>LPNX010238171.1:84265-328401 GCA_001517045.1 Pseudotsuga menziesii | reverse complement strand
TAATGATATGCTGCTATGATTGGAGATTAGCATCTTGCTTTTGATCAGATAATTTTCATTATTGGCAAATACTGATTCACCCCCCCCTCTCAGTATTTCAACAGAGGGGATGACCTAATCTACAAAACCCAGCAGCGGTTTGGCCTGAGATCAAGTGGTCTAATTTTAAATATTTTTTGTTTATTATTATTAATGGGATTTAATGTGAAAATGAAGAAAGCAGATGCCAATGGATTGAGATCTGGAAGAAAGGTATTAACCTGAAGATCTTACCTGGAAATCCTTGTAGATTCCTTGATGATGATGATCCCTGCTATCCCGATCAATTTGAGAAGCTTTGAGCAAGTTCTATGTCCAACGTTTTGCTTCAAGAAGTCAATGCGCCCTCTCTCCTACACAACAAATGTCAACCATATCATATTTGCTACATCATGAGAAAAAAACAAAATGCTACAAAAAAATAGCAAGAAGAAATCATATATCGCAATGACACTAATGAAAACCCCTTGATACGAGCGAAGCCAATCCAAGCGAATTGAGGAGCCTTTGCAAAAACGCCCAAGTTGATGTCGTCCTCTTGTAGACAAGACAAAGTTTCTCCCCCCAAAAAATATAAATCTTGCAACAATTTCCCGAATGCTAGGAAGCAAAAGACTTTCCAATCACCATCTAAGAACTCCAGTTGCAAAGGAGATCCAAGAAATATCCATAAGAAAAGTTTTTCTATTATCCAGATCCAAGAGCCAAAGACCCCTTACAAATGAGAAGCTCTCTCCTTTAAATAGAAATGAGAGAACCAAAATCCTAACCACTTTCAAATGAGTGGCTAAGATTAAAAAATACAAATGTTCTAATCAATAGTTGAGATGAGCTCAACATACAATACATGGATCAATCCAATAATATAGTATAAAAGTGGACTAAATCACCCTAGGTGAGGGGACCCCACTCAACAAAAAATAAATGAAGCACATGGTAGGTCTAGGGAGTGTTAACTAACTCCTTTTGGGTGTCCCCATGGCACAATAAAAATAATATAATTTTTAAACTATGAAATTGTGCCTTATTGAGGAAATCGTGAGCCTCCAAAAGCTCTAGAAAATAATAAAATATGCCCTAAAAATAGATGTGGGCCCATTCAAGTGCTGCAACTGCTGGAAAAGGAGTGGAAGACATCATCCTCATCATCAAAACTCAACCCATGCCATTTCCTTGCCTCATTAGCCTAAATCGATTCTTCAGTAGCCATTTTAATTATTTTTTATTTGCCTCGGGAAACGTGATATGCCCAAAGTTGCCTCCTAGGGTGCCTGCATTATCAAACTGAACCCACTAGGCTCTTTGGGAGGGGGTTAATATGGTACAATCAAGTGGCTAGACCCTCTGTCCCTCATACAACGCCCTTGGAGATCCAATAAAAATATCTCGTTGCTCAGACATGCCTTCCAGTATGGCAAAACTGCACCAGAAGGGTAAACTAAGCCAAATCATCTCTGTAAGTCCCTAGAATTGAAAACAAGTTGTCTCACTGGACTCGGAGAGTCCAAATCCATCTAAGGTGTATACTCATACCCCCTCAAGGCCTTTGCATGATCTCTACATATCCAATATACCCAGATAGACAAAATAATAATCTGTAAATGACCATATAACTTGTAATATAACTCAGGCTAACATCCATCTGCTTCAAGTCTTCATAGGTCAAGACATTCCCTACAAATCATTCAAATAACACTTATAACAAGGAGCAATCATTTCACCGGCGATCTATTAACCAAATATAAAGGATTTCATTTATTAACTATAACTTAGACCAGACTTTCATGACCATACTCACTTCATAGTTGTAATCAATTTGTTAGTGAAGGGTGAGGGCTAAAATTTACAAGGTTAGGCTAAATGGTGGCCACCAACTTGACATTGTGACACTTTGGATATGGAAAGGGGATACTCACTCTAGTATATGATGAACAAGCAATAACACAGGGGATGGCAGTGTCTCACAAATGGGTGAGTTACTTTAGAGGTGCTTATTCACCTTGACAAATCCTCACAATCCAACTCAATACAATTGAGGCCAGCAATCCTTAGATATAACTTTAGGAACCATTGTTTTTTTGGGCCTTTAATTTTCCATAGCCTTGGTCCATGTATTTATTACACGGATTTTATTATTTTAGGCTTTATGCATTCATGTATGTTGAAAAACACTAGTTTTCATGAATGTTTCAAGATATTCTTTTCATTGTACTTCGAAGCCAATTTCATTAGGCTAGCCTTGCATTCACGTATGTTTAAAAACACTACTTTTCATGAATGGGCTTTTTCATAAGATATTCATTTCATTTCCAAATACATTGTATTGATGGCAGCACTACTTGTTTCAGGTTTAGCCAACACAACCTAGGCAACTCAGAGCTGCGACAAAAATAAACAGGGAAGCTTATCTAATCATAGAGGCTCTAGTGGGGAAAGGTCCTCCATGCCACAAGTCAAATAGTAAGTTGGGTCAAAAACATAACTGGAAGGTGATGGATGAGTGAAGACAGTGAATAATGAAACCAACACTAGCAAGCCAAAGTATGGTGGGAATGACTATCTCTATTCTCCCTAAGGAGGGTAAAACCAATGAGTATAGATCAAGAACTTCTAGGTCTGAGTAGGGACATCAATACATAATATAAATACATTTGAGTCCACATATTTATATGACCGCCAGATCATGACATTAAATGTTAGTACATGTCACAAGAATGAGTATAAGAGCAATGATAACCATAACACAAGATATATAAGCTGAGTCATAAACATGCAAACAATCCATCTGAACCAACATCAGTCCAATGAGAAAACACTGATGCAACTCTGGGCATCAATAACTGCTCTGCAAATGACTAAAATGACTACATCGGTCCTCAAATTTGAGTGTCCTAAGACTCAGTCATGGCATGGGAGAGTACTATAGTCCATCAATCAAATCATGATCCATCATAAATGCTCATCTCAACATCTCATATGTAGGAGAACTGGTTGAAAAATGTACCGGAATCTGAAAAATTTTATATGGTTGCTCGACTATTTTATATGTGCTAATAGGGGTGATAAATTTTATTATGATTGTACTTGGAGTTAAGTGTGCGAATTAACAAGTTACAATGCTTCTGGGTATCCCGAACGGGTAGAGCATACACACTGTAGAATAGTAAGTTCCAATTTCAGGGGATGTGTGAGTTGAAGATTTTATTAACAAACACAACTCTTTGATAGACAGTGCTCTTGATCCCCCTTATGGTGAGATTTGAGAGTCTTATCTAATCTACTATGATAATGGAATGGAAAATGCTCTTCGATAGAGAGTGCTCTTGACTTGTCTTATGACAGGTTCAAGAGGCTTTATGTTCGTTTTATGAATTATCAATTAACAAAGCAAAGACACACATGAAGCAAATGGCATGCAAGTGATGAAAATTAAATCTAGCAATTAGTGGAAATAAACTAAGTCTAAAAAGCAATCTAATCTAAGTAAGGAAAAACACAAGACACACTTCCCCCAAATAGGGGAAGTAAGAAAATGTGGGAGGCTTAACCCCACTAGCCTTTTTATTAATGATTTACGACTTTTGGGAATTTAACCCTTGAAAAGCAAGCATGAAATCTAATGAAGCCTTAATGGCTTTTACAAAGGATCTGTTTTTTGAGTTTGTCTTTGTCTTCTTGTTTTGCACTCCTCTTCAATCCCCTCAAGTCTTTGGACTTGTCTTTTTGATTCGCTCTTCGATACCTGCACAAAAGAGACAAGCACTCATGCATCCATTATTGTTAATAAACCAAACTAATCTCTATGCAAAAATTGAAATTAATCTAAGTACAAAATTGCAATTTTTTAGTCCTTTTCTAAGTAAAATTAGATGCAAAAATTTGCATGCAAAGTGGGAAAGAGGAAGAGGGTAAAGTGGAACAAAAAAAGAAGCAAAAAGAGGGCTGAAATTAATGAGGAAAAGAGGGGAAAAGGGGCAACAAATAGCAGTAAAGAGGGCTTCAAAAAGATGAAGAAAGAGGCTGAAAAAAGTGGAAAAAGAGGGCAGCCAACAAAGAGAAAGGTTGGCTACAAAAAATTGAGAAACGGGGCAGCGAACTAAGCAAAAAGAGGGCTGCAAAAAAAGGTAAAAACAGGGCATCCAACTAAGAGAAAAGTGGCGGCAAAAATCGTGGGAAAGAGAGAGGAAAAGAGTGAAAAAAATGGACAAAAAGTGAGAAAAGAAATGTGAAAAAAATGAGAAAAAAAAAAACAAGAAAGAAGAAAAAAGGAAGGTGAAAGAGTGAAGACAAAGAAGCAAGGTGGAAAAAGTCAAGAAGAGGCAACAGAAAGCAGAAAAGAATAATCGGTGGTGGATCTTGTAAACAAAGAAAAGTTTGAAATTTTGATTTAATGTATGAAGGATAGGAAAGAGCCCCTTTTAGCCTTGTCTCTTGATCTGGAAACAAGTGCTCTGTAGACCCTGCATGGTGAAAGTATTATATTAAAAGCTCCTGCATGGAGAAATGGTTGAGCTTCAACCCTTCCTCCTTCGGTGATCCTTGAAACAAGACACTCAAATGATAACAAACATGATCAAGTGCTAGAATTTAATAATCAAATAAATCCCTGAAAAATACTCGTATAACTAACTACTTCCTGTTCGATTAAGACATTCACTAAATATTGCATAGATAATCAAATTATAACTATAAATGGATATCCCACCGTGCTAGATTGATAGCCCTCTTAAGCTAGCAATGATCATATAACTTGCAATAAGAAAGAGAGTAGGGTAATAAAGAGATCACCTCACAAGATGAAAGTCATACACAAAGAGGCCACACATAGACCTCCAAAGTCACTTTATTCCATTAACAAATATCAGTTACAAAATTGATAGAGTTCTCTTGCGAATTCTCCATATGCAAATGGGAACAAGAGACCCGTGGGCCGTATTTATACAAAAAAAGAAAGATAGGGTTTAAAACCCTAGCGCATGGATCAAGGAGAGATTAGGGGACACAACCCTCATTGACCGAGGTGTTAACTGCATTGATCTGGAGTTGAACCGAGTGTCGAAAGGTGTGACTGGGGTGAGGTGGCCTCCACCTAGGCAAAGTGCCCACCCAGTCTCATTGGAATTATCAACCAACCAATAAAAACGTGCCAGAGAGGAAAAACGTCCATGCATGAAGAAATGCGCAAATCCCAAGGTGAAGTTGACTGTAGCACTCCGATACTGACTCAAATCAGTCCAGACTTGATTGAAATCATCTCAGATGCTTTTTGCTAAGCTAATTAGCCCTTTACTTTATTCAATTTGGTCTTTTTTGGAGATATTTTGATTTTCTCCATTTAATAAAATAATGATTATTTTAATTAAATATTCCTCATTTATTAATTTTGAGGAAATATTTAAATCAGAGAAAAATAATCATCCAAAACTTAGGATAAGTGTGTCTAGGGGTTAAATGCATGTTTTGGCTTAGAAAACAAGTCTTTATTTGCCAAAAACACCCCCTCGGACTATTTAGATATTACAATTTGAAAAGTTTCAATTAAAACTTAGTAAAAATGGTTTAATTAATTGAAAATTTTAATTATTTCTCTATAGTCGAAAAATAAAAAATTAAAAAGTGCAATGCATCCGGGAGTTTTTTTTTCAGACAATGTTTTGATGCATCCCGGGACTTTGGAAATGACCTAAGTCACCTGACATGGGGACACAGGACACGGGGATTCGAGTGTCCGACACAGACACGGTGACCCCTAGAATCAGGACACACAGGACACGTTATATATATATATATATATTTAAATATTATATATATTAAAAATATAGACACATAGATCCAAATTTTTACAAATATTCAGTAGAAATCAAAATCAATGCACATTTAACATTAGTAATTGCACATTTAAATCCTTCAAATCGTCTTCACCTGCACGCCAAACACACTTTAGAACCCTCTCCACACTTGCAAATGCTAAAACGAAAGTGAAAATTTTGATTTAAAACAATTCTGGGCGTTTTTTTAGTGGAAAACGTGTCCTGTTTTCCGGACAGGCACTGACAGTCCTCGGACACGCATGTCTGAACATAGGACACGCTGCAAAGATGTGTTGGACACGATCTGTCAGCGTGTCCGTGTCTGACACGCAGACACGGGACACACAAGCCCTTTTGGACGTGTCTGGTTTCATAGGAAATGACCATAGAACATACAAATACTGTTTGGTAGGTTCATATTCACGAGTTGGACTCTAATAACCCCCCAAGGCCCAAAATTCAAAATCGGGCCTTCTTGCTTTGGAAGAAGCGGGAGAAAAACTCTTCGATTATACTCAGCTAAAGGCAAAGCATAATCAACAAGGGAAAAAACTCCCCGGAATACTTTAGTTGAAAATTAAGTCTTAGAAGACCAAGTCACTCAAAACCCCTACTAGCACACTTTATTACAACAACCCCATGGGGCATGGTCATTTTAGTACACAAAAAATAAAAATAAAAATGATTAGCCAAAATTGGCTGGCATAAAATTTTGAACCTTTGATACACTGGATATGAACATG
The DNA here is from genome assembly GCA_001517045.1 of Pseudotsuga menziesii. Classification (NCBI taxonomy): domain Eukaryota; kingdom Viridiplantae; phylum Streptophyta; class Pinopsida; order Pinales; family Pinaceae; genus Pseudotsuga; species Pseudotsuga menziesii. The sequence goes on along the minus strand of LPNX010238171.1, from coordinate 321,809 downwards.
GGTCATGTTCATCAACAGGCGGCTCAATGGAAGGTTCAACTATTGTACACAATAGCTGGTAACATATTCTTATTATTCAATTTCTTATGTAAGAGCCTATGAATTATAGAATTCCTTACATAGTCAAACACAAGAATGGTCATCAAAAGATTACTTGATAGATCTATATTGCCAAAGGTTGTATAATGCACAAGTTCCCATGAAGATAGGAACTCGTCAATCACTCTCAATAATCTTGGGGGAGCCAAGATTCTTCAACTTCTTCTTCACATCACATGGGATCAATAAAAATCACAACAATGACCATGGAGTCATTCATCTAGTGCATGTGTTCTAATGCTAGATTTTAATCACAACCCTCTAGGTGAATAATATAGCAACGAGGAAAAGAAGAAATCGCTATATCCTCCTCCATTGCTTGTACAATGACTAGTAGAGAATAGAGAAGTGTATGAATAGAGATGGATAAGAATATAGAATCAAGTCTAGAGCACAATCTAGAATAGAGCCAAGCTAAATTGCCTTCAATAGAACCCTAAAAATTCGCCAAGTGAAGTGCTTGAAATATTCTGCAATGAATGACCCTCATAAGCCCAACAAGGAGTATCGAAGAATGGATCCTAGCTGCAAAATAGACGATGTGATGAAAATTGAACTAAGGCTCACCAAATATAATCTGACTAGAAAGCTTGCTCTTCTAAGTGTAGCATTTAACCTATAGTAGAACTCTTCCATACCAAGGATAGTTCCATAAAAGTTCTCCCCGAATAGTGAATTTATGAAACAATGCAAGGGGAAGTAGAAGGCTAAGGAGGGCATGTATTTGTAGGCAAGAATGGCCGATATATTTAAGGAATAGGCCAAGTCCAAATATGATTTATGTTTGTGACAAAATATCAAGAAGGCCCAGAATGAAAGGTGGCTTGGAATGCTAAATAAGGAAGAAACATCCTTAAAGGAGGGTGCAACGTTGCAAGCCATAAATAGCAAGGATAAGGCTTCCACATGATTAGAAAGGTTCTGTTATAACAAAGTCTATAGTTGCCTCTGTAGGTGATCCTTTCGAGGATGGGCTGAGGGCTGGAAGCCAAACCAAATGACCTTAGAGTGCCTCAACCCTCTCAAGTTGTGCAAGTGTCACACTGGATGAGGTGCTCTTCACTTTAGGCCAAGTCGAAGCTAAGCGAACGGGAGACCCTAGCTTACCAGTGATGGTTAACTTATGCAATCAAGACACATAAGCAAAGAGAAGTAATGATAAGTAATGAACAAAGGTGGTCTTGATAGTCACACCCAAGATCACATAGGAGACTAAAAGGATGAAGTGCCTTAAGGTACAAACTGAGAAAGCTTAAAAGAAATATGATAAAGAGCTCAGCCTGATGAAATAGTATCCCAATAGTGACAAGTAGGAATGAAATCTAGGATGGACAAGTGCTAGGTGAAAGGGCCAAATTGTGGCTAAGGGAAAATTTACCCAGTAAGTCAAATAACCACGCGATAGAAAAATAAACAACCTCTAGTACTTGAAATGCAAATTGTGGTGAAAGATAGATAAAATGAACCTCAAAACCAACATACCAAAGTCACTCAAACAAGAAAATGTGGGCAGCCCAAGGAGGGTGCAGTCTATCTAAGAAGACCATGCCTAAAAGGGTTTAATGGAGTTGAATAGTTTCGGGATTCAGTCTCTAAGGTTTTCATGCCATTTCCAACATGGTTTTGAAAGGAAAATAAAAAGTTACAGTTAACTTGTTGTTTGAAGATCAAGAAAGACAAGGGTAAGGCGAAATGAAATCATGTCTGGGATGATATTGACTATTGCACACTTCTTCAATCCAAAGACCGATAGGATCATAAAAATTATGTAAATTTAAAGATGCAAGAAAAGAATACGACGCATGATTCACCCCTCCTAGGCTATTGTTATCACATATATAGTAGCCAGGCTACCATGTTTTATTTTTCAGACACAGTACATTTTTTCAGCCAGATCTCTTACATATGAGACGCTGAGATGAGCAGTTTTGACGGATCATTATTTTATTAATGGAATATTGTACTCTCCCATGTGAGGACTGAGTTTCAGGACAGTCAAATTTGAGGACCGATGTAGCCATTTAGTCATTTCAGAGCAGTTATTGATGCCTAGTTTTATATTGGTGCTTTCTCATTGGACAGATGATGTTTCAGATGGATTATATTGCATGATTATGACTCAACTTTTTATATTGTGTTATGGTTATCATTGATCTTATACTCATTTTTGTGACATGTATTAACATGTGGTGTCATGATCTGGCGGCCATAATTACGTGGACTTGGATATATTTTGTATTATGTATTGATGTCTCTACTTGGACGAGGAAGTTCCTGATCTATACTCACTGGTTTTACCCTCCTTATGGAGAATAGAGGTAGTCATTCCCACCATTGTTTTGGCTTGCTAGTGTTGGCTCCATCATTCATTATCTCCACCCATCCATTACTTTCCAGTTTAGTTTTCAATGCGACTGACTTCTTGCCTTATGGCATGGAGGACCGTTTCCTTTGCTAGAACCTTTGTTGGACAAGCCTCCCTGTTTATATTGTGTCTCGGCTCTGAGTTGGTGATAGAACTTGCCTTCTAGTTGGTTGTCCCGATGTTTGGCACTGTGCAGAACTCCCCCTGGTCACTTGAGATGTTGTTGGCTAAAACTGAAAGCTCATGTACTACCTGTATTGGAATTGTTGAAAATACGCCCATGGAAAATGAAAATGATAAAACTGTGTTTCTTAACATATGTAAAGAGGGAAAGAGCAATGAAATGTTAAAATACTCCTTGAAGAGTATAAGAAAATGTCCAAAAAGCAATGGTTAAAATATGCTATATCCAAATCTTGCTGACCTTATAAATATGAATATGTCCCGAATGAAAGCTGCGATTAGCTGTGCTTTTAAGCATTGGTGAAATCCCAAAGGGTCATATAGGCCAAAAAGGCCAAGGAAATAAAACTGATGGTCTTAATGAACTTGGATCATGCTTGATGTAGACATGATGCCTAAGTTGAATAAGCACTCTCTGAATAACTCAACCATTTGTGAGGCACCACCATTCTTTGTGTTGTTGTTTGTTCGACATTGGTTTTAGTGAGTTTTTCCTTTCCATATCCAAAGTGTCATGATGTTAAGTAGGAAGTCATCCTTTGCCTTAGCCTTGTCAATTTCATCCTTCACACTTCACTAGCAAATTGACTACAGCTATGAAGTGAGTATAGTCTTGAAAGTCTAGTCTGAGTAATAATAAATAAAGCCTTATATATGTATTGGTTGATGTACCGCCAGTGAAATGACTGTTACTTGTTGTGATTGTTGCTTGAATGAGTTGTAGAGCATGTCTTAGCCTTATAACACTTGCAGTAGATAGATGATAGTCTGAGTTATTATTGGTGTCTGAACATTTACAGATGGTTATATTGTTTATTGGATATCGTTGATGATCAAATAGAGGCCTGTGAGGGGTATGAATATACACCTTAGATGGATTTGGACTCTCTGAGTCTAATGAGACAGTTTATTTCCAGTTCCAGGCACTTGCAGATATGACCAGGCTCATTCTGCCTTTCTGATGCAGTTTTTCTTCACAAGTTGATATCTCTGAGCAGGGAGATGTCTCAGTTGGATCTCCTAGGGCGTTGTATGGGCATAGGGGGTGTAGCCACTTGTTTGTACCATGGTACCCCCATCCCACAGAGCCTGGTGGGCTCGGTTTAACAACGCAGGCACCCTAGAGGCTATTTTGGCAAGTTCACGTTTCTCGAGGTAGATTAAAAAATGATTAAATGGCTATTGAAGAAATCGATTTGGGCTACTGAGGCAAGGAAATGACATGGGATGAGTCATGATGATGAGAGTGATGTCCTCCACACCTTCTCCAGTAGTTGCGGCACCTGATTGGCCCCACACTTATTTTTTGGGCATTTTTATATTACTTTCTGGAGCTTTTGGGAGGCTCACGATTTCCTCAAGGAGGCACAAAGTCGAAGGATTAAATTATTTTATTATTTTATTGTGCCATGGGGACACCCAAAGGGAGTTAGTCAACACTCCTTCGAACCACCATGTGCTTCATTTATTTCTTGTTGAGTGGAGTACCATCTTTATGGGTGATTTAGTCCACTTTGGTACTTTATGGTTATATTGATCCATGTATTGTATGTTGAGCTCATCTCAACCATTGATTAGAACATTTTATCTTTTAATCTTAGCCACTCGTTTTGAAAGTGGTTAGGATTCGGTTATGATTGTGGTTCTCTCATTTCTATTTAAAGGAGAGAGCTTCTCATTTATAAGGGGTCTTTGGCTCTTGGATCTGAATACTAGAAAGATTTTTTTGTGGATATTTTCTGGATCTGCTTTGCATCCGATGTTCTCAAATGGTGATTGGATAGTCTTCTGCTTCCTAGCATTGTGGAAATTCATGTGATATCTATATTTTTTCTGTTATCATTGTTTTGTCTACAGGAGGGTGTTTTGGCTGGAGCGTTTTTGCAGGGGGACCTCAACTCGTTCGGTTATCTTCGTCTTGGATTAGGGGGTTTTCATTAGTGTCATTGTGATCTATGATTACTTCTGTTTACTTTCCTATAGCATTTAGTTTCTTTATCTTGTCTTAGCAAATCTGATCTTGTTGACATTTGCTCATGCAGGGTAGGGGGTGCATTGGTGGCTTGGGGTTTACATCTGTCATAGAAATGACTTGGATCTTCCAGAATTTTGATCGGGATAGCAAGGATCATCATTGTTAAGACTTCTACAAGCATTTCCAGGTACGATCCAACAGGTAATTCTCTTCTCTTTAACAGATCTGAATCCATTGTACCTGTTTTTCTTCCATTTTTCTGAAAACCCTTAAAATACTAAAAACCCCTTAAAAAATACTAAATTCAAGAATTGTCCGATCTTTGGCCAAACCACTGCTGGGTTTCATAGATCGGGCCTCCCCTTCACTGAATCTATTGCAATGCTGGTTAAATTCCTATTGGTTTGACCTAGATCTGAATTTTAGTCTGAAAACTGCATAGCGCCCCCACTGAAAATTTGACTTGCTAGGGTTTTGGCATTTCTTCATTTCTGACTTCATAAACTGATAGATTGGGTCCCACACAGTCCAAATCACCCCCAACGCTGTCCAGATTCATGATAGTGACCTAGATCTGAGTTTTAGACTGAAAACAACCCTAGCGCCATCACTGAAAAATTGGACCTTTTCAGAGTTTACTGTTTCCAAAATTTGACAGGCTAGGTTGATAGATCAGGTCCTGAGCACTCCAGAACACCCCTAACACTGAGCTAGATTCAGCCTCCTTGCCCTAGATCTGAAGAAATCAGTTTTTCACCCTCTCATCCTCAATCATCAACTTTGACTTTTTCAGGATCTGACTTTTTCCAAATTTCTCTGAACCAAGTGTGTAGATCAGCCTCTCCTGGTCCCATTTCACTTTCAACGCTGAGCTGGTTGTCTGCTTGTGGCCTCAGATCTACAGATCTGTCTCCTCCAACCCTAGCGCTAGCCTTCCTTGACTGAATTTCTGCCCAAACTGAGCCATTCGGACCAAAACACTTATCTGGGTCCACAGATCAGGGTCTACCCTAGGTGGGTTCACCTCAACGCTGGATGTATACTGATTCCATTGCCCAATGCACGAAAGGCACTGATCTCCCATCCCTAGCACTAGCCCTAAATTGACCTTTTCCCCTTGAAATTGGTTGTTCCTTGATGACTCAGACAATAACACTTGTTCACCTTTTTCACTGAGTCTGTCAGCCAGGTACTAGATAGTCTCGACTATTTTCCTGCCCATCCTGCCTCGGTTACGTTTCCCAAGGCACAGATCATCGTCTTTAGTTGGTTGTACCAAAACCCTAGATCTAACCATTTCCCCCAAGGGTCATCCGATTACTGCTTTGGATCAGCCAATATACTGTTGAAGTCCTGATCCATCTACTGAATCCTACTGTAGATCTAGAGTTCTTGAACACCTTACACCTTACGTACCTCAAAGTTTGTTTTGATCTGATCTGGTGTCTAGGTCTGATCTCTCCTATCAGGAGCAGATCTGGGTCTCCCCCATTGTTGTCTTGGACTCAGACAACATAAAGCGAAGACTGCCTTGATTGACGTGATAGCCATCCATTTGGGAGTCTAGGCAGTCCTGGTTCCACCTCCCTAGTTGCTTTCCCCTCTACCATCCATCCTGGATCCATCATACATAGGCAACTACAAGGTTGGTGATAACAACTATCATTGTTTCCCTCGTCTTTGTGGCTAGCACAATCAATTATATTCACATGATGATCAGTGGTGAAACAAACTGGGGACAAGTTAGAGATTAATAAACCAAAAATTGAGATTAACCCCATTTGTTTTTAAAGATTGAGAAAATATGGAATTGGTCTTTATAGAGCTTTTCAATCATCCAATCAAAGGAGTTAAGAAAATTGAGAGCATTATACACCAAAGATGACTGAAAAAGGAAATGAAATGTTTTACCATTGACCACTTGGCACTCCTGAGACTCTTTGCTGAAAATTTCGCAAGTTAAAACTTGATTAGAACGTGAACCCATACAAGAGGACTTTAAAAGCTGGGATGAGAGGGTGGATTGAAAATATGTATTATCCTCGTTGTGATTTATGATAATTGATCTTGGAATCTGAGAGGGAAAGCTTTTTTAATCAATAAAACTTTCAAATTTTGAAACGGGGAGAAACTCCATGTTGTGAGAATAGGAAAGGACCTCCTTATCGAGATCGAAGATTGAATGAGGGATATTATCAAAATTAAGTGAACCATTCCTTGAGGATTCTTTGTAAAGAAGTGGACAACTTGAGGGTTGTAACAAAGAACAATCTTGGCCAGACTCACTCATAAGTAATTGTTCTTCGTTAGATTTCTCGTTATACTCATTCATTTGGCAAGAAGGTAAATTGATAAGATCATTTTTATGTTCTTTATTATCCTCACACTTTTTTATAATTGAGTCCTCAAATGAAGTGTGCTTATCATTTTGATCTTCTTCTTTTCGAATAATATGATTAGAATTGGAATTTTGATCAATTAAACATTGATTTGAAATTTCATGAACCAAACAATGATCGTGGAATTGTTCCTTAGAAAGATCTACGATAGACTCAAAAATAGGATGCTCAACTTCGAATTTCTCTGTATGATGATAATTGAGCTCCCCTCCATAAGTCAAATCTAGCTCTATGCCTTCTTCAGGTAATGATGACAAAATATCTCGTATGATTCAATTAATGTCATGTTCAATTTCATTTTGAGATCTATCATGGTTATTCGTAAGATACGCTGTGACATTTCTATTAATTAACGACTCATTCATAAACTTAATCAAAGGCACATACACCATTAATTTCAGAGAGGAGAAATCGAATTGATAAGGACAATCATTACTTATATCATTGTCATTATTTTGATCATCTTCATTGTCATTATTTTGATCCTTGGACGTAATCAATCCTGAGACAGGTTATTCGAATGGAAAAAATCCTGGTGTAGTAGGATGTTCGGATATAATAAGTCCTGTGGGTTGTCCGAGTGTAAATAGGACCCCTGGTGTGGTATGCAGGTTACTTAGATGTAATAAGCCCCGAGGGTTGTTTGAATGAAAAATATCCTGGACACAAGTTGTTTAGATGTAGTAAATCGTTGAGGTTGACCTAGAGTGTAAAAGTTATGGTGTAGCAAGTTGTTCGGTCTTAATCAGTCCTTAAATGTGTGTGTTCCCATGTTGAATATGATAAGGTCACAAGGGACTTGAGGTGCACCTAGGTAGTTCTCCTATGCTGGTAGAATGCAGGTTGACCATAGAGAGACGTAATGCACTTGGTGTTTCTCCTAGGCGATTCTCTCTTAGTGGAAATTGCACGTTGTCTCGATGACGTGAAAGATCTTGGCACACTCCTATGGTGATAGAATGCAGGTGGTCTGCATCTAGGCTGTGCTTTGTGTGTTATGTTTTGTGTTGTGTAGGACGAAAGTAATGATCTGTATACGACGAGATAAAGGTAGGAGACGAAGGTTATTGTCGTGGCAATGTAAAGAGGGTCTTGGGATTTACCAACGCGATGGCTTGCTCGTAGATGTGATTAAGACTTGGATGAGGACTAGGTCTACACCCAGCATGAAAAAGGGCTGGCTCTGTAGAAACTTTCGATGACAGCTAGTACCATTTGATGATTGATAAGAAGATGATGATGGCAGCAACTATGATGATGACTGGACTAGATGTGTTGATGACTCTGGAAGAGAGAATACCTTCCTAGTTAAGAGGGAGTGTTGATGTATTTGTAACTTCAGAAGATATTATGATGTATATTATCATTGTATGTTGTTGTAACCCTATCGAAGATGTGTTTGTCTCCTTTCGGGATATCATTATTGTGTATGGACCTTGAGCTACAACCTCCATTGTAAGGTAGGGCAATAGTCCCCAGTCTAACATCATGTAATGTATTTTTCAGTGTTCCACGGGGACGCGCCTCCCGGGGTCGGGGGCTCGCCCCCTACGCTTCCCACGCCCCGAGGGCTGGGGGGCTCCATGGGAAACGTTTCCCAGCGCCCCCCTTTCTGCAAAACTTGGGGAAACGCGGGTCTAGGAGTTTCCTGGATTGGGGGGCTCCCACACGCCCCCTCCTAAAAATGAGGGGCTCCGACAGGCCACCACTTCCCACAANTTTCTTTTTTATAATTTTAGAGACCAACCCCCCTATGTTAGGGACCCTGACGCTTCCCCGCCCCCCCGTCCCCCAAAATACCCCAAAATTTTGGGGTGTCTCTACACGTCCCCAATGTGCGTTTCCCCGCTCCCACGCCCCCCGGTCCCGGAAACTTGGTGGAACACTGGTATTTTTGGAGTCTTTTTAGGAGAAGTCCACTCTGTTAGGGTAACAGGTCGACCCCAGTCATGTATTAGGTCAGTCACTTGAAAGGTATAAAAAGGGAGGCACCCTCCCTCATTTATACACACTTGCACTCACTCAAGTTCGCATGAGTAGAGGGAGAAAAACAAGGAGGAGAGATGGATAATCGCTGAAGACTTCTTATTACTAGGTTTGTTCATCTTATGATACAGTCTTTGTGACTAAACTATTTTGAGGAAGTTTGCGGGGTTTTCTCCTTTATGGTTTCCTCGGTGAAAATCTTTGTGTCTTGTGTATCTATTCTATCTTATGTGTCTTGCTGTACTTGTTATTCTTTTAGATAAAGATCCTAACTAAGTTAATAAGATCTAGAAAAACTAAGAAATCTTACCTTTTCATTTTCAATTACTGTTGGATTGAAGAACTAGAAGGGTACATTTCTTTGCATGGGCGAATTGATTTGAGGAAGCAACACGCTTTTCTACCCAGACTCAATGCATGGCTTGGATGTCTTTTCTATCTTATTTGATTGCTCAAATAGTGATCATTGGTATGTAATTGTCTTGAATTCCAATCTATTTACATTGAATCTAAGTCACCTGACACGTGGACACGGGACAAGAAGGACACAGGGATTCGAGTGTCCGACACGGACACAGTGATCCCCGGAATTAGGACACGTAGGACATGTTATATATATATATTTAAATATTATATATATTAAAAATATAGACATATAGATCCAAACATTTACAAATATTCAATAGAAATCAAAATCAATGCACATTTAACATTAGTAATTGCACATTTAAATTCTTCAAATCTTCTTCACCTACACACCAAACACACTTTAGAACCCTCTCCACACTTGCAAATGATAAAAAGAAAGTGGAAATTTTGATTTAAAGCAATTCTGGGTGTTTTTTTAGTGAAAAACGTGTCTTGTTTTTCGAAAACGCACTGACAGTCGTCAGACACGTGTGTCCGAACACAGGACACGCTGCAAAGACGTGTCAGAGACGCTCTGTCAACGTGTCCGTGTCCGATACGCGGACACGGGACACACATGCCCATTTGCATTTATTTATTTACGGGGTTCATGCAAGAGCATGTTATACATGCAAATTTACTTCTACATATTGTGAATACCAATAAATCCTGAACAAGCAACACATACACCAACAAAAAAACACAATGGCCAAAAATATCAGTTTGGGATATTACAAAGGGGGGTTCCATAATGAATATGCCAACATCTTTAGAAACCAACCATATGCTAAATATAGCCCCAATAGTTAGGATGCTTCTCAAACCAAGGGGGAAAAATTTCAAATGTGTAGATCGTTTTGCTTTTGAGCAAATCCAACTACAAATACCACTAATTATGTTGGTCGCACTATACGAGTGTGTACATGTGGGGCACTACTCAAGAATGCTTCTAATCATCTCCAATACACCATCATGAATCTCAAGGTGACCACTCTAGAGTGGGATTCCCTCAAGCAAATATGTATTGGGAGATGGTCAACCATTGTGAATGTTGGAGGTTTTTAAATTAAGGCATTCTTTTATAGGATATGCCATCCCTCCAAGTAGCTTGGCACGCCTCCTAATAAATGTGTGCTAAGTATATGAGTTCTAGAAGAAAGGGACACCATCTCAATACATATCAAATCCAATAATAAGAAAATACTTAGGGAATTTCTTTAGGCGATGTGTTTCCCATTGTAAGCATGCTCTAGGGATCAACAAAAGTATAGAATATGTGTACACAACCCGCATATCAAACATAACATTCCACCAAAATTCAATATATAAGCTTCCACATATATATGAACATGCCTCAAATGTGATCATCATATCAACATGTATTCATGAAAAACACACAACCTTCGAATGGAACCTACTTGGGTGTTGTCTTCAACCTAGAAAAGAACTTATGCAATATGACTGGTAATGGCAGGTAATGCTATTTGCATGGATTGTTAAGATTTGTTACTTGATGGGCCATGCCCACATAATTGTATGGTTTTATTTGATGGGTACCTCAAAACTTACAAATTGCAAAAATGTAGTAAGGTGTGAAAATACATCCTCCTGTCACTACACAATTTTAGTGCAAAAAAGTGTTGAGGAAAACAATCTTGTTGGTCACATCGTTAGAAAGCGTTTGATGCAAAATGGGAGAATTGAGATTAATAGAGCCTTTCAGTAGCTCCATGACACATTATCCTCTATATTGGTTCTTATTATTCTTGGTGTATTGCAAACATTTTTTGTAAGCATTGCTCTTAAGCAAGGAGGATATGCAATAGTTTACTCTTTTAAAACACTTAAAGCATGATAGAGAATTTCACATCAGGTTAAGAGCTCAAGATTTCCTATCACCAGACCAAGACCAAAACAACATGAAGGAAGTAGACTGTTAAATACTTCGTTAGAAAGGGAGGTTGTGCATTGAGTAGTTCCCCAATTTCTAGAGGAAACGGAGGAAAATTTCCTATAAGTGGGGAGTAATTGGTGAGCATTAGAAATCTCCATCTATTTTTTTCTCAGTTATAGCATTAATAATTTTTCTAGGGTTGGTGCTATGTGGAAAACTAATATTGATAGGGTAGTTTATTTAGACTAGATCTATAGAAAGTTATAGAAAGTGGTAGGTTGATACTTGATTCTATCCTTAATATCTAAGTTTAGGATGTTTTGTACTGTAAATATATGTTTGCGTGACAAAACACATTTTAAGAGCAATTACCTCTCCAACTTTAGGTTTTTCTTTATGTGCATGAATAAATCTAGGTCTAGGAAATATGCAAAGACCTAACTAACAAAGATTCATACAAGACCAAGCTGTATCAAAATAAAAGACCAAAACACAACGTACAAGCTTAGAAATGTTGTGGGCAAATGCTATTAGAAGACTCAAAGAAAATTTGTTCTTGCTAAACACATAGCGCTCACATCAAAAGATATTATAGTTGACCAGTCAACTGTAGATAACAGGCAAGAACTTGAAATGGGTTTGAAGTCAATAATGTGTGACGTTTTGATTTTAACATCAAGCGGTAGAGATTTGGAGTAGCTTGGAGTTTTCCATTTGGGCTTCGTATTCAAACCTGTATAATTTTGTCCAAATTTACCATCTTTTTTAAATTTGTTATTTTATAAAACATTAATGTATTTGTGTGAGTTTTTGAATTTAATTATGAAGTGTTCGTAACTAGAATGATATCCTAGATTGTGTGCATTTTTAACATGTTTGATTCTTTATATGCAAAAGGTTTTGTGGATATAATGTTCCAAAAAATTCTTGAATTCTAAACTTTAGGGCTTTTCCAATGTGTGGAACAAGAATTTCTCTCTCATTGTTGTATTTTTAGCATTTATTGAGGTCAAGTTCTTTTTGAGTTTTCTTTGAAACAATTTGCCTTGTTTAGGAATTGCTTGATATTTTTTTGTTCTATCTCAGTGGTTATTATTATCGAACCAGTAACTCTCAATTATTATTATTCCACTGGGCTATATAGTATATACTAGCATAGATCCATCTTAAACTCGGATCTTTCAAGCAACGAGAGGGATCCAATTTCTTAAGTTGTAAATTTTCTTTTATCTTAACCTCTTTTTATCCTTATCTGGGCTGGGTAATTTAATTTTTTTTGTTAAAGCTGATATCATTTGCATATTTTTTTATTTTTTTATAGGAATGTCATGTTACATAATGTTACACGTTACAATATCTCCCATACTGGGCTGTAGAGCACCTCGCTACTCTCATTGCAAACATAATGTTACACAATGTTACACGCCACAACATCTTCCATACTGGGCTGTAGAGCATTTCACTACTCTTGTTGCAGCTAGAAGATTTCATTTCTTATTATCATAATGATCATGTATTGGGCTTTTTGTGAGATGTTATTGTTGATTGATAGTTTCCAAATTATTTAAATGCTCTTTGAGCTCTTTGATGTAGAAATTTCCAGTTAGTGTTATATAGGGAATTATGCGATCAACTCATTGCTCTTTAAACTTGCATTTTGTTTATCCAGATTCATTGCTTTTGAGGATTGTTGAAATATCTTCTTCTTCAAATGATAGACAAACGAAAATTGCATCTAGTGAGCTACTTCATGCTATTTGCTTAGTCATGGTTGGAAACACTGCAAAAGGGCCAACACGCCGTAAAGGACAAGAGCAACAGGTTGGAAGTTCTAGGTTCTACAACTTGATTGTTTGCATGGTTATATAAACTCTAATTGTTATTTGTTTGGGTTGCATAATGAGATGTTTGAGATGATCTGAATTTGATTTTATTGCATAGCAAAGAAAAAATCTTTTGTAACATATATGCAAAATTATTTCTGTAAAATAGAAAGTATGCTTTTGTATTTTTTGGGATTGTTGGTTTTCCAAGTGTTGTTTGGGTTGGTTTGAGAATCGACATTTTGCACTACTTTAGGGCAGGGTGCATTGACGCACTACTTTGTTTGGGGATTATTGTTCTCCTGTGTGATGCTTTCTCTGGACTTTAGTAGTGCCTATGGATCTCATTGTTATTTTTGTTCCGGAAACTTGGGTGTAAGCTTGTTTTCAATCAGGAAATTAGCTCTTTACCTGGTTTCAATTCTTTGTGGAAAGATTAGAAATGCTACCAACTTTTAGGCAAAGGGAGCCTTGCTGATCAAGGATGCCCAAAGCTTGGATCACACAGTGTATTTTGCTTTTATTTCCTTTCCAGTAGCTCTCAAGAAGAGGTTATGAAGTTCATTGTTTATACCATTCGCTTTTTTGCATTTTTAGTTGTAAATATTTTTCTGTAAATATAAGAAGTATTTTTCAAAAAAAATGTATGCTTTAATAGTCAATGAATGAATATACGCAACTCAATGTTTGCTATAGTGCTCATTTAGAAGGAATTCCCTATACTATATGAAGATATATCTTGTCATAAATGTTTTAGAATATGATTATTAGATTTTAAAACTTTTGATGATCAAGTAAGTTATGTTGTTTAGTGAGTCTCATACATTGGTTAGAAAAATTAGGACCATTGGTTGTTTTTTCTCATTGCTATCAAGGCTAAACTTTTTTGTAATTGTTTTGTGATGGTTTTGATTGTAGGCTATGTTACCTATTGATGCCCATTCACCTTGCAAGCATTGTGGCTGTGTGTATGTCCATGCATGTGCATGACTAAAATTGCCTGTAGGGGTTCATTTTCTCCTAGGGGGATGTCTGAAGAAGGACATCTAGGAAAACAGTCTAGAAAAAACTTGGAAATAATTTTAGAGTATATGCTATAATGGTCATGTGATGTATTTGGGAGTTTTTAAGATAGCAGTATGTTTTGATGTAGTCGTGTTGTAAATATGTTATAAAGTTAAGTTGTTTTGAATAAATATTAACTGGGTAATTTGTAAATACATGTTGGATAGTGTTTTTCATGCTTACTAGAAGAAACTTTGCAATATCAATTAATTAGTTCTTATTATTCTCCAAATTTGTTGTGGTGTGACTTTGCAATTGTATTTGCAAGTTCTGATATTGTGTCAAAAAAGGCATGGCGAAAGGAAGGAATTGGCAATTAGGGATATAGGGTTAAGGATTGAGGTGTATGCAGTAAGGGATCATAAGTGCAAAACATGGAATGGGGCCTTCAAGATTGGCAGAAATTGAAGTAGAGGTCTAGTGTTGCCTCTCAGAGTTGCACTGAAAGGTTTTTATATCCTTGTATGAAGTGCAACCCATGAGGCACTTAGTAAAGCTTCTCATGTCATCATAACAACTCTTCCTCTCACTTTAGGCTGGTTCTTTTCCAACACAAGGGGGGAAACCATAGAATGGATGTTTTATGATACTCTTCAGAAAGAAAGGGATGATGGACTACCAAGATTGTTGCCTATCCAACTCGACAATGGAGTTAGGATTAACAATCAAGACGGGTTGAACATTATGGAAGGAGGTATAGTTTATAGCCTATTTATTAATGTACTTCGTTGGAACAGACAATGGTATTGAGAGGGAGTGTGAACCAGGATCACTCACTTTTAACAATTGTCACTTCTTTAATTATGTACAATTATCAATCATAAACAATTATCAACATAAGAATACTATACATAGAATCTTTATAGGGAAACTCAATTTATTTAATTGATAAAACGATAAATTACAAAGAATTGTAGGAGACACCAATCTCCAATGATGGTGTTGTTAAATATAATGCAACTGTGAGACCCATTCTCAGGGAGGATGGTACCCTAGTAAGTTAACTAGGGTTCCTAGTCAGTTAACCAGGCAGAGTAAGTCCCTAGAAAGTACCCTAGGGCGTCCGTTAGTCTCCTGGGGTTCTTGGTCTAGGACCAAGCAGGTCGATGTCATGGAAAAGTCCCTAGCATGTGGTTAGGGCACCTATATGTTGTCTTGTTGATGTATTTGTAACTTCAAGAAATATTTTAGTGTATATTATCATTGTATGTTGTTGTACCCCCATTGGGGATGTGTGTTACCCCTTTATAGGACGTCTAAATTGTGTCTAGACTTTGAGGTACAACCTCCGTTGTAAATCGGGGCAATAGGCCCCAGTGTAACATCATGTAATATGTAATTGTGGTCTCTCTAGGAGAAGTGGGCCACATGTGAGATGACATGTAGGCTCAAGTCTTATATTTGGTCAGTGACTTGAAAGGGTATAAATAGGGAGGTGCTCTCCCTCATTTATACACACCTCACACACTCTCTAAGGGGCATAAGAGAGAGAGAGAGAGTCAAAGGAGGAGAGAAAGATAGCTATTGAACATTTTTTATTACTGCTTTTGATCATCTTACTATTCTGAAGAAGTTTGCGGGGTTTTCTCCTTTATGGTTTCCCCGATGAAAATCCGTCTTGTGTATCTTTTATATCTTATGCATTTTGTTGTACATGTTATTCTTTAAGACAAAGATCCTAGACAACCTAATCAGATCTTAAGAAAATCTAACATGGTATCAGAGCCTCTCTGAAAGAAGGCACTTTGCAGTTGAGGGGACTAGGGCTCCCTAGTTGAAGAAGGTGTTCTCTCCACAGAACATCAAGAAAGGAGGGCTAGGATAACTCACCTCACTAGGGTGCATCTGTTGGTGGTAGCAGTTTCTGAATCAGAGAAGTTTCACTGTGCAGGCGAAATACAACTACAATGGCAGCTAATGGAAATTAGGGTTTCATGCCTAGAAACCCTAGAAGATTGAATTTAGTCATTCTAGAACTTTTGCTATAATGCGAGATTGGAGAAGGCTCAGAAGCCGAAATGTTTACAGGCCGAAGATACATTCTTATTGTACCTTGTGTAAAAGTTTCAGCCTCATATTCGCTATACTTCAGGAGATATGGTTCCAGCCTCCTCCAAAATACAGTCATAAACAGGTGACCTAGGGAGATTTGCTATATCTCGGGCTAGGAAGTTCCAAACGAAGCTTCGCAAGATGTTGCAGGTAGGGCACGAACTGTAGTTTCTGTGGTACATGTTTTATACCTAGAATGTGAAACAGTGACATGTGGCAGTCCATACAAGTTCTCTATGTTGAACAACCCCCAAAACAGTCACCTTGGGAAAATCAGAATAAGTCCCACTTGGAGAATCCATTTCTGCTCTAAACTGTGGGGTTGGAAAGAAGACATATCAGGATATCTTAGTGAGAAGTTTCATATTGTAAGGATCCGAAACTCAGGAGATACAACATAATCAATTTCAGACATTTCTGCAGAAGAAATTAGAAAACTAGGGCTTACTGTTTCGTGAGCTTCCCACCACTATTTTCAGAAAAGTACATTGGACAAATCGCCTTGAAGAGGCCAATCTTTCTGTCCAATCAGAAGTTTGGAAAATTAGTGTTTCTCTGACAAACCCTAGATCAGCCAACTCCAGAACCAGGTTGAACAACTCAAATCGGTAAGATCTAAATTTTTGCTATTTACATTTGAGGTTCTCATTTCAAAATGACTAATCACACCCAACTTGATGACAAGCTTGGTGAAGCTGACAACTTTCGAGTATGGAAGTATAGTACCACCGTGATCCTTGAAGAAAATGACTTGGATTAGTATTTCAGTAAGGAAGTTCTAAGAGTTAGAGGGAGATGAGGCTAAGGCTAGAGCCAAGAGAATCATTGCAGATTCTATTAAATCTCATCTCATCCCTCATGTGTCATCCTTGAAGACACCAAAAGGAAGTGTTCGATGTTATGACAAAGCAATCGAAGAAGAATGAGAGATTGTTTCAATACATAGAGTACGAAAGGCAGAGGGAGAATGATGCTCCACTTCAAGATAGAGGAAGCTCATCTATGCAAATTAAAGAAGGGATTGTATGAGCTCAAAAGGCACCCATGGGATAGAACATACAGTTACATAAGGAGGTTGAAGATCACCTAGAATGATGAAGATCTTAACCTTTGTTGCAAGGTTGAAGATGAAAACCTATAAAGGAAGACAAGCTCACATATGGGTGCGAGAAGAACTTTTCAACAAAGTTCAAGATAGAGGATCTTGGTATCCAGTGACCCTAGATGGATACATAGAATATTAGTAGCAGAGGAAGCTACTTGTCACTCAATTATAGAATGTTTCAATACATAGAGTATGAAAGGCAGAGGGAGTGACTGTAGAAGATCCTCAAGTTCGACATGGTACGGCAGGATGGACAACTTACTAATGGCTCTAGGATTTACTGAGAGTAATGCAGATTCCAACCTTTACTTCAAGGTTGAACACGGAAGACCAGTGATGCTCCTGTTATATGTCGATGATAAAATGTTCGTGACAGGAAAAGAGGAACTCTTTAAAGATGCAAGAAGAAGACTTGCTACAGAGTTCGAGATGAAAGACCTAGGGATAATGCACTACTTCTTAGGCATGGAGGTGTGACAGAATGCGAATGAGATTTTCGTTGGTCAAGGAAAGTATGCAGCGGAGATTCTAAAGAAATTCGGAATACCGGATCACAAGGCGATGACCACACCTATGTCATCAAACTTGAAGCTTTTGTGTGATGCTTCATTAGAGATGGTTGATGCCACGATGTATCGTCAAATGATTTGTTCAGTGATGTGCCTGACGAATGTGAGACCAGACATATGTCTTACTGTGAACAACCTGAGCCAGTTCTTGACAGATCCGAGACATGCTCACCTGCTTCCAAAACTTGCAGTGAGGTACCTGAAGGGTACAATTGAGTATGCACTCAAGTATGATATGAATTAGAAGACTAACCTACATGGTTATGTTGAGTCGGATTGATAGCGCCACTGAGAAGAAGAGCACCTTGGGTTGCTTCTTCAGTTTGAGATCCAGTATGGCCTACTGGTTTGGCATGATGCAATCCTGCATGGCGCTGAGTACAATCGAGGAAAAATATGTTGCCACTTGCTCTGCTATTCGTGAGGTAGTATGTTTCTTTTGAAAGCTACTATTTGATTTGATTTATCTGACTTGCATTTTTTTGTATGATGCAAAGAGGAGCAGTGAAGCTCCAGTATGTGATCCAGATCAAGATATCTCGAAAGAGGGAGTGATGAGTTCTAGCAAAGATGGTGAGACAGGTTGTTTGAGCATAAAATCCTCGCGAAGCCCGTAGGTTGCTTAGACGTAATTAGTCCTGTAGGTTTTTCTCGAATGTAATCAGTCCTAGCGAAGTTCGTAAGTTATCCATGGACATAATTAGTCTTGATGTGATTCTATGCTAGAAATTGCCAGAGTGAAGTTTGAACACTTCAGATAGAAGCTTGATGTACTTCAAATCAAGGTTCCTTCCAAGGGGAAGTGATGAGTCCGAAAGATGCAGATACACATAAGCTTTTTCGATATGGTGGTAGGTTGGTCCTCCCATGGTCATTATTGTAATTGTCGGGCTTTTCCGACATAGTGGTAGGTTGGTCCTCCCATGGTCATTGATGTAAATGTTGAGCTTTTTCAACATGGTGGTAGGTTTGTTCTCCCATGGTCGTTGATGTAAATGATGAAGCTTTTCCGACATGGTGGTAGGTTGGTCCTCCCATGGTCGTTGATGTAAATGCTGAGCCTTTCCCAGATGGTGGTAGGTTTGTCCTCCCATGCCGATGGATGTAAGTGCTGTGTTATGTGTATCTAGGCTATGCTCTGTGTGATGATGAGATGATCTGAAGATGATGAAGTAGCAGTAGGGTATAGAGGTGTTGCAAGGCATGTAATCAGTCCTGGGATTCTCCTTCAGGTTTTGCAGTGGCATATAATCAGTCTCAGGCGATCCTGCAGGTTTTGCAAGAGGCATATAATAAGTCTTGAGATGTACCTACTCGATGGCTTGCTCGTAGAGATGATGAAGACTTGGCAGAGGGGTGGGCCTACATCCAGCATGAAAAAGGGTTGACATTGTAGAAACTTCTAATGACAGATAGTATGGGATGATGATCAAATTATAAGAAGATGATGGCAACAACTATGATGAAGACTCTATGACTCTGTGATGATGATGATGATGCAATGAAGACCTAACCAAATGTGTTGATGACTGTGTAGAAAGAGAATACATTCCTATTTAAGAGGGAGTGTTGATATATGTGTAACTTTCGAAGATATTATGATGTATATTATCATTGTATGTTGTTGTACCTTGATTGGGGATGTGTGTTACCCCTTTATGGGATGTCTAAATTGTGTCTAGACCTTGAGGTACAACCTCCATTGTAAATCGGGGCAATAGTCCCTAGTGTAACATCATGTAATATGTAATTGTGGTCTCTCTAAGAGAAGTGGGCCCCATGTAAGACGACATGTAGGCTCAAGTCTTATATTTGGTCAGTGACTTGAAAGGGTATAAATAGGGAGGCGCTCTCCCTCATTTATACACACCTCGCACACTCTCTAAGGTGCATGAGAGAGAGAGACAGTCAAAGGAGAAGAGAAAGATAGCTGCTGAACATTTTTTATTACTGCTTTTGATCATCTTACTATTCTGAAGAAGTTTGCGGGGTTTTCTCCTTTATGGTTTTCCCAATGAAAATTTGTGTCTTGTGTATCTTTTATATCTTATGCATTTTGCTGTACTTGGTATTCTTTCAAATAAAGATCCTAGATAATCTAATTAGATCTTAAGAAAATCTAACATGTCTCTAGGGTATTCTGGTCTAAGACCAGACAGATTTTTGGTCACGAGGACCAAGTAGATCCTACAGGTTGAGATAGAGACTTCATGGTCTGGGACCAGGCATATTCTTGGTCTAGGACCAAGCAGTTTTTGCAGGTACATACCTGTTTAGTTAATTGGGTGGATCCTGGTCAATTGACGAAGATGATGATGTGTGATGTCCTTTTCTCCTAAATGGTTATTGCTAGGTTGTTTCTCAAGGGATTGGCTAACCCTTGATTGTGTCCTTAGTACTTGATCTTTCGGAGCAGTTAGGAGAACTAGAGGATCACATCATCCAGTTTGGACCTTCCTTATACTGTGATGATAAAACGACACACAGTTGTTCTATGAAATGTTGAAAAAGTACCAAGGAAGTGTTTGTTCACCTTGTGATGCCTTGGGGTGGACAAGGACACTTAAAAGGTGGTCCCTAGTACTTTATAAAGCGAGATACATTATATATTATAAAGTTACTTTATAAAGTGGGTTTGAGTGTTATTTTAATTAATTGACTTTATGGGAATTAAAAAGGTGGGAAGTATTTAATTACTCATTAATATTTAAATGATGTGCATTTAATTCATTTAATGAGAAAAGTATTGAGCAATTAATGTGGGCCTTGGATCTCATCAAGTGAACTTTTAATCATGACCATTGATGTAAAGTGGTAGTTACCTCAAATAAAAACTAGGGAAAAAGGCATTGTCTCATTTATTGTGATCTGAGTGATTTGGAGAACAAGAGAAGAAAAGAGAAGAGAAAGGGTTTGAAGAGAATTTGACCTAGAGAGAGAATTTCTGGCACAAATTCCAAGGATTTGTGAGTGTCACGTATCCCAAGACAACAGTAAATTACAACACGATTTTCAAGGCACTGTACAGCAGCAATGAATAGCACAGATTTCAAGGTCAGACCACAGTACCAGACCGTACAGAAGCAGAGCACAACACGAATTTCGAGGTGATAGGCAGCATTTAATGCTGTCCGTAGAGCACAAATTTCAATGCAGAATACTGCTGTTTTTGCAAAGAAATAGAGGCACTGTTCTGTACTGAGTTTGCGCACTTTCAAAGGCCGCACATGTGAGGCCATACACCAGATTTGTGGGCACAGTTTTCAAGAATGAAGTCTGAAAGTGCCAACTTGTCATACAGAGATTGTTGGGCACATATTTCGAGAAGAAATAAGAGAGATAAGTATTGCTGTTATAAATTTGTATTTTTGTGAAGAAGAAATAAAAATCTCTCTTTGAACAGGTTTTCCCTCAGGGTTTTATCTTGGACAATTTTGGTCAAAAATACCGTGTCTAAATTTCATGTGTGTGGGGCTGCTATGATTTTCTGAGTGTGAAAAAGTTGGCTGTCATATAAATTTCTGAGTTTTTAAAAGTTGAAATTTTTTTCCATGTGTTTCAAGTAATTTCATGTTTTTATGCAAGCAAAGTGATTTTGGTATGATGGGGTTTGGACATTAAATTTCATGGTAAGAACCAAACTTGAAACCAGGTTGAGAAATGAAAATTTTCATGAAACATGTGTGGACAATATTCCTTGAGAGAGAAAGTTTGAAGTCCTTGGTCTTGTGGGTAAAAGGGTTGTTTCTGTTGAAATATTGAGAGGGGGGTGGATCAATATTTGCACAATTAGAAAATTTTAACTTTAATCAAGAGCAAGTTGCTAATCACCAATCATAACAGCATATCATCGATATTCATGGAAAGTAACAAGATGCACAGTACAAAAGATTTTAACGTGGAAACCCCAGCTTTGTGAAAAAAGCCACAAAAGCTTTTTATAATAAAATTTGACCCAACAACTGGGATAACAAATTTAATACAACTTCTCCAGCTACAATTGGAAGGGGCCACAACCTCCTAAGCCTCGTCAGCTGCAACTGATGAGCTGCTGCAACAGCTCAACTCACAACTTTGTGAGCCCTTGCACCACCCTGCCACCCTGAAGAAGAATGATCTTGAACTTCTGAACTGAACCTTTGGACATGTCAAATTGATCAATGAACTTACTGCTCATCACCTCTGCTCTTCACCTCTGCTCATCACCTCTGCTTATCACTGCTGTTGTTCACATACATCACATACTGCTGTTCATGTACAAAAATTATGTTCTGCTATTCTCATGCATCACTGTACAAAGATCATGTACTGCTGCTCTCATGCATCACTGTACAAAGATCATATACTGTTGTTCGCATGCATCACTGTACAGATATCATGTGCTGCTGCTCTCATGCATCACTGTACAAAGATCATGTACTGTTGTTCTCATGCAGCACTGTATCACTGTACATATGCATCACTGTATCGTTGTACATATGCATCACTTCACTGTACATTATCTATACTGTACTTTCATGTTTCACTATAACTTATCTACACTGTCACTTCTACCTCAATATTACAGTGTAACTTGCTAATATGTACATATCATCTACACTATACATCATGTAACATACCTCACTGAGTTTTATTACTGTACATACCTTGTGTTGTCTGAATGTACCTTGCTGGTTGTCATAGTTTAGGACTGTTTAACCACTTCAAACAACTCGCAGTTTGGGCTGTCATACACTTCAGACTTCAGTGTTAAGGCTGTCATACACTTAAAGGTTTAGGCTGTCATACACTTCAATATTAAGACTGTCATACAGTTCAAACTTCACAAAGTTTCTGCTGTAATGTGCTAATCATACCCCAAGAAATTATAAGAATTTACTCCTGTGGTTGGCCTATGTACAAAGTCTGCTGCCACCAAAATTTTTCTTTAGCCAAGCAAAAGTCTCAGTGCATACACCCGAAAATCAGAGCAAAAGTTGTGAACATGTCCATAAAAAATGAGATGTTTAGGCTGCTATTTATATACATTTTCATAATAAATTTTACTGAGCCGCCATGCTATAAGTTTTTTTCATTTTTAAATTTAAATTTAGTTTTTGCTAAGCCGATTTCTTTAAAAGAAGATAATTTCTATTTCATTGGATTAAATATTATTTAAAGTTTGACTGGCCCAATTTTGCATGGATTACAATCTATGTTAAGAGGTTTGATTATGTTATAAGGCATCAAGGACTATACTACTTACATATGTAAGTGGACCGTAACCAAACAGTGAGCATTGTCCCAAGTAGTAGGGAACCTTCAACAAGGTAAATGTCCACAGTATGGGTCATTTATATTCTCTTAATTTGTGGGAGCTAGTTAGGACTTTACCCTAGGCTTTCTCAATCCTATGTCAATGTTCCTTCTTGCTTCGTAAGGGGTTTTAGAGCCACTATCAAGGTATAGGTTACCATATGTGTGGGTTTAAGACTTGCTTTGAGTGACAAGGTCATTTAGTAGGGTCAAGGACCACCACATGAGAGTTTCAAGAATTGATCAAGGTAAATATCATTTTATGAGCTCAAAGGGTATCATTGTCAACAAGGTAGATACAATAAGGCCTCCAAGATCTAGTTTGTGGGCTCAGGGATCAAGATACAACTTATGGACACTTAACCACAGCAATGGGTAGACAGGGCTTTTGCCATTGTCCCAAGGGCTCCAAGGGCTTTAGAGTTGGGATCGGACAAGGTCAAAAGCTAAGTTACCAGGATTTGGATTTGGATATGGATATGGATACGGATTCGGATACGGATCCTCCAGTTTTTTGAAAACCGAGGATCCTGATACGGCGAGGATACGTCACGTACAAAAATATAATAATATTTTTAAATTTTTTTAAAAGTTCAAAAACATATTTGGAGTTTAAAAAACAAATCCATTTATGAATCACGACATTAAAACTGAAATCATTAGAAATTTTATAAACTTGAAGATTGAAATGATGCATCATGCCTCATACAAAAAGGCTAAAGCCAAAAGGATAATATCATAATCCGATAATATGATATATCATGATAGTAAATAGAAGATTGAGTGTCTCATCAATGATCACTCTAGTAATATGATAATTTAGAGTGAATCTAACTACAAATCTTGAAATGGGTCTACATCCTCATAATCTGCATATGGAAACTCTACTTGTACATCTACATCATGAATAGATGTTGCGGGGCCTGGAATGGTGGAAGTTGCATTTGATGAAGGCTGAACTAGTGGTACAATATCCTGAACTAGTGGCATTCAATGTCATGTTTAAGTCAAAGGTCTTGGGCTCCACATCCCACATCCTACTCGGACCTTTCTTATACTCTGGATTTGAATGTGATAGAAAGGCAGAGGTTGGAATGAACATATACAAGATCTTCAGCCTTCGCTGCTCCTAGTTTGTTTCGCTTCACCGAATGGATGAATATGTACTTCAAATCCTCTCAGCTGATGAGGAACTAGCAACTTGCGATAACAACCGGGTTGCCAGAGTTGAGATATGAATGCTTTCCCCGCCATGGAAGCCCCACCAAGTAATAAGATCAATGTGCCCTCGATCATTCATGGTTGTTGGATCTGAAAAGCCACCAGTGGACTGCATAAATGATCCAAATTTTGCACGTACTTCCTTGCAGTTCCCATATCCCTATAAATTTTCCTCAGAACTATCTTGTATCCCTGTACCACTTCAGAATCCCTGTTTAGGGCTGTCCTACCAAGTAAAGACAAATTTTTGGAATGATAATATTTCGGGTGCATTGCATATGCCAAAAGGTGCAATGGTGTGGTCATTTTGTTCCACCTTTCGGTAACTATGTCCTTGACTTTATTATAAAATGTTTCAAAGGCGTCATTATCATTTTCCTTGATAATTTCCCTTATCTTCTCCAGCATACTATCTATGTTCTCATAGACTTCCCCCAAGCAAGGCATATCTGTGTCAAAAACCCTGATCATGGTCAAGATTGGTTCAGTAAACCGCAGAAGGTATTGGACCTTGCCCCACCATGCATCATCAAGAATGATAGACTTGATCTTCTGCCCTCTATCATAAGTGGAAGTCCTCCATGATTCCCAAAGAGGGTCGATGACCATCGCCTGTAATGCTTGTCTGACCTCCACAAGCCTCTTTATGACTAGGGTGTGGGAGGAAAAACGGGTTTCAGCAACCTAGAAGTTTTAAAAATTTAAGCGTTAAATAAAAAATTATATATGAATAAAATTAACAATTCACAATACAAAGAAATAATATTGATTTAAAAAAGGAGTACCTTTAGTAGCTCCAACTTTGTAAAACCCCGATATATGGCTTGGGACATTGAATGGTTGGTGATGAACATTTGGATTTCTTTTGTTGCTACATATACCTCATTGATCCACTCAATCTCACCAATCTTGGCAAGCATAAGGTTCAATGAATGTATTGCACACGTAGTTCAGAAGATGTGATCATATCGACCCTCCACAATCAACCCTGCAACTCTACAAACCTGTGCATTGTCCGTAATGACTTGGACTACATTCTATGGCCCCACAGTTTCGATTGCATCAATAAGAATTGAGGAGATGAATGATGCATCTTTCTGTATTCCATTGCAATCAACAACCTTCAAAAACATTGCCCCTTGGGGGCATATTGCAATAACATTAATTAAAGGGTAGTTTCTTTGGTCTCTCCATCCATCAGAAACGATTGACTGTAATTGTATATCCATAGATTGTCTTTCTGATGTTAACAAAGTAGTGCGGACCTTTTCATAACCAGGGCTCTTGTACCCTTGTGGCGCTTCATTGACTACCTTAATCATTTGTTGCCAATAGGGGGATCGCATTAAATTAAATGCTAGCCCATTTGCATATATGCAACGAGCTACATGCTCATCAACTACATCTCTACCTTGGTTATTAAATGCTGCTTCAAGAGGCCCCAAAGAAGGCCTCTTATTAGTTGTAGCCGTTGATCTAGATGGCAATGGAGGCCTTGTTGTAGAGCCTTGCACAATGAGTTTTCCCTTAGCAACTTTCTTATCAACGACATCTTGCAAAGATGCATAGTACTTACTTTTTGCAAGACTCAAACCTTGTCCAGGTTTACCATTTGCATCAAATGTGCCAGTGCATACTTGCACCTTCGTGTTTGTATGCCTGATGAGATGGCCCTTCACCCTAGTGTATGAGCCATTTCGGATGGAACCACATTCACTACATTTCCATTTGTAAGAGCCACCCCTAGGATTTTTGCCAATAATTTCCACAAATTGCCATAGAGGAGATTTTGAGTCTTTACAGGCATTTGCCCCCCCCCCCCCTTAGTTTGCTGTGGTGGTTCCATGTCTATGGCTCTGCATATATTTGGAATTTATAAATTATTATTAATGTGTACATTGTACTCCCAATCCATAAATCAATGCAAGTAATTAGTGGCTCTGTTAGTGTTTTTTTTAAAATAAAATGATAGATGATAAAATCATAAATCATAGGTCACTGTATCAGTGAACTATGATTTATCATTTTATCATTTTATTTAAAAAAAAACACTAACTCTGAGTTAAAAAAAAAACAATAACTTTGAGTTTTTAAAAAACAATAACTCTGTTTTGTTTAAAATTGTTTAGCACTAACAGTCTAACTCTGAGTTTTCATTTTTTTTTTTTTAAAACACTAACAATCCACAAGCTAAAAAATATCATTCATTGTTTACTGTTTAAAAATTAAATGATAAAAACCTCACCTAGTCGCGTCGGCAAAGGTATTTGGCAGTTGCACACTGGAGTTGGAGGTTGACTGCATACTGCATGGATATTCTGGAACAGACTATTCAATGTCAGCGTTGATTCGTGAGTGGGGTATGGCACTCTTCCCTATCAGAAGATGCCAAACTTCAAACGAAGACAATGCCAAAAAAACCCTTTCTGTCTGCTCTTGTCTGCGGCGCGCGATGAGTTCAAGTAGTCGTGGAGTCGTGAGTGGCTCGTGGGGCAGGGGCAGTGTTATATTTTTATTGAAATTAAAATATATTAAATTTATATTGCTAGCTGTTGGATGGATCCAACCCACCAAAACGCAGCCCGCATTTCCTTTTTCGTGGATCTGCTTACCTTTCACGGGATCCATTTTTGTTTTGCGGGATCCGGTTCCATTTCGCGGGATCCGGTTCCATGTCGCGGGATCCGTTTCCATTTTCGACGACGATGGCAGCTAGGCGCATCTGTGCCGTATTTGGGCAGATCCGGATCCGGATTCGGTTCAGAACCACGGGTTCGCAGATCCTTGCCCTTGTTCAGGCGGATCTGGTAACATAGGTCAAAAGGTCTCCTTTAACACCAACAACCACGAACAAATACTAACCCTTAGGGGATCCGCAAGGGGCACCAAGACACAACTTTTGGCATCAATGACAATTTAATCAACAGTGTCCCCACCTTGATGGTAAACTTTGGTCTTATGGGTGAAAAAGTTGTCTTCCCACCTTGATGTGACCCTTATTGTTGACTTATGGTCTTATGTTTCCTTATTGGTCCTAACGCCCATCTTGGTTGCGGTACCTTGACCCTTTTGCTATGATGACTTAACTTTATTTGTTTTTATTTTGTATAACCACTTGACTATTAGTACCCTATGTTAAGTCAACCTAACGTTAATTTATGTTATGTTTGGTATCTCTCCTAAAAGCTATGTGACTCCTCTAGAAGACATGTTAAGATTATAAATTCAAATCTTAAACTTCTTTTAGAGTGTGTGTTCACAAAAAGAGGATTGGAGATTTGATTCTTGACTGCTATAAGGGTTTGTTGCTGCACTTTTGCTTGACGTTTAGTTTTTTGCACTGCCGCCTTCTCATTTAACCCTCTGTTGCTTGTCCAATCATTGTCTAGGGTTAATGCTGCCATTTTGTAGTGGGTTGTGACCCTTCTGTTTCCTGCTAGGGTGTTGTACAAGCCAGCTGTGACTTTGTTGGGGCTGCTCGGGGCTAGCTGTGACCTTGTGGGCTTCCTGCAGCCTAAGCCGCGACCCTTGTATGGTTGCCCAGCTTGATGTGACCCTTGTATGGCTTCCCAGCTTGATCCGTGACCCTTCTATGGCTACCCAGCCTGAGTCGTGACCCTTGTGTGGGTGCCCAACATGAGACATGACCCTTTTGTGGCTGCCCAGCCTGAGCAGTGACCACTTGTGTGCTGTCTGGACTACGCCCGTGGCCCTTGTGTGCTTCCCAGACTAAGCCATGACCCTCTATATGTTGCCTGTGCTCCTTTGTGACCTTCTTTAGGTTGTTGTGACTTTGTTTTAGCCTGCTATAGTAGGTCATTCTTGTTCAGAGGGTGTACATGCTCTTACAAACTGCATGAGGCTGCTATTGTGTATGCATGGGTGCCGCAGTATTAAGGTGCTAGAGTATGGGTTAAGGATGTCTCTGCTCATTTCAAAGGAGCTGCTATTTACTTAATGGATGACTGTTCTAAAAGGTTGTCATTAATTGCAGCAAGGGTTTCAAGGTTTCTCTTCATTTATGGTTTGTTTTGATCAACACTTTAAGGTTTTTATATATCTAACTCTACCTTACAGTTACCCAACTATTTCTCTCTCAGGTATGTCCATTGTTCCTTTGGTGATTTGTCTTCAAAAGGACAAAGTCTGATCTAAAAAGAATATTTGAGTATAAGAAGGTCTAAACCCGCTTTGCTTTCATTTCTTTTCTGATATTGTTTATTAGTTTTGTTCATTAACTTGTCTTTTATCACTACTATTGTTAGTTAGTATTATTGTACCTTTCAACTTTAACACAGAACCTTTGGGAGTATTAAAGTTGAAAGAAATGAAAATTATGTTTTAATTTATCTTGATTTATCATAGCTATACTATTTTGTTTCTAACAACAATTTAGAAGTTTATTTTATGCATTAAAGTACAAATATTTTATTTTCCTACCTCAAACTTTAACCTTACCCAAATTTCAACATGTGTGAGCATCCATTGACACATTTAGCAGACACTGATTTTATAGGGATACCAATCCCCTATGCAAGCACCAACTTGAAACCTGTAGGCACCAACCTTACCAAGGGATGAGGACTCCAATCCACTTGAGCACCCTCAAATTTGCAGGCAGCAACCTGTTAAGTGGGTGAGGACACCAATCCTCATGAGTCATCCAAGTCAAATCACCTATAAGATGCTTCAACACTGTCCTTCAATCCTTGAAAGATGTACTTCAAATCTGTCCTCTAATTGTCTTAAACTTTTGTACTTAACTTGTTACAAATCTGTCTTTAAAGAGGTCTTCCAGAAATAGCCCTTAACTCTGTTCTAGAACTCTGCTCCAGAAAATACTATCCTTAATATTGTTAGTTTTTCAACATTAAGCTAGCATTATTAGGATCCTTAACTAAGAGAATAACAAGCACATCAATCAAACACAAGAGACAATGAACACAGTGTTTTTCCTTGGGGAAACCATAAATGGAGAAAACCCCGCAACTTCCGCAGAGATAGAATCAGCACCAAAATAGAAAATCCCAAAACAGTAAGTGATTTCCCGACAGCAGTAACCTTCTTCTTATCTAGCCCCAGTGTCTTTTCCTTCCTCAACTATGCGCTACACTTGAGTGTGTATGTGATGTGTGCTAAATAGAGAGATCACCTCTCTATTTATACTGCTTCCCGGCATGACTAAAACCCTACTAGGGCCAACTTCACTAAGTGAGTCTAATAACCCTAGTGCCTCGGAACTGCGGGGACTTTAACCCTTAGACAATAGGAGGGTTACCCACAATGACTTGACATGATTTGTTTACATTATAGATCCTCTCGATCGGAACATTGGGGCATGACATCAAGACTCAATTACATTATAGACACATCCCGGAATAAACATCGGGTTACAAGACATAAGATACATAGATGAATACATTTCGAAGTTACAAATACGTCAACACTCCCTCTTAACTAGGAAGGTATTCTTTAGACACAATTTTCGGCATTGGTCTTCTTCTCTGTATCGACTGGATCATCTCGTCATCTTCATCTTCAAGTCTTCTTAGTCTTCTTCGTCTTCAAGTCTTCCAGTCTTCTTCGTCTTCAAGTCATCTTCTTCTTCAAGTCTTCTTCATCACGAGATCTACATCATCACAACTACTGGATCATCACTGCTAGATCATCATCACATCTGGATCATCACTCGATCTGGATCGTCATCAAGTCTGGATCATCATCACATCTGGATCATCACTTGATCTGGATAATCATCGAGTCTGGATCATCATCACATGCTATTTTAGAATGGTGCTATCTCGATTCTTCCCATCGTAGGAAGTTCTACAAAGTCAATCCTATAGGCCTACCCTTCATGTAGGTCTTCATCAGTGCTTATATCTGACACTTAAGTCAGAATGGCTCGCCCAGCTCTTACATCTGACCTCATCTTATCAGAAAGGCACGCCCAGCACTCACATCTGACCTCATCTTGTCAGAAAGGCCCAGCACTCACATCTGACCATGTGTAAACACATCACGCCAGAATGGCTCAGCACTTATATCCAATCATGTGCAAGCACATCGCATTGGAAAGGCTCTGCACTTACATCCGACCTCATCTTGTCAGAAAGGCACAGCACTCACATCTGACCATGTGTAAACACATCGCGCCAGAATGGCTCAGCGCTTATATTCGACCTCATCCTGTCAGAAAGGCTCTGCACTTACATTCGACCATGTGTAAACACGTCGCATCGAAAGGGCGTGCGCTCACATTTGATCATGAAGGAACTAATCCTACCATCGCATCAGAATGGCCCCCAGTCCCAGTCTAAGCTACCTGGTAACTGACCAGGTGCCTCCATTCTCCTAGAGAATGGTAGTTGCCCTTACATCTGACCTACTCGTCAGAATGGCCAACACTCACATTTGACATGGGAGGAACTTAATCCTTTAGCCATGACAGAATGGTTCAGCCCTTACATCTAATCAAGTGGGAACACATCCCTCTCTCATATCAGAATGGCTTCTCAGTCCTAGACTGAGTTTTCTTGGTAACTGACCAGGCACCTCCATTCCTAGAATGGCAACAACCCTTATATCTGATCACTTAGGAACCAATCCTATAGTCGCATCAGAATGGCTCAGCACTCATAGCTAACATGGAAGGAATCTAAATCCTCTCACCATGACAGAATGGCTCAGCCCTGACATCTGACCATGGAAAGAACTTAATCCTTTCCCATGTCAGAATGGCTCACGGACTTATCACTTCCCTTTGGACTAAACCTCGATCTGGAGAACACCAAGCTTCTCCCTGAAGTACTCAAACTTCACCCTAGCCAATGGCTTTGTCAACACATTAGCTATCTGATCGTCCGTCGCAACATATTGGAGCTTCACTGCTCCCCTCTGCACCATATCCTTGATACAGTGATACTTGATCTCGATATGCTTTGACTTGTCATGTAACACTGGATTCTCTGACAACTTCACGCAACTCTGGTTGTCACAATGTATACAAGTAGCATCCAATTGGAGATCAAATAAATCAGACAGTAACTTCCTCAGCCATACTGCCTCACAACTAGCTGAACAAGCTGCGACATACTTTGCTTTAGCTGTACTCAGCGCCACACAGGATTGCTTCCTGCTAAACCAAGAGATCACACCTGATCCCATACTGAAGCAACACCCTGAATTGCTCTTTCTATCGATGGCACTGCCTGCCCAATCTGAATCAACATAACCCTCCAGGTTAATCTTCTGATTCGCCTCGTACTTGAGCCCATAATCAACTGTACCCCTCAGGTACCTCAGAATATGCTTTGCAGCAATTAAGTGAACATTTCTTGGATCTATCAAGAACTGGCTCAAGGTGTTCACAGCAAAGCAAATGTCTGGTCTCGTGTTCGTCAGGTACATCAAGGATCCAATCGTCTGACGATACATCATAGCATCAGCCGACTTTGATGAAGCATCACTCAATAGCTTCAGGTTCGATGCCATAGGTGTGGCCATGGCTTTGCAGTCCATCATCCCAAACCTCTTCAGGATCTCTACTGCATACTTCCCTTGTCCAAGGGAGATTCCATCTGCACTCTGCCACACCTCCATGCCTAGGAAATAATGCATCATACCCAAGTCTTTCATTTCAAACTCGGTAGCAAGCTTTCCCTTCATGTCAGTCATCAACCCATCCATACCTGTTACAAATAGATCATTTACATATAGTAGGAGCATCACTCGGTTGCCATCTTCAACCTTGTAGCACAGGTTGGAATCTGCTTTACTCTTGGTAAAGCCCAAACTGGATAGAAAGCTGTCAATCTTGCCGTACCAAGTCCTGGGTGCCTATTTCAAACTGTACAGGGCTTTCTTCAATCTGCATACATGAGACTCCCTGTCATGTGTCTCAAAACCGAGTGGTTGTTCTACATACACTTCCTCTTCCACTACACCATTCAAGAAAGCAGTCTTGACGTCCATCTGGTGTATCTTCCATTTCATCACTGTAGCCAGAGCAAGTACTGATCTGATGGAAGTGTATCTGGCTACAGGTGCAAAGGTTTCTTCATAATCTATTCCTTCTTTCTGAGAGAAACCCCGAGCCACAAATCTTGCTTTATATTTTTCAATGCTACCATCTGCAGCATGCTTGATCTTGTAGATCCATTTGGAAGTCACAACTGACTTCCCTTCTGGTATTGGGACAACATCCCAAACATCATTCTTCATGATCGATTGGTACTCTTCGATCATAGCATCCTTCCATTCTTTTCGTTCTGCCGCTTCTTCATAACTGGAAGGTTCTTTATCAATGAAATCACATAGTAAAGCTACATACCTGGAGCAGGATCTGGTCCTCTTTCTTTCTTTGTGATTCTCTTATGGAGCCCCATATCTTTCCGCACCTTGGATAATTTCACGTACACAAGCAGGTTTCCTCTTATGAGGATTCTTCTCTAGAGGTGGATCTACAGGTCGATGTGGTTCCTCAAATTCTCGATCTTCTTCTTGAGTTTCTTCGTTCATGGTTGTATCATGAATTCTGGGTGCTTTTGCTTCTTCAGGTTCTTCAGCAGGTCTCTTTCTGGATTTGTTGTAAGCTGTGTCTTCATCAAATGTCACATCCCTGCTGATGTCAATCTTCTTGTATCCTGGGAAATATATTCTGTAAGCCTTCGAGCTTTCAGAGTATCCCACAAATATACCCTTCTTTCTTGAAGGATCTAATTTTGTTCTCTTCTCTTTTGGAATGTGTATGTATACAGGACAGTGGAATATTCTGAGATGGCTGAATTCTGGTTTCTTGCCGGAGAAGACTTCTTCAGGAGTCTTGTCCTTGAGTACTCTATGTGGAGTACAGTTCTGTACATACATCGTTGTTCTGGCAGCTTCCGCCCAAAGATGCATAGGAAGATCTTGATCGTGAAGCATAGCTCTTGCAGCTTCCATGATAGTTCTGCTCTTCCGTTCTGCAATCCCATTCTGTTGTGGATTATAAGAAGTGGACAACTCCCTCTTAGTCCCTGGTTCTTTACATAACTCTTTGAATTCATTCGAAGTGAATTCTCCGCCATTATATGATCGAAAGGTCTTGATCTTCTTTTCAGTGTGATTCTCGATCAAGGCTTTGAATTCCTTGAACTTGCTGAATACTTCGTCTTTGTTCTTCATGAAGTAAACCCATGTCTTCCTAGAAAAATCATCAATAAAAGAAACATAATGTGCATACCCGCTTAGTGAGCTTGATGACATAGGACCGCATACGTCGGAGTGGATGATTTCCAAGATTCTTTTTGCTTTGCTTTCGCTGCTTGGAAATGTCTTCTTTGTGTTCTTTCCTTTCGCACATCCTTTGCAGACCCCATCATGTTTTGCTTGTATTTCTGGAAGACCTTCAACAGCTTTGCTTGCAAGAGGTAGTGCTCTGTAATGCACATGTGCAAGCCTTATATGCCAAAGTTCATTTGGCTCTACTGTGTCATGGACCAAGGTTTGTTCTGGATGGTCCTTCAATTTGTACAAACCTCCTTCTTGTTTACCAATCACTATTGCATCATCAATAGTCTTTCCTTTTGGCCACATGGTGACTTGACCATCTATGAATGCAACCCTCATTCCTTTTGCATCTAATGTAGATATGGAGAGAAGGTTCTTCTTGAGTTCTAGTACAAACAATACTTCCTTCATTGTCATAGAATTTCCAGAGTCTAGTTTATAGGAAGATTCCCCACTACCTTTTATTGGATACTGGTAGTCATCTCCTAGCTTCACCTTGTGAGGTGATTCATGTTCTGAAAGTTTCACAAAGGATTCCTTGAATCTAGTCATATGTTTGGAAGCCCCACTATCTATAAGCCAATCATTGCTTCCATGAGTAATGTTTTTCATGAGAGCGGAAATCAAAACATATTCATCCTCGCTTGAAGAATCTTCACTTTCATATCTGGTTCTCTTTGATGAAGGTTCATCATCCTCTGCAGCATGGTCATGATGTCTTGTTTTGTTTCCCTTCTTTTTGTGAGAGCTACTTTTGTTCTTAAGACAATCTCTAACAAAGTGTCCTCTTTCATCACATGTATAGCAAATGAACGTAGACTTATCTCTAGGTTTTCTAGAGTTATTCCTTTGATGAGAGTACTTACTTCTGTGATGGCTAGATCTGGGTTTCTTGGATTGTACTGTGAGAGCTTGATCTTCATTTCCCATCTTCTTTTCTTGAGATGCTATCCGAGCTTCTTCTTGAGAACATTCTTCCCACAGTCTGCTGAACTTGACTAACTTCTTTCTAGCACAGATCCCTTGAATGAAAGAGTCCCATGTCCTAGGGAGACCATTCAAGGTGGTCATCACAATTTCTGCATTCTCCACTTCTTCATCTACTGCTTCTAATTGGTCCTTGATCTGAGAAACCCTTGTGAAGTAAGACTAGATGGTCTCTGCATTCTAGATCTTCACATTCTTCAGTTAATTCCTCAGAGTCATCTTCTGGTTTATGTTCTTCCCTTCAAACAATTTGGTTAGGGCATCAAACATAGCTTTAGGTGTCTTGAGGGAGGACGCCTATGGGATAAGGTGATCCTTGATAGAATCAGCAATGATCCTCTTTGCCATAACCAACTTCTTCTTATGCAAGGTCTTAGCCTCATCTCCCTCTGGAACTGGAACCTCCTCATTGATGTAGGAGTCCAACTCATTCTCTTCCAGGTCCAGGGAGATCCTATACTTCCAGGCTCGGAAGTTATCAACTCCCTCAAGCTTTTCATCAAGCTTGGTATGATGAGACATCTTAACTAAGAACCTCAAATGGAAATACAAAAGATTTAGATCTTACCAGGTCAAGATGTCGGATCTGGATTTGGAGCTGAAATCCTGCAGTACTGGTTCAAATGCAAATTAGGGTTTTCCTTTTTTGGAGATCTGTCCAACCAAATGCTTTGAAATTGATCCCTAACTTCGATTTGGGGGAGGAGATCAATCCAGGCCTGGGCTCATTGAAAAATTCCTCTTCTGTGAAAAGCCCTAATTTTCGGCAGTAGTGTCGGGTCCAAAACTGAAAAACCTTAGAATTGGATTCTACTTCGACAGAAAGATGCACCCTAAGGAGGAGAGTTATTCCACCTTACTTTTGCTGAAAATCTGTGGAGAAAGGTCCACAAACTAGGAAGCCCTAGTTCCCGCAGTTGCACAGTGTCTTCTTCTCAGGTTAGCTCTGATACCATGTTAGTTTTTCAACATTAAGGTAGCATTATTAGGATCTTTAACTGAGAGAATAACAAGCACAACAATCAAACACAAAAGACAATGAACACAGTGTTTTTCCTTGGGGAAACCATAAATGGAGAAAACCCCTCAACTTCCTTAGAGATAGAATCAACACCAAAATAGAAAAGCCCAAAACAGTAAGTGATCTCTCGACAGAAGTAACCTTCTTCTTATCTAGCCCTAGTGTCTTCTCCTTCCTCAACTATGCGCTACACTTGAGTGTGTATGTGATGTGTGCTAAATAGAGAGATCACCTCTCTATTTATACTGCTTCCCGGCATGACTAAAACCCTACTAGGGCCGACTTCACTAAGTGAGTCTAATAACCCTAGTGCCCCGGAACTATGGGGACTTTAACCCTTAGACAATAGGAGGGTTACCCACAATGACTTGACATGACTTGTTTACATTATAGATCCTCCCGATCGGAACATTGGGGCATTACATCATGACTCAATTACATTATAGACACATCCCGAAATAAACATCAGGTTACAAGACATAAGATACATAGATGAATACATTCCGAAGTTACAAATACATCAACAAATATTCTCATCCAAAACTGTTATCAACCTCTATCCAAAATCAACCTTTTGATTTGTTGTCTCTTCAGCCTTGAATTGTTCCTATCATTGTTGTAGTTTGCCCTTAATTGCTTTTTGAACTGCCCTTATCCAAGCTTTAAATCAGTCCAAATATAAGCTTAAAACAACGTATGAAAAATATGCAAAAAATAATCTTTCAATCTGAATTGACCCCAGTAAAGAACAACTCTTGAATTATTGTTCACAAAGCAACCTTAAAACAATGTGCCTAACTATTCCTCAAGTCTCAGTACTTGGACTTCGCCTTCACTCTTCATTTTAATCCTTTGCTCCACTTCCTTGACTTCTGACCTTTAGTTGGCTAGGTTCCATCTTCCTTCACACACAAATCACATTCTCACATCCTTCCTCTACATTTATATTTATACCCTTTGTAAATGCTATGTGTATGTGCGACCTACTTTTAGAATAGGACCGACTAGTGTATCAAAAATAATGAACATAATTTTTCGTATATAGAGGCTGACTTGCAACTTGTTGTAGGAATTCCTAATATATAGGTTTAGTCACCCCAACCAATGATCTTGAGGCCGATTTGTTGTCTCTTCATTCAATTGTCATTTATCAAAGTTCTTAGTAATTTTGTGAATAATATTATGGTTGTAATTGAAGGATTTCATGATTGAAAGCATGAAATCATTCTTTCCATTATTTAATGAGTCTGACCCTCTTGGCGGACATTTTCCGGATCTGGTAGGCATGTAGTATGGACATTCTATGTCCACTTCTTTAACTTGGCAGACAATTTTCTTATCTCCTGTAGACATTTTCCATAACATTGCGGGCATTTAGTCGAGTGTTGGCAGCCATAAGTCTTGTGAGGGCATATTCAAGTCCTGCGGGCATTTCAAGACCTATAATCTGTTGGCGTTTTCAATGCTATGCATACATATTTAATTAGCTGTGCTATGGGCATTTTCAAGTGTACTTGGTGGGCATGCTTCTCAATGTTTGCTGACATATGTTTTGATGCTTGGTGAGTACTCAGTGCAGGCGTTTTCTCTTGTCCATTACAGGCATTCTTCACAATCTTGTGGGCATTGCCTTAATGGTTACACAGGCATTTTTTTTATGACTGTAGACATCTTCAGCTCATCTCCAATGGCCTATTTTGAATATTTCTTTTCCATGTGCGGTCATATGGTCAAGCAACGTGTAGGCATGTTACCCCCTAAGTTGCACCTGGATGGACTTGTAGTTGAGCTGCCAAAGATTGAACAAGTCAATTGTTCAAGTTCAAAAGTTCAGAAGTCTAGCTAGGCCTTTTTCGGTCCTTTTTTTACGCATGTTCCATAGGTCTTGGTCATCATTACATATGTTCCATACTCTAGAGCATTTTTTTCTTGTTAATTATATATTGCTTTTCAACGACTTGTAATTTCCATTATGCACTCAATCCTCCAAAGCTGGAATAATTGTCCTGGTGGTTAGTGGTTAGGCCTTAGGGGGTTATGAAACCCTAATGTCTAATGTATGTTAGCATGCTAGTCATTATTCTAGAGTCTTATTGAAATGCATTAAGTCCCCCCTAGTTTTTTATTAATATTTTGTTAATAATTTTTTTTCCGCAAAATCACAATATTTTAATTGTAAAAATTCACTAAGTCATAAAAGTGGTACTAGGAGGTGTAATTTATCATGGGGATGCTCGTTTTCTAACTCAAAGCACCCACTTGACCTATGTACCCACTTTGAGAGTAAGATTTGTGATATTTAAATCAGTTAAATTTGTTTTTTCTCAAAAAGAGAATAAAAAGTCAAAAAAATGGGAAAAATCAGCATCCGATAAAAATCAGGGAACATGTCTGGGACATGTTTCGGTTTTCTTTAGTGGTGGCTATCCAGTCTTTCGTCAAGGGCGAGTTAGTAAGGGAGCCAATTCTCTTTATTGATGATTGTTTGAGATCTATTTGAGAGAGGGCACATTATCTCATGAAAGAGGGTGCACTTCATGAGGAGAGGTGACGAAAGAAGTGCTTTTAAACAAATTGTTTTGTTTGTTTGTTATTGTTATGTTTTATGCATGTATACAATAAGTTGTCTGTGAATAAGATTTTTGCAAGGTATTTAAAGTATATTTGTAATTGGTGTGCAAGATTTTGATGACTTTGTTCCATTCTATGATTTCTTATCATTTGTATTGGCAAAGAGCCATGAAAATTATATCATAGCTAAAGAAATTGGTCGTGGCCCATGGGCAGGTTCACTATGAAAAAATATATAGACGCCTTTTCCCAGCAATTCTTCACCTTGCAACTGATGTGGAGTTGGTATATTCTTTAATCTGGATCCCCAAGTGAACTTTTCTATTCATCATTTTTTCATCATCTACCATTATCTTATAAGCTACTTACGAATTATAGCAGGTTGTAAATTTGAAAAAGTCCATGTAAATATATTAATGCTATGTAGTTTCCATTTTGTTTGGTCTTTATGCAGGTCACTCGGCAACTATTCACAGAGTTTGTAAAGCAATTGATCCATTGGTTTACCAGCAATACCCAGAAAGAAAATCCAGACTCCATGGCCTTACTTGACTCCATACTTGATGGAGTTGTTGATTCTGAGAATGGTTCCCTCAGGTATTGTCCTGGGTTTTCAAGAAGTTATGGGTTTGGGTATTGCAGTAATCAGGAATTTTGGGTCTAATTAAACTGGAAGGAAGAGACAATATATCGGAATCTATTATAGTGGGTCAGTCGTGAAGTGTTTCTAATTGCAATTAAAGAAAGCAATATTTTTACTATATGCGCTATATTCTAAGCTGCAAGAGGTAAAAGTGAATAGTTTATGTGGGAAAGTATGTTAGAATCTTATTCACTGGTTAAATTCTAAGTATACATGGTAAATATCCTTAGTCATGGATTTTTGGTTAGTCATGAAAACAATGTAATGCACAAAATAGGTAAATAATGTTTCCATAGCTGAGAATTTACACAATTATTTGTTTTCTAACAAATTACTGATTGCATGTAATAAAAGACATATAAGGCTGAAATTCCTTTTATTCTTTTGTATCTATTTTCTTTGAATGCCATGCGAGATGATGGCTGCATGCTGAAGAGTATAGAAATAAATGTCTTTACAGGACAAAAAATGTTAACAGTTTTAGAAATAATTGCTTTTGTAAATCTGGCATGGAGTTAGAGAAAGAAGTAATGGAAAACATTCTCCAATTTGAATGGTATGTTTAAAAGGGGAGTGCTTTTCTATAGATGCAAGTTTACAAGAAATGTGAGCATTTGTGGGATGACTAACCAAGCAAGATTTTTGAATTGCTCTTTGCACTGTACCATCCTCATTTGGAACTACGTACAGGGACGAGCTTCATCTCTGTTGTATCTGCCAATGTTTATTTACTGGGTATTCTATTTACAAGATCATTTTAAACAAGGAGCGCTGGCAAATGTCTCAGTGAACAAGCAAGTGAGCAGTAATGAGATTTTCCCAGTCTTGGAAAAGAGGAAACAGCATGATCAAAACATTGTTGAATAGTTACTCATTTCTCAACTGTGAATCGTAGGGAGAGATGGACATGTTACCTCCTAGGTTCTCAGTTAAGATATTAAAGTTCCAACCATA
The DNA here is from genome assembly GCA_001517045.1 of Pseudotsuga menziesii. Lineage (NCBI taxonomy): Eukaryota > Viridiplantae > Streptophyta > Pinopsida > Pinales > Pinaceae > Pseudotsuga > Pseudotsuga menziesii. The sequence continues at coordinate 281,924 of LPNX010238171.1, read as the reverse complement.
GATGTGAAACACTAAGGGAAAGTTAGAAAGGCTTCCCAGTGCCCACTACATAGTAGCATAATTCGGCCGTCTTGGTCTTTCAAACAATTAGGAAATCATCGAATATCCGGTCTAGTTGTAATACGAATAGGAGCTACTACTAGCCCAAGGCTAAATTTCAGTGTTACACGGGGACTCGCCGCCCACCAGGGTTGGGGGCGCTCCCCCCTCACCCCCTATACGCCCCGAGGGCTCAGGGGCTCCTGAGGAAACGTTTCCCAGCGTCCCCAAAATAAAAAAACTCTCGGAAACTCACAAGGGGGCACGTCCCCTTGTTCTGCAGCACGCTCCGGTGAAAGGGGGCTCCCACACGCCCCCTCCAGAAACTGAGGGGCTCCTAGACGCTCCCCACGATTTTCCCAATTTCAGTTTAAAAAAACAAAATTTCAATTTTAATTGTTGTATAGTCTCTATTTCAGGCATAGTCTTTAGTAATTTACTATTTCACTATCTTAGCATGCAATATCATTGATTCAAGATTTCAATTACAATAACTGAAATTAGAAATATGAATGTCAAGATTCAAATGACAAATTTGAAAATTATCATGATGAATTGTATAACGTGTTTGTATTATTATTTTGCTATATTCTGATTAACATTGCACAATGATAAACTTAGTATTTACTATATATTATTTACTTTTAGTAGTTTACTTGGGATGGATCATTGAATTGTTATTGCTGGCATTTAATAATTTATAATATTAATTTTTATTAAGACCTGGACGTCCCCCCGCCCCCCTGAATTTTGCTAAAATTTGGGGGTGGTCTCCACACGTCCCCAATGTGCATTTCCCTGCTCCTGCGTCCCGGAAACTTGGGGGAACATTGCTAAATTTTGAAAAGCAATTTTACAAACCCAATTTTAATATTTATTATTTTAGATGCTATAAATTATAAATATCATTGAATTGCATACTTAGTGGTAAATACATTTTCACTTTCTTGTTAAAATAATTATTAGTAACGGTTGTCTCTCTCACACTCTTCACATCCGACCTTGTTGAGATTATATATATATATTTTAAATATTGTGTTTAAAACGAAATGAATGAATTTTTCTATGTTTACTATTTAATGGTTGATATTCAATATTTTATTAAAAATACTATATATGTATTGAGTGACGAGTCTACTTCCGTATTTTATTTATACTGGATTTTTTGTCACTTATTTTTTCCGTATCGAGTCCTATTTGTATCCGTATTCGTACTCGAATTATGCTACTATGGCCCACTGCCACCATGGCAGCACTTTCCCTCTCTTTCGGATTGCCCTCCTCCAGCACAAGTGTTACTTCCCTAAGCAAACCAAGTCCAGCAAAGTATAAAAAATGGAAAAGGCATAAGTTCTAGTAATCCTATGCCCCATTTGAGCTAGAGGAAAGCCAGCCAATGCTCAATCCTCTATATCTGTTTTTTGAAGAGAGGATAAAAGGACCAAAAATCAGATTTTAAGCCAGATGTTGAGACTCTGAGAGGGCATTATATTTCTTTGATTTGTGATATATTCCTAAAAAATGTTCTATTTTCAATTTATTGCAGTAGTATTATGGGCAAGGGAATTTTTTTTTTCTTGCGATAATAATTGCTCAAGCAAAATTGTGTGGTATATCGTCGTATGTCTGATATGATTGCGATAAATGCAACATTGATTTTTAGTTTTGTTGCATTGAAAACTGCCTCATATGCTTTCTTGTAGTGCGCTCTTGTTCACTTCTATAATCTTTCTAGTGGAATGTCTCTAGGGGTCTATATTGCCTCCAAATATGTAGAATATGCCTTGTACTTTGTGAAATGGTTCCTTGGTAGTGAGAAATGCCTTCAAATATGTAATTCATACCTTGAGAACTGTGAAGACACCCAAAGGATTTCTCCAATGATAATACATGCATCAAAGTATTAGACAGGTGTGCCAAATGAAGAAATACTGCTGCATGTGCAATAGTGCCTCCAAATATGTGTGCTTAACAATAAAACACACCTCCAAACATGTAAACATCCTTCAACATGTGAATAAAAAAGGTGATCACATGCATCTCCCTCACTCTCTCTCCCATGCATGATACACAAGGTGATGCATGAAACAATGACACATACCAAGCTCTCAAAGTTTACAGTGCTGTTGAAAACAATGCCTTGAAAATGCAAAATGAACTTGTATTTTCAGGTGGTAACACTGCCCTCTTCTGGAATAGATTATCTATGCCAATTTCACCCTGCACCAAAATTATTTTCCACCCATTAATGTACTGGTATATAGAAAAAATATATCCCTTGAAAGACTTGAGAACTTCGTTGTGATGCTGTGACCTGTCTAGTCTATGGAATCATAGCATGGTTTAGCTACCCCTTGGTTCTTAGCCAGAAAATCCCCAAGGCCAACTTGTCAGTGTTGTTAGCATAAATGCATGCTATTGAATAGATGCAGCTGGATGTATTTCACTTTTGTATTCCTCCCTGGGAAACTATTCCCTGCATCTGTTGGAAACTACCCCGATGTCACCTATTTGATACTACGAGGAGTTCCAATGACCCTTTCTAACACCCCAACAAATTAATTAGGATCAATTAAGCTATTAGAATACTAAGTTAGCTATTAGGACTATACTAATAAAGTAGATATTATTTAACTTGAATAGAAAATGAAATAGTAAATAAATAAAGGGTTAAGCATTAACATTAGCTAATAAATTTTAGTTAAGTTAATTAAAAGTGATTAGGAAAAGTGAGGTGCATGGGAGCCACTTGGCACCCATGCAAAAATACCTCCAAATTTACTAATTGTCTTATTTACTTGCATAAATGAAGGAATTGAGGGCAATTTGGCAATATGGTTGTTCATGCTGGTTTTTTTTAGTGGGGAGGGGTCTTTGGTTTTTATGTTATTTGTTTTTGGGAGGTTTTGGTCGGGGAGGGTTCCATGAGCTCTGTGGAGATGGGGGTTTGGAGGCTTAGGGTAGAATAGGATTCCGAGTACGATGTTCGGCTGGCTTGGTACTGCTGAGTGAGGGGTTGGTTGGGAGGAGAGTGGTCCCCCCAATCATGGTTTCCTTGTTGTTTCTTGCAGTGGTCTGTTGCTTCTATTTCAGTCAACTGTTCATCGGTGCAATTGTTAGTTTTTCTCATAGGTTCAGGTATGTACTCTTGATTAAGCTTTTAATTTTGTTCTTATGAATTATTATCCATTTATGGTTATACTTGTTGGTAATGCTGCATAATTTTTACATAGAATGAGACTATAAATCTTTTGTGAATATTTGGTTCTTTGGTAATTACCTACCTGCTTTTGTGGTTATAATTATTGTTAATGTAGCTAAATTTTGTATAAACAGGATCTAGGGTCTCACACCCCTACTATGTGCACTTGCAATTGTGATACATAACTTGTATCTGGCAGGGAGCAGATTTGTTACCATAGTAATTTATTCTGGCTTTCAATCCAAGTTTGCTTTCTACTTTGATCCTTCTGTGTACTGGTTGTTTTGATTTTATTTGTGTTAGCTGTGGATCGATTTAGATTGGAGATGTTATCGGTACTTAGTCTTGATGTTCTGTACCCTATGTTTTCAGTTGTTCATTGGCTATTTATTTTTCACTATATTCAATTACGTAGACTCCTATAGCGTGCACTGGGTGGTTGTTGGATTATAGTAACTTACATGCCAATTCTCCATTTCTATTGTTTATTTTATGTTATATGTTCCTCAAAAACTTTTAAGTATAAGATTGCATTATTTAACTTCATGCAGGGAGTTCTGTGCAGAATGCTTTGCAGAGTTTATGCAATGGTCAGTACGGCATGCTCCTGCAGAGGTCAGCAAGATTAAATGTGTTTGCACATTATTCTAGTTTTTTTCTGTGCTTTTGTATTATGGGTGGAGAATTGTGAAATTTGCTTACTTATTTGTATGTTGTTTCACAGGTTGATAACTTTGTAAATATTGCATCAATGCTGCGCCGACTCTATACTCGTCTTGATCATCCAAATCCATACCATAGGCTAGGAGCAGCAATGACCACTTATCTTATCTATCCAGTACTAAGGGAGAATGGATCAATTGTTGACCGTCATATTCTGGAAATTTTATTTTTTTGCTTAAAGAGCCTGCGTATTGGAGAGCATGATGACAATCAAATAGGTCTGAATGAGATGTTTTTGTCCTTTTTTACATTTGGTTGTTATTTTTAGCAAAGTAGTAATTCAATATTTCTATCCGTAGAGAATCCATTTAATACCTTAAAAACAAAGAAAGATCGCATTAATATTCACAACTGTGTCGGCTCTGAGGATATAGGGCCTCATATCCCATCTTCATAAGTTAAAACTTGATACTAACTATGAAATAAAATAAATTAAATGTGTCTCTAAGGGAATACCCCCGATAATAGTGACCTCAAAGGCTGAACACTGAATGACTGTTCAATTAAAGGTGTTGAAGATAAGATAATTTTATTAATGTCCACGAATGACCACAAAGTAGGTCAACAAGACTGTCGGGGTGGCTTAGGAGGGCGCATTCTACTGTTCCATTACTCGTCATCTAAGTCACATGACACGAGGACACGGGACACGGAGGACACGAAAATACGAGTATTCGACACGAGACACGACGACCCCAGAAATAGGACACGGGGGACACGTTTTATATATATATTAAAAAATTATAATTATATATATATATATATTAAAAAAATACATAAAGATCTACATTTTTTAAAAACTAGAAGTATACACAATGTACATCAATCATAATATCATTCAATTGAAATTTGACAATGATGAATCAGTAATAAAATTAAAAATGAATCATGAACTTTGGAACCATAAATTGCATATTTGATATTTCTCATTAAACCACAAAAATCAAAATGTATTACATAGATATCGAGAGAATGCCACCGACAAATACAAAATAGAGTAGATACTACTTAGTACCAAGTCTAGTATCTACTGTAGTACTAGATACAAAATGAAAATACTAAATAGGCACAGGTAAGAATATCATAACTCATCAATGGTACTAGCCATTGCCAATCATCTTCCTGCTCCTCCATGCCAAAATTAACATTACTGTCGTAGCTCTTTCCTCTATCGTTCTCCTCCTTTATACCCTTTTTGACAGGACACATGTCCAGAAATTAGGACACGTTCCTGGCAAGTGTCCGACACGTGTTGGAAAGTGTCCAGATTTTGGGACACGAAAATTATGGTGTCGGACACGTATTGGGGCAAGTGTCGTGTCTGACACGTGGAATACGGGACACGGGCCCTATTTGGAAGTGTCCTGTTACTTAGTGTGTTTTCTATATTTATGTGCCAATGTATTTATTTGATGCCATTGTTGCTTTATATGCTTAAAATTATGAAAAAAGAATGAATATATTTTGTGTTTTTCAATATTTGTTGCGGTTTGCCGATTTTTTTGACGATGTTGCCGAGAAGATGTTTTCTGGACCCTCACCAATTTTTTGCTGATGCCGATGTTTTCCACTATGGTTTCAGTTAGTTTGACGTTCCGGATTATTTTTTTGGCTCTCTTAGGGAGGACGTCCCCAATAGGTCGAAATTGGACTGAAATAGCCAAAATACAAGTGTGTAAATCAAGTTGTATCTTTAGAAATATGTATGGGGGTACCCCCTAATGACTCCCCCATGTCCCCTAAGTGTCAAACTTGCAAAAATAATGATTTATCATGTTGTAAAAATGGGATTTATGAAGTAATTCGCCCCCCTAAAATGTACTTGTCTAAGTTGATCCATGTAATTTAAAATTAAAAGATCTTCACTATTGATGATGTTTTAATCTCAATCGTTGGATGGATGTTGGATAGAATGTGCACACACTCTCGATCTATTTAAGAATTGTGATCCCCTCAGTGTATCCCATTGGGAATTTTGGATCTTGAATTTGGAATAGAGAAAACTCTTTTGTGAGAAATAATTGCGTTCTTGTTGATGGGATCTTAGCAATTGTGATTGAAACTACTTTTCATTTGAACTGAAAGATCTTTGGCAAGCATCTAGTATTATTTTTGTGGATTAATTTTTCGTTGCAGGCAAAGAGACCGTTTGGGAGGGGTGCATCATTTGGGAAATCCATTGTTTGTTTCTCTTCTGGATTTGTTCCAAACAAGGAGTCATTTTGTCTATGACCAATTATTTCTCTTATCATTTGTCTTTCGTTTGTAGTGGCTCAGTTTCTTGTTGATCTGATTGATATTTCCTTGGTTTGGCAAGAAGAGGGGTGCACTTGTCCACTTGGGCTTTGGGGAACAAGCTAGATCTTCAACAAAACTTTCATTTGATCTCTATGGGAGTAATCCTCACCTTTCCGATATTTATCTACAATTTCCAGGTACGTTTTCACAAGATATGTTCCTTTATCTCCATTATTTAAATCCACCCAGTTTTAATAAAAATAAAACCCTAGTTTTAAAACCCTCATCCTTTAGATTTGTAGGTTCTAGTTTGCGTCGAGCTTTGAAACTGAAAACCCATTTCTTAAATAATTTTAAACCCTCGGATCTAAGTATTTGTGATCATCGGACTCCATTTTCCCACCTAAAGCAGTGGTTTTACCCATAGAAGAGGGACGCCCTCCTTGGGGAAGTGGCTATTTTGAATTCCACAAACTGGGTATTGCTAGTTTCACCTTTAATTGTCTTATCTTACCTTTAGCAATCAATCCGAGTGTCTAATTTTGTTTAATTTCACCATTTATCCTTAGATTTGAATTTCATGCCTTAAACCCTGGGGGTAAATTGGGGCTTTTCACATAAACACTTTTCTCCTCTTAGTAACCATCCAAAACTCTAATTAATTACAACGCTAAGATACCTAATCAAAATACACTGGGTTATTTACTTGTATTCCTTATTTTTAGGGTCATCTTGGTTATAGGGACGCCCCCAAGGCTTAGTATTTGCACTGAGTCTAAAGTGTTGGTATCCTTGACTGGCGTGACATCTAAGTTCTTTCAAAGGTCTTGGATATCATAGGTCGCAACTTTAGTTTCCTTTCCTCGCTGCCATCTTGGATAGGATCGCCTTACAGGGCAACTACAAGATTCGTGATAACAAGTCCATTTTAATCTTTGCCTCGTGTTGATTAACTTTGTTGAACCCTAGGATTTGGCATTGAATCTAACCGTGGAGCGAGCTTCAGTATTAAAAACCCACCAATTAAGAGAAATGATAGATGATAGCGCTATCTCTACATCAATCAATTGGCTTCTAATGATGATGAATCTGAACTCCACGCGAAATGCGAATGGTGATTACGGCATTATTTCCCACACAGATCTGTGAGGGACCTACTTACTTGAAACTCAATTTAAGATTGGCATTATTGACAGAGTTGCACAACTACATTTTCCACATGAAGGGTACTCTTCTATCATGCGTCAACCACTTAGCTGAAAATTGGAGTTAACATTGGACACCAAATATCAGCAGTCGGTTGTTAATTTGATGCGCCATCTACCACATAACCTAAGTAACAGGACACTTCCAAATAGGGCCCGTGTCCCGTATTCCACGTGTCGGACACGACACTTGCCCCAATACGTGTCCAACACCATAATTTTCGTGTCCCAAAATCTGGACACTTTCCAACATGTGTCGGACACTTGCCAGGAACGTGTCCTAATTTCTGGACATGTGTCCTGTCAAAAAGGGTATAAAGGAGGAGGACGATAGAGGAAAGAGCTACGACAGTAATGTTAATTTTGGCATGGAGGAGCAGGAAGATGATTGGCAATGGTTAGCACCATTGATGAGCTATGATATTCTTACCTGTGCCTATTTAGTATTTTCATTTTGTATCTAGTACTACAGTAGATACTAGACTTGGTACTAAGTAGTATCTACTCTATTTTGTATTTGTCGGTGGCATTCTCTCGATATCGATGTAATACATTTTGATTTTTGTGGTTTAATGAGAAATATCAAATATGCAATTTATGGTTCCAAAGTTCATGATTCATTTTTAATTTTATTACTGATTCATCATTGTCAAATTTCAATTGAATGATATTATGATTGATGTACATTGTATATACTTCTAGTTTTTAAAAAATGTAGATCTTTATGTATTTTTTTAATATATATATATATATAATTATAATTTTTTAATATATATATAAAACGTGTCCCCCGTGTCCTATTTCTGGGGTCGTTGTGTCTCGTGTCGAATACTCGTATTTTCGTGTCCTCCGTGTCCCGTGTCCTCGTGTCATGTGACTTAGAAAACACACTGATATATAGCATTAGTCATGCCAAATATAATATGACACATCAAAGTTGATACTGAAAGTCTGAATATAGTTGTTCAATAGTACTCAAAAGTGGGAAACCAATGGTCTAATAAAAATGTCATCACAAAACTAGCAGCTAACTATATGTCTATGATATCAATGCCCTCCTCCCCTTTTACGGGAAAAGATAATGGGTTGTTTGCTAGGCTTGCCCCTGACAGTAGAAGGTCCTGGCCCTACAGTAGATGTCGAATAGAGAGTAGCGAGACTCGGTGTCAATGAGGGACTAGATACATCGATCAATGTAGAAGGTGGTGCTAATGAAGCCACATCACCCTCCATCAAGTCCTTCAGGTCAAAGTGCTCTGCATCCTCCTCCTCCTGCCCCTGTTGCTGCTACTCTTCATCTAACCATGCAGGTGCTTCCTCCATGATAGGTAACTCAACCTCCATCCTCCACTTGGACAATACATCAAAATTGTTCAAGCAAATGGCATCCACATCTGGTGCTTTCTCCACCTGCTTCATCCACAGTCAAAGATTGTAGTGGACATACACCAAGTCATTCAAGCGTGGGAAATCCAACCTGTAAGAGGGTGATAAAAAGATTTAATGAGTCTTGACTCTTGAGGCTAGAGGAAAACAATATGAAAGAGGATCTTAAATTACAATGAATTTAATTGCTTTGATAAAGTTCTTACATGGTGCGTTTCTTTGAGTGTATTTTATCAAAGACACTCCAATTACGCTCACATCCAGAAGAGCTACACGTTTGGCTAAGGACTCGGATGGCAAATTTTTTAAAATTTGGTGCCCTTACACCATATGTCCTCCACCATGTTAGAATTCCTGTGCCATTTAGATGATCAAGCAATAAGTGCAATCAGATTCTTAATTATTATGCAGTGAAGAGGAATGAATTATACAAACTGAACAAATCAAATCTCAGAGGAAACAGAGAAGTATTGCTCAGAGAATTACAGTATTGTCTTCATTAAAGAATTCGGTGTTACAATGGTGTTACATAAGGAGGAATTCAAATCATTAGGGATGAATTCAAATCCACCAACTGACTCTAACTGTATCTGATTGCATGGCTAACTAAAGATGTCTAAAATTTAAATAACTATCGGAGTCCAAGTGGTTATAATCAGTTAAACCAGTTTAACTGCAGTGGTAGGTGAGAAGTAGCGCCTTCCCACATGCAACCATGCATAATTAGTGCTAACTGAACCGGAGTAGAACTAACTGAATGTAACTGAAGAGTAACTAAGCTTAACTAGTTTCCAACTCCCAACAACTGAAGGAGGTTGGTGTTGGGACTCTCGGTGGCTCCTAAAATGTAGGGATTGGCCTAGGAGGCACCTAAACAGATGCATGCAAGTGCAGTCAATCTTAGTTAGCCTCTATCAGTGTTCCCCACACTTTAGTGACTGGTACATGTGGCCCCATTAGGCCAAGTGGACCCAATAATTAATAAAAGACTCCTAAGTTAAGTTAAAAATAATCTAATAGATCGTTTGGTCAAGGGAGAATTATAAATCCTAACACCCCCCTTGAATCCTAACTTGGACAACTATGGGCCCTGGAAATAAGGCCAAAAGTCACCCATATACAATCTAAAAGATAAAAAATGATGCTTAATAAACTGAGAAAATAGGGTAAAACCTCATGGGAAACCCCCCCCTCAAGATAAGCAGGAACAGGAAAATACAAGCTACTTTTAGAAGAAAAGAAGTTTCCTCCTTAGAATATAACTTGCGTAAACTCTACTGCAAATTTGCAGCTCTATGCAGCAGTATGGTTCTTTCGTGCAGCAACATCTTGAAGCTATGCATGTGAACCTCTCCAAACTAATGGCTATGTCTAGAGGAATTTTCCTCTTTGGAAGAAGAAGAATATGCTCAACTGAATCAGAAATATAGACAACTGCTTTATGAAAATTGGACCCATGTAGAGCAACTGAAATCAATTGATAAGCGAGCAAAAGTGCTTGAGAATTCGAACAATGTGAGGAACACCCAAGTAACTGATATATTGCAGCCTTGAACATCGAACCATGTGTGGTAAAATCAGCCCCAAGTGTTAGGAGCAAGTGTCCAGGCGAATGCAAAATGTCTCCCTCTTTATTAGTTTTGTGAGGAGATGAGCATGTGATCAAATAGATAGGTAGAGAAGCCCTGGGACTGTGGAGAGTGAATGCTTGAGCTCCATAATTTGATATAGCTTCAGAAATAACCAATGATTCACAAAATATAATATCAGCAAACTCATGAGTCATAAGAGAAAACTAACATCAAATCCCCAGCAGCAAGTTTAAAGAAGACTTGCGGTACTTGATTTGTCACACCAAAATTGATAAAACCAACTACAAGCATGACTGAAGGCTCTTAGAACTTAAAACTTGAACCAAATAATATCAAATCAGATAAGATCATGTCAGATCCAAATAAGTTCATATTAGATCCAAAAGTGTGCTCCACCGAGATGGTAGATGCACAATTTTCTCCTTCTTCAAAATTTTGAAAATTGGTGCATGCAATCATGTAGGAATTTACTGGAATCTCTAGATCAATGAGAGTGAATGGATCACTCCTACAATCTGATATTATTTCCAAAATATCCATGGTATTACTTATCTGCACACCAGCAACATCATTAGATATAGAGAAATCAAATTCCTTTTCATTTTTTGAAACAATCACTAGTAAACTATGCATAGAATTTAAAATATAAGAATCATTGGCGAATTTTTGCAAAGAATGGAAGGAGAGATTTTCTTCAAAAACAGAGATTCGAATATCTTCTTCTGGATCAGTGATGTGAGAAGATGAGATATCAGAGATCTCATAAACTTCCAGAGCAACAGGAGAAGGAGTCACTCCAAGGAGACTTTCTTCAATTCGAATTGACTGTGTGGAAGATTTTGCTTCTTCTTCATCTTCAACAATTTGCTTTGTTGTAGGAGAGGGCACATAGAGTCCATTCTTGAACTCTGCATGTTGGATTTTATCTGAACCTTTCTCGACAGAAGGGGTTTTAGAGTCATCTCCCATATGACTGCTAGGTCTTCCTGATAGAGTGGAAGTGATGAAGGATTCCCTGGAGGCAACCATGTGGTTGGATGCTCCAAAATCTATCAAGTAAGCCTTCGACGAAGTGAGACCTGCATGCAAGGCATGGTATCTCTCATGTTCTTTAGTCTGCTCTCCATCATCAGACATCTCAGCACCTTGTGGAAGGGAAATATTGTTCTGTACACAAAGAGCTTTCTATTGGTCGAGGGTCTTCCTCATGCACACGTCTTCTAGATGAAGATCCCACATACAATAGGGACACTTTTTCTTTTCAAACTTTTTCTCCTTCCCATTAGGTCCCCTTTTAGCTTGCGCTTTGGTAGAGTCTATCACTAGGAGAGCTTGATCTTTGGAAGTCTGGATGACTCCCATCTAGATCAACTTCTCTTGCTCCTGTATTAAGGACTCGACAAAGGAATCAAGTGAGAGCATCTTCCAATTAGGAATGGAAGCTCTTCTGGAATGGAAGATTGAGACAAATACAGAATACTCAAAGTCTAGTTTGCTGAGTATGGAGAGCACATGTTGCTCATCCTTTCTTTCTATTCCGCACTGTCTGCATTGAAGTGCAAGAAACATGAATTTAGTAAAGAATTGTTGGATGGTCTCGAAACTGCTGGTATGTAAGGCTATCAACTCGTTCTCCAGAATGTGTCCTCAAAGCTCATCTTGCTTGCCAAACAAGACTTCAAGCTTCTCCCAAGATTCCCTGGGAGTCCTCAAACCTTCAAGGTGAAAGAGGAGATCTCTGGATGTGTGAGTACATAGATAGCCAAAAGCTTCATCTAAGCGGTTCAGAAACTTGTTTTTCTCAGCTGGATGATGGGGCTTGACCACCCTTCCAAGTATTATCCTGAAGTAGCCTTTGGTACACAAGTACAACTGCATATCTGCCCTCCAATCAACATAATTGAAGGGTGTTAGGATCTAAGGTGTGGAGGGTTGAGAATTCATAATTCTCCTGCTAGAAAAGACAATATCTTCACACAAGCTACGTAGAACCTGTAGAAATTTCACTGCAAAACCAAAATCATTTGAACTATGTTAGAATTAAGCCTTCTCTCTCGACATGAACACTTTCTCAGGGTCTGTCATGCCCGCACTGGCACTCTGAATAAATTCAGAGGAAGCAAGGCACTCTTTGCAGGACTTTTGTGGAAACCCAGCTGCTTTTGGTGTTCAATGGAGAGTAGATAGACTTGAAGCTTGCTTGAGATGGCTCTAATACCATGTTCGAATTGTTGTGCCATTTAGATTATCAAGTAATGAGTGCAATCAGATTATCAATTATTATGCAATGAAGAGGAATGAATTATATCAACTGCACAAATCAAATCTCACAGGAAACAGACAAGTGTTGCTCAGAGAGTTACAGTGTTATCTTCATTAAAGAATCTGGTGTTACAATGGCGTTACATAAGGAGGAATTCGAATCCACCAACTGACTCTAACTATATCTAACTGCATGGCTAACTAAAGATGTCTAAATTACTATCGAAGTCCAAGTGGTTAACTCCAAATGTCTAATTCAGTCAATCCATCAGTTATAATCAATTAAACCAGTCTAACTGTAGTGGTAGGTGAGAAGTAGGTGAGAACTAGTGCCTTCCCACATGCAGCCATGCATAACTAGCGATAACTGAACTGGAGTAGAACTAACTGAATGTTATTGAAGAGTAGCTAAGCTTAACTAGTTACCAACTCCGAACAATTGAAGGAGGTTGGTGTTGGGACTCCCAGTGGCTCCTAAAATGTAGGGATTGGCCTAGGAGGCGCCTAAGTTGATGCATGCAAGTGCAGTCAGTCTTAGTTAGTCTCTATCGGTATTCCCCACTCTCTAGTGACTGGTACATGTGGTTCCATTAGGCCAAGTGGAGCCAATGGTACTAGTGGACCCAATAATTAATAAAAGACTCCTAAGTTAGGCTAAAAATAATCTAATAGACAGTTTGGTCAAGGGAGGATTACAAATCCTAACACAACAAACACCTACAATAAACAAGAAAGAAAGAGAATCGGATTACATAGTTCAAATTTCAATTTTCAAATAAAATGATAAATCATAAACACAATTAAAATTTAAAAATTTGAAGTTCTAAATAAATTCTAATTTTTAATCACTTACTTTGAGTAAAAATGGTCCTTAGCATGGATAGCATCGACATAGCCAAATAGTCCAGTAGCCTCTCGATACATCTCCATTTCACGAGTAATACTCGTGCGAGTCTCAAAATTAGGTACCATCCTATTAATACATTCGATAAGCCCTTCTAGAACCTCTTCATCAAAATCAAACTTACACTTGTAGGAAAAGGTAGGGTTGAGGAAAAGTGTAACTGCATGAATAGGTTAATGGAGCATTCTGGTCCATCGTGTATCAATCAAATCCCATAGCATCATGTGTCTATTATGTCCAAGGGTACTCTTCCCCACATAATAAGACCAAATAGACTCTTTGGCCCTAGACATGGCCTCGTACAAATAGCCCATAGCGGGCTTATCACTGTCCACTCAAAACCTTTACCAAAGGTTCACTGATTGAGCACACTTCCTCCGCTCCTTCTCAAAAGGAGTTGGTGTAAACCAGTCTAGCGATGGCTCTCCCATCCTCTCTCCTGCTATATGTGCAATCTCGCCACTCATCACAAACAAACATTTGCTTTAGCTCAAACTGAACTCGAAGCAAAGACTGAAGAGAAATGAAGTTGGTGGCAAATCGTGTGCTTCCAGGGTGCAACAATTCCTTGTGTATCGTGCATTTCCTCATGAGGCTAAACCCAAGCATGGTTATATATGAATTTGGTGATACTCCTAGCCTAATCAACAACCTCCTTGATGAAGGGAATTTTCCCCACATCCTCCAGCATTAAATCAATACAATGTGCAACGCATGGACTCCAAAATAGTGAGGGGTGCCTCTCCATAAGCAATCTACCTGTAGCCGCATAATTGATCACATTATCTGTTATGATCTGCACCACATTGTCCAAACCAATCTTTTGAAGGACCTCATCCAACAACTCACATAACAATGTTGTTTCTTTTACCTATGTTGATGCATCAACGGATTTGATAAACATGGTACCTTTAGGGCACTGTACTAAGAAATTGAGAAGGGTCCTACCCTTTACATCTTTCCAACCATCAAACATCAATGTCCATCCATAAATCTCCCGTGACTGTTTGAAATCCTCCAATCTAGTGTTGATGTCTTTCTCCTCTGCTTGAAGAATTGGGCCCTGAATCTCCTCATATGTAGGGCACTTGTACCCTTTGGCCAACGATAGCAATGGTATCACACATAGGCTGAAAAAAAGGATTGTTTCTTGTTATTGTAAGAGGCAAGTCACTCTAGAAAAGCATCCTCCCCATAAGCTTATATGTTGAATTTTTACCTAGGGAAGTGTTTGTTCAGTCATGCCTTCGGGTGGCAATGAACACTTTAAATGTGGTCCCTAGCCATATCAAAAGGTGTGAATGAATTTATAATAAAGTGGCCTTTTAATTAAATGTTTGAGTTTATAATTTTAAAGTGACTTTATGAGCATTAAAGAGGGTGAGTATTAAAAGTCTTATTATTATTTAAAAAGTAAATTTTTAATGAGAAAATGAGTTTATGCATTGATCTCATGAAGTTGATTTTTAATTCTAGCCTTTGATTTCGAGGAAGTTACTCAAACAAAAAGGGTGAGGGAATGGCAATTTGGGTCTATTGTTCACTTTCAAGAGAATTTTGGGAAAGGAGCAAGAAAAATTTCAGAGAGAAGAAACCCTTATTAATTTTTCAATTACTGAAAGAGGAGAAAGGGTAAAAAATTGTAGAAGATTGTACAAGCAGATTGGCATGATTCCCAAGGCAGGTCGTACAACATTTATTGCAGTCATCTGCATAGCATTAAATGCAGTTCGTACAGTTGCACGTCTGAGCTGTACAACATTGTTTTCAAGGCAGTTGTATTGTACGAATTTTGAGATGAGTAGGCACAAATTTTGAGGCATCTGTACAACACAGATTTCGAGTTTCGTACAACATTTATTGCGCCCATACAACAGCAGGTTTGGCACAGATTTCGAGGTCTGTACAACACAGAAATCAAGGCATTCGTACAACAGTTTGTCAATGAGAGGTTGATATGAATTTCGAGGAGGAGATAAGTACTGTTGTATTTAATTTGTGTTTATACCTGAAGAATAAAAATATCTCTCTGATGAACAGGTTTTCCCTTCAGGGTTTTTCCTAGGTCAATTTGACCAAAAATCTGTGTTATAATTTTCATGTGTGGGGCTGAAAATTAAATTTCTGAGTAAGAGTTTAGGGCCTTTCAATTTTCAGAATTCAAAAGAAAGAAAAATATCATGTGTTTTATGTTTTCGGTTCAAAACTATTAAAATTTTATGTTAATGCTAACCTTGGGGTTTGGGGATTAAACAATAAAAAACTGAAACGGGAACCGGGTTGGGGTTCACTATCTGCTTCTCCCTTCTTTTTTTTAACCATGGACTTGATGGAAGGTTGAGCACCACTTCCAGTCTGTGGAACAAAGAAATATTAGGCGGCCCTCACAGAAGGTGAACCCATGGCCGTGGAGCCTCCAACACTACCCTCATTGGGATGATCATAATCATATGCCCCTGAAGTCCTAGCCACTCCACCTGAAGCAAGTTCAGCTCTATTTGCAGTTAACTCTTCCCTTTTTCTATTCTTCGAGTGAATTGCATCATGGGCCATTCTCATAATCTTGGGGGTAACTGCACTACAAAGCCCCACAACATGGCCAGGGAGTTTTGCCAAATGGTACTTCAACTTGCTAATGGCTCCTGTCATATGTTGTCCACACAATTTGCAATTCAATCGTTGTTGGTTTGTTCCATCTTTAGGGTCAGCATATTGCCAAAATGGGTCCAATGCCTTTGGCATTTTTGCAATAGAAATGTATAGCCTCAAAAGTCAAACCCATTGCTGCAAAAAAACAAAAAAAAGACATTAAACCCAAATAGAAAAAGAACAAAGCAAAGCACAAGTCTAGTAGGCCTTCTACTCGAGTATAGTATGTATTATGACCTTGTGTTGAGCGCTCCCTTATTGCACATATGTGAAGGTAGCATACTATTATTTGAATAAGACGAATTGATTTTTATAACATGGTGCACCTTAGGCCATTCATTGGAGCTTACCATGGTGGGAACACATGTTAAGGCATTGTGTTGTTTTATTTTGTTGTTGAAAATGTAACTTCAAAAGATATTATTATTCTTATTATTAGATTTATTATACTTTTGTTATTCCTCCTTTCAGAGATGCTTTTCCTCCGATCAAAGATGTCATTAATGTACTGAGTTAAACCGATCTCCAAACTGGATCGGTCGACCAAACCGGTTCGATTCGATACCGAATCGATCGGTTCAGTATCGAACAAGTCGACTGGTCAGTTCACGTAATAAATCGATCCGATTTGATAAAAAAATTTATGGGCCCGCATCAATGATAAAGGTCAGTTAGCTAGGTTTTTAGTTTAACCTAGGTCCTAACCTACGGTCCTAACCTAACCATCCCCCTTTTCACTAACATAGCACTGCTAGGTTTAACATTTACCATTTCAATTTTACATTTGTCAAGGAGTGAAGACCTGACAACAAAGATAGAGACAAGCCGGCAGAGACTGAGAGTTTGAGACAACCGTGGACAGTGGGAGTGAGTGTGCACTGTGCAAACTTGCAGGCAGTTTGGAGTCTTGGACTCTTGGCTGACTTGGAACTTGGAACTTGGAATTTGCACAGCTGGAGCTTGTGGTACTGTTGGTTTCACTTGGAGACCCTAGAGGAGGTAAATATCAAAGTTCAAAGTTCAAAGTTCAAACGCTAACTTTGTTAATAATAAATATTTAATTTTTAACCAATAAAAAACTTAAATTGTTAAATTGTTAATGTGCATGTTCAGATTTCTTTTTTTTCTTTGCATGTCCAAGTTTCCAACAGTCAAGTTTAGATCAAAATACATAATCTATTTGTGATTTTTTTTTTATATGCATCTTATAATTTTTCTTTTTTTCTTTGTGTGTTAAAAATTCAATGACAGTCAACTTCAATAGTCAACTTCAAGTTCAAAATCTAGATCTTCATTCCATAGTCATGGCCCCAAAAGCAAAAGATCTTGCATGGGCCCATGCAAATGTTGTTGAGGGGGTGATGTATTGCAAGTATTGCAAGAAGATGATCAAGGGTGGGGGAATTTTCAGGCTTAAACAACACTTAGGTGACATCAAAGGCCAAGTGAAGGCATGCGGAGCTCCTCTAGATGTTATTGGACAGATTAGAGTTGATATGCAAGAACAATTTAAGAAGTTTAAAGAGGGTAAGTCTAGGCAAAGAGAGATAGAGGAAGAAGTAGGAAAGAAGAGGAGGCTTGCTGAAATGATGGGTGGGACCTATGCTTCTGGTTCAAATAAAGGCTCTTATCTATCCATTCTATTGATCTTAGGGATCTTTTTTAGTATGTCGCACCCTTTGTGACTGCACAAGATAAGGGTAAATCAAAAAAGAAGGGTAGCATTCAATGTTATTTTACATCCTCTGCTAGTGCCAATGCTTCTCAAATTCCTCCAACACAAGTTCAACCCACCTTAGATGACCACTGCAAGAAGAAATACAAAGAAGTTGCCTATGAGTACATAGCTAGATGGTGGTATGATGTTGATCTCCCCTTCAATGCTGCATGCTCTTCTTATTACCAAGCTATGTGGGATGCTGTTATAACTGTTGGTAAGGGCTTCAATGACCCTAGTATGCATGACTTGAGGGGATCTCTTTTGCAAAAAAAGATAGTGTCCATAGATGAATACCAAAAGGATTTCAAACAGCCATGGGTCAGAACAGGACGCACTATCATGTCAGATGGATGGACCGATCAAAAGGGTCATACCCTCATAAACTTTCTTGTCTCTTTCCCAGGAGGAACCATGTTTTTGAGATCACGTGATGCATCTGATCAGGTGAAAGATGCAAATCTGTTATTTCGTCTTTTCGATGAGGTTGTTGAGGAAGTGGGGACAACTTATATTGTACAAATCATTACAGATAATGCCTCTAACTATGTTCTTGCTAGTAAGATGTTAGAGGAAAAACTTAAAACCATATTTTAAACTCCATGTGCAGCACATTGCATAGACCTCATGCTTGAGGACATATGCAAACAGGATTGGATCAAGAACACTATAGAGCATGCCAAAATCATAACCAAATACATCTATAACCACGGTTGGGTATTGAGTTTGATGAGGAGACACACATAGGGCAGGGAGCTTGTTAGGCCTGCGATTACTAGATTTGCAACTCACTTCCTCACGTTGAAATCTCTCATTTCCCAAGCACAGAACTTGGAGAAAATGTTTTGAAGTGATGAATGGAATTCATCCCAATTGGCCCACGTACAAGATGGAAAAGACACCAAGAAAAGAATTAAAAGCTCTTCATTTTGGAAAAGAGCAACAGAGGTTGTGGCAATTACTGAGCCACTTGTTAAGGTGTTGTGGTTGGTTGATGGGGAAAAATTGGCCATGGGCTACATTTATGAAGCTATGGATCAAGCAAAGGAGCAGATAAAGGCAACATACAAAGATAGAGTGGCCAAGTATGGGCCTATTTGGGAGATCATTGATAGTTGATGGAACAATCAACTCCATCGCCCTATACATGCAGCTGGGTATTTTCTGAACCCAAGGTATCCGTAGAGAGATCATGTTGATCAAGATCCGACTGGGGAGGTAGCATATGGATTGTATTCTTGCCTTGAGCGCATGGTCCCAAATGAGGCGGACCAATTGGAGATACATCAACAGATCAACTCATTCACCGCCGCCACAGGTACCTTTGGCAAAAATGTGGCTAAGATTTCAGGAGAGGTGGGCCGACCAGGTAAACATTTCCATTGTTTGATTAACTTATGTTTTTTAAGTTTAAACTGCAATTCCTAAATTGTAAATAGTAAATACTGCAATTCTTAGCCAAATTCACAATCTAATTTGTTGAATTAACTAACTTGACTCTTCACATTTGCAACACAATGGTGGAAGGCATTTGGTAACCATACTAAACTATTGCAAAAGTTTGCAATTCGGGTCATGAGCCAAACCTGCAAGTCTTCTGGGTGTGAGCGCAATTGGTCTTTGTTTGGGCGGATTCACACAAAGAAGAGAAACCATTTAGAGCAGAAATGGTTAAACAATCTAGTCTTCGTGCAATGCAACCTCCGACTCAGGCTCAACCACTTGATGAACAAAAGACTTGATATAGATCCCATTGTGTTGGATGATATAGATCCAACCTTAGATTGGGTAGTGGAGACCCAACCGCCAGTGTTTGGTGATGACCTTGATGTTGAGCTGGAGGACTTGTTGGAGGTTTCGTTGGATGCAAATCCTCTATTGCCGACGCCATCAGTTCATACAGTTGTAGATCCTGAGATAGCAGTACCAAGCATGGCGGGCACTAGTTGACCAGGACCTCGTACTTATAGTCGTCGACAATGTCGTCATTCTGCCAGTACTACAACTTCATTAGCAGATGACTTTGATCTTGAGGAGCCCGAGACTAAGCCAGATCATGATGCCTTTGCTAGTCCTTTTGGTTATTCTTCTAGTTCTAGCTCTAGTTCTAGCAGTTGTGCAGCTGGTGCTGAGTTTGATGATGATCATTGATGATTTATTATGTAGTTGATTATGTAGCATAGAGATCCATTCTAACATCATAGAGTATCCATTCTGCTCTATGATTGGACAAAATACATTTGTTTCCCATTTGCTTCTTTCCTGAAATTCTTTGAAATTCCATTTTCCTGTTTTTCAGGATAATCTTGCAGACGTTTTTTCTATTGTTTAATTCTCTAAGTAACAAAATGTTGCATTTTTCTGTCTAATCTCATTATTTGCTTTTTACTGATCTTTTAACCAGTTGACATATGGACAAAGTTGTTATCCTCTTGGTTTCTCTATTTTGTGTGTTTCTTGCTTGAATATTGGTTTATACCTTCAATTTTGCTTGCTTTGGATGCTTCAAGCTACTGCTTCAAAGCAGGTGACATTTTTGTTGTTAAAATGTGCTTCAATTTCACATAGTGAGAACAAGATCTAGGAAGATATTTTAGAAAAAAAAAATCTTAGTGTATTTATCTTTTTTATGTCAGGTACAATGAAACAAATCAGCAGGGTCCTGGAACGAATGCAGAGACTTGTGCAGAGGAACATTATCGCTTTACAGAAAAATAGGAAGGATAGGAAGATGTTCTCAAACATGCAGGATTTTCTAGATTGGTTATTTTTGCAAACTGGTCGACCAGAAGAAAATTGCAGAAAGAAATGCATGTTGTTGTTCAGTTCAATATGTGAAGCTATGCCTGGTGCGTGTCTCTTTTTTTCTTAAAGCCCATTTTATGTTTCTGGCGGTAGTGCTAAATAAATTCTTAGGAGGAATTCTTAGAAGGCTATGCCATATTTTGATGGTGATTAACAATGTTAGTTTGTGCTACAGTTGAAGCTGCAATTTGTAAGGTGTTGAATCTGCATATGCAACTTTCATCTGATGTTTTGTTGAGGCTCAGTACTTAGTTGCTAGTAGACATTGTGCAAATATGTATTATATTTGTACTTTTATTCATTTGATTTTATGTTTTGTACCTCACCTACCTCATTGTAAATATATTTTACTTGTGGTCTTTTTTTATTAGTGTCCAAGTTGAAAGTTCGTGATTATTCTAGTCATTTAAATGTTTTTTTATTTGACCGTTTTTAGTTAGAGTAGACATCACTTTATCGGTACTAGTCTTATGATGGGAGAAAAGATAAATTTGGTAGGTGGTGAGAAAATAAACAAATGTTGGATGCATTGTTTTGAGTTTTGTCTATTTGCAGCTTCTAAAACATTGTTTCCTTTTTTGGTTGCAGTTGGCTCATGCGCTAATTGGTTCAAGTCCAAGTTCAAAAATGCAGAGCAGGTTAGAAATACCTTGAATGTTTTTGATATGGGGTTGAGATTTCCGGAACTTAATGCTGACAAGAATGCCATTCAATCGCTTGAGATGTGGATGGGAAAGTTTATATGCTCTCTTCACTGGTTTCAGTGGG
The DNA here is from genome assembly GCA_001517045.1 of Pseudotsuga menziesii. Lineage (NCBI taxonomy): Eukaryota > Viridiplantae > Streptophyta > Pinopsida > Pinales > Pinaceae > Pseudotsuga > Pseudotsuga menziesii. The sequence goes on along the minus strand of LPNX010238171.1, from coordinate 260,434 downwards.
CTCTGGACAAGCAACTGATATCATTAAATGATATGTTTAACAAGACACAGCTGGAAATCTTCGGCATTGCATCTGCTATCAAAACATTTCTTGAAAATTCATTCCGTGAGCCCACCTATCTTGATTTAGTAACCCCTTTAACGCCATTGCAGAATGAATATCATGTATCTCTACAAGTCAAAACTATCTTCCATCTTCTAAACTTTCTCAAAGTGATACTTTATATTGAATTGGGAATCAAGGAGCAAGATATTCAAGTATCTCAGGAAATGACATGCCTTCAGCTGAATGAGGAGAGTAGGGTGCACAAACTCATACCCTTCAGTGAACCTCATTTTGTAAATTTAATATCTCAAGTAATTTTCCATCCACGGAAAATTACTTTTTCGTCATTGGAGTGTCAAAGTATAGAGGATCTTATGAGGCTAACAGTAAAAATTGTTAAGATGCTTTCAAAGGCATCATCAGTATTCAAACAGTGCTTTATACAAGTTCTTCGAAGCTTTGTGTCTGGGAACATTATTGAGCTTGACCTAAATACATATAACCATTCAGGAGGAACAAATGTTGTAGACATGATGTATCTGTTGAAAGGCTATCAGCAGTTACATCTAGCTGGAGCTTTGCTGCCTGCATTAGGTAAAGATAATGCAAAAGCCACTGGTCAGAAGCTTCTTCAGAGTCTGTTTCAATTAGGAAGGGCAATGTCTCCTGCAGTACAACCAATTGCCTTGGAAATTTTAACATTGGCCATAGCCTTGGGTGTTACAGCTTCACAGTTGTTAGAGCTAGTGTTAGACCATAGAGCTTTGGATCAATTTGAAACTGGTAGACCAGCAGACAATGCAGCTGGAAGCAACTTTTTTTTTAACTTTCGAAAAGTCATTGTTCAACAAATAAAGTTTTCATATAAAGATTGCCTCTCACTCTTATTAGAGGAAGCTGTACAGAATTTAACTGCTAGGCTACTGTTGAATGCAGTTCTGGATGATTACTTAAAGGTAGAAAGCATTACCAAATCCAGTTTCCTTAGAGAAGTTGTCAAACATATTCAGCAACTTAAGCCATGTTGTAATCTTGAGGCTACAGTAAGTGACAAGTTGTTCTTTCTAGAAATTCTTCAGAAATTATTTATGCTAGATACTAGTTGTGACATAGTGCTAGCAGAGAATCAGCCATCTTTTGGGTTTATAATAGAGAGTTATTTCTTACTTCTAAACAGCAATCATCTAGTTCCTGTCTATGGAGCTAGTAAATTGCTACAAACAAGTACAGTAATGACAGTGAAGAGTAATACACTTGTTATGGTTCCTTATTTCTTCAAGTCCTCCATTGACAATAATGTTCTAAGCCGTCTGATAGACAGCTTAACCAATATTGTTACTAATCATTTGTTAGTGCGGGAAGCAGACATACCACCTGGTTCAAATGAGAGGGTAGCCTATATTCAGATGCTTCAGAGACTTGAAGATGCGGTCTTAAGAGGGAACAAACTGGAACTTTTGGAAGTTGTGTTTCCGCTTTTCCAAAGTCATGTTAAGCTAGCAAGGAAGAAGGTTCATGGAATGCTAGAATCATATGCTGAGATTGTCAGGGAAAACAGAGGAATTGCATGTGCTTTTTGTCTCAAACTACTATGTGATGGTGGCAAAATGCCTGGACTAAGGCGTGCTGTGTTTGATTACATGCTTGTACCACTTATCGTTAGAGCTCCTGTTGATTTTCTTGTTGGCTGGTATGAGGAGCATATTACTGCATTCAAAGAGGCACTGGATAGGTGTCCAGATAGACTTCAAAGTTCTCTGGAAATAGAGCAAGATTATCTGGTTGTTAGAATCTGCCATTATAAGTTGATTGAGTTACTCTTTAGTTGTTTGGATGCAAGTATCATTAAAGACAGAATCACCCCAATCATTTCTAATCAACAGCTGATGCAGAATGCAACAAGTGATTCGCGTGCAAAAAACGATCCTCCTGTCTTTCCCTTTCCAGATAACATCAATTTGTGGCAACAACTGCATATTGCAGCTTACAATTGTCTTGCACGTATTGTGATGCGAACTCAAGATCAGGAAAAGATCTATTTGTTTCTTTTCAAAGATTTTCCAGGAAGACCCCTTTGGCAACACATTGTTGACTGTTCAAAGGTTTATAACAACTTTCCTGTTGAAACTTCAATGTTGCAAACTTCATATCTCACTGTTAAGGGCATGAGAACAGAAAGGATTCGTACACAAAGGGGTGTGGGGGAAACACATTCACTTTCATCTCAATATATTGTTGGTGCAACTCTTAGTGATGAACCTGTTATCATTAACACCTTTTTAAACCGGTTGCAGAAAAGAACCGGAGATGGTGACAATGGTCCAATTGTAGCAGAAAACTCTGAAGGGAATGACTTGAGTTCTACCCAAAAAAATGGCAAGGAGCTCATTGAAAAGGAAGCAATAGATCAAGATGATTTTGATCAGCATCCATCCATGGGAATTATCCTGCAGCTTATAGAGCATTGCCAAGAAAAATTTGGTGAAAAAATGTCTAATGGAGGAATGCCTGAATGGATGAAAGCTCTTTATTCAACATTGGATAATGCCATTACTCATATTAATGTATGTTTGTTTATAGCAAAAATTATCACTAAAGCCCGGAAGGTCTTTGCTCCTTTTGCTTCCGACTGGTTTCGTCCATATTTACAGGTTATTCTGAAGGACCCTGATCATTCTGGTGGAAGAACCTTTCACTACATGCTTAGAGATATATGCATAACTATATTAGAGTGGAACCTGCTAGCTATCCCCGATATTTCTGTTGCTTCTGGTTTTGTTAATCACTTAATATCAGTGGCAGCTCATGATTCAAAGTTAGTTATACAGGCTAATTTAGAAATCATAAGGCTTTACTTGCAAACATGGAAAGATTCAATAAGCCTTGACAGGCGCACTGTCATTCTTTACCTCACAATTGGCGGAAAAAGTCCAGATGCAAATGATAAATCAATAGGCATTAAAAGGTCTGTTGGATTGCAACTTTTATGGGCTATGGCAGCTTCCAATATCTCATTATGTGGGTCAGCTGGTGATTTTACAGTCTCTGAAGATGATCTCTGTAAAGCCCTTCTTCTAAATGTAAGTTACAAAATGAAGAATGTACACAAGGCAGCAGCAGAACTACTTGGAATAATATTCAAATACATAGAAGAAGGAAAGCTGAACATAAATGAGCAGATGTTGCATGCACCTCTGAAACAGATTCTTCGGTCACTTTTTAAAGATGAAGATTCTGGGCAATTCTTAAATATTGTTGATAAAATCACGTTGCATTTTCCCTTATTTCTTGAGGGGTATGCTTCCATGGTTCTGGATCTTTTGGCACGAGCACAAGGTGTATTTAGGATCACTGCACTGAATATTCTTCTACAGAGGCCAGGTTCTGTTCCAAATCTCTATAACATGATTGCTCCTTTATTACCAAAACTTCTAACTCATAGGGATGAAATTGCACAGTTCAAATCTCTTCAGCTGGTTTCTGAGCTTGTGAAGGACATATCAAATTCCACAATAACAGAGAAAGTGCTTCCTGTTTTGTGTGAGACATTCAGTAACCATGAAAATATTGACTGCCGGAAATTATATTTTAACATTATCATTTTCTTGTACAAGGAGAAGGGTATGGACAAATGTGAATTATTACATCATCATTTAGTATTAGGCCTCATCAATGACTCAACTGCAGTGAGGAATATTCTTCAAAATTTCTGGCATTCAGAGCTCTCTCAAGATCTTTGCCCTCGATTCCTTCAGATATTAAATAACATTTATGACCCAGATATAGAAGAAAGCTGGGCACAGATTACAAATAAACTTTTGCTAAAGGTACATACTAAGGGTAATATCTTGTTGTTCATGTATGTCATCATTTTGCAAACTATCCTTCTAAAGATGCATAGATAAAAAAATATGTATCTAATGTGAACCATGAAACTAAATTTATAATTGCAGCTTTGTGAAGACTCAGTTGATTTTGAGCGCCCGATATTCAATGCTCCACTCTCTGATTGTGAATTCCATGAGCACACTATCAACACATCATGGTTAGGTGGCACTTTGCCAATGACCCCTCTTTTTTCAGAGACACAGCTTAGTAGTCTCCACTTGCACGATAGTGATATTAAAGAATCACAAGCAACTGAATTTAAGGACACCACCAAAGGCCAACATGTGATACGTTCCACATATGCTCCGACACAATCAGTAATCCTTTCCCAGACCCAAAGGAGCATGTATAGTGATAATGAAGTTGGAAGTTCCTTATTAGCACTATCACAAAGTGATGAAAGAAGTGGGCGAGGCACCCTCATGTATGGAGGAGGAGCTTTGGTTGATCCAAGCACTAAACTAAAACGTAGAATAATTCCTTCCAGCATTGCAGGTACCCAAGCTAAAATCAATGCAATGAATGCATTCCGCAGGAGAGAGTCTCAATTGGCACAGCAGTCTTTAGAACGAGAAAACAAGGTGCAAATGATGAGGAGATATCGTACAGGTTTGTGAGAGATTGTATGCCATTTCTTTGTATGTTATGATTTTTAGAGTTCTGAAATATCAAGCAAGGTGCATTTTATTTTCCTGAGCTTTATAATGTGCATGCATGATGGGACAAAATCTTATTATAGACTTCTGGCTGTTGGATGTCCCTCCTTATGTACTGTATGATGAAATGATTTTGTTAATTTCATCTGATTCAGGGGAACTTCCAGACATTGAAATTGCACACAAGGATGTTATAATTCCTCTGTCAGTTTTAGCTGAGAAAGATGTTGTATTTTCAAGGCTTTTGCTTACTGTCCTTTGTCATGCTATTTATTCCCTGCACTCTAATGAGTTGCACAGAGCAGAGGATGAATTGAAACTTTCTGTGAGAAAGGGCATTGAAAGGGCATTGCAAAGTACGAGAAATGGAGGATCTTTTGTTGGCTGTGCAATGGATGTTTCTTTAGAATTGAAGGAGTCATGGATACAACCAAAGCTGGTTGGATCCGCTGCTCAGAAGTCGAGAAATTTCCATACAGGAATCCATTTCTTGGAGAATGCAATTTTACATGAAACACCTCCAGATCAGTTAATTCAGGCAAGCAAAAAGAGACATTGTGGATTGAAAAGGAAAAATAGTCAACCAGGTGATGTTCTTAGTGAAGCTTGGTTCGAACTTGTGAAGTTGTACAAGTCAATCGGAGAGTGTGATGTTGTGCTTTCAATTTACAAAAACAAACTTACCAAAGCAGAAATAACTGAACGTGCCTTAGAGGCTCAACTGCATGGGGATTCTAGCAAGGCTCTTCAGCTATATGATAAAGCCATAAATCAATTTGAAGGTGAAAATTTTGAAGAAGGTTAGTTTACTGTTTTACTCACCTTAGTGCATTTTTCTGTTTTCATTGTTCTCTTCTTTGTAAAAATTTCAGCAGTTAAAACTGATCATTTTGAGAACCATTCCTGAATTTGGGTTTACTGGTAGGTGTTAATATCTCTGAGATAGAACAAGATATATGGTACAACCAGCGCTTGCAATGTTTGGTAGACTTAAACCGGTGGCAAGATATCATGGATGACAGTCTCTGCCAGATAAGGAATGAGATAACAGAAGAACCTGATTTCCAAAAATTATGGTCCCCAGGCATCCAGGATCCTTACCTACGTCTTTTCATTAAGGGATCTGTTAAATTGGCAAAATACAGTTCATTAATGTCAAATTTTGTACAGGATACAGCAGAGGATCCTATGAGAAGGGAGTTGCTGCATGATGAGTTCAGTATAGAGCTTGCAAGTTTAGCCATAATAAATGATCAGTTTGACCTTGCAAATTTTTATATTCAGAACTGTTATAAGAGCTTTAGAAAGCAGTGGTCATCTATTCATCCACTTGCAACTGTCAGCAAACATCTCCTAGTGAGGCAGCTTCAAAGAATCATTGAGATTGATGAATTTGTCAAGTTCATCACCACAAAAGACATGACGGTTCAATTACAGAGGTTTGCATCTCTCATCCATAACTTCAGTGTATCATTGATGTTCACAAGTTGATTATTTGAAGTACGAAATGCTATTACTTAAAAGTTAAGTGTTAATATGTTTGGGAAAACATAACTTTCTCTACAAAGAAGAAGTTTAGATTCAAGCAACAATAACAGAAATTAGCTACATAAAAATATAATGTCCAAACTATCTGTGTTTACTTGTACTTCACTAGAATGTTAATTTTTGTACTTATTTTCGTTTGTTCTCTAGTATGTTTGAAGCATGGCATAAACGCTGGCCCACGGCTGAATTTGATGATGTTGAAGCTTGGGATGACATTGTACAAAATAGGCTTATTTATTTCCAAAAGTCTCAGGGTCTTTTGAGTAAGAAACTGGGTGCAGCTTGTGAAGATTTTGGCAGACTGCTGGTTGCTGATTTGGACTCAGAGCGGGCAGATATGTTCTATCAAGCTTCAAGAGGACTGATGCAGCAAGGGGCATATGATGCAGCACAGGTAATCATATTGTTGACACCTTATTTCATCTTTTTTTTTGAAAAAGCTTCATATATTACCTCAAAGAACAACTAAGTACAGCAGAAATCAACATAGTTACATCATATAGACAACATGGGAACTTGGAAAGTTCTTGTCAACAAAGGCTGAAAAGGCTGTCATGTCAGCCTGGGTCTCCACTGGGAGGGACTCAACATCATGACAGAAAGCATGTTGGTGAACTTATTACAGTAGATACAACACCTTTTTAAAACTCCGCAAATCCTCAAGAGAAAGCGGATGAGAAACCTCGTTGTAAGTAACTTTACAATGGTGTTTCCACAAAAATCCAATTGCAACCAAATGAATTGAAATCCAAAGTAATTTGCAGTTGCCCCTGATCATCAAGTGTTCCTCAAGAGGGTCCCTTCCAAGAGAGGGGTTACAAACAGAGACTGAAAGTCTGTTTAGAACCATGACCAAAAACCTCTGGTAGAGTGGCATTTCCAAAAAACTTACCGCACACTACACACTTTGCACTAGTAATGCCAACTTTATTCCAACCTACTCTTGAAAGTGTATCATTTATGAAGAAATTGTTGATTTTTCTAAGTAGCATCGAGAGCCTTTCTTTTCGGAGAATGGGACCACCTGGTCCGGGACCACGGTGAAGACTCAACCCAGTGTCGATTGACCATTCTGTTGAATGGTAGATATCTGGTTTGGGACCATGATAAAGACCCAAATCTGCCCTAGGTAGACCCAACCTTGTGTTGAGTAGACATCTAGTCCGAGACCACGATGTAGACCAGTCTGGGACTGGTAGACTTAGCTTAGTTCTGAGTAGCCATTCTCTTGGAAAATGAAGACATTGTAAGCCCTAGACTGGGTCTGGGCATGTGTGTGGCACTTTGACCCTTGATCTATGGGCTTGGTGTGCTTCTCCAAGGATTAGCTACCCTTGGTTGAGTTACCCTAGTAGCAGATCTAGGTGTCACATAATGTGTGAGGTAAAAGCATTAATAACTCTCTTGGTTTATGATGATGTACTTTTGAAATAAAAAAGGTACAACAAGTAATGACCACAGGGGCGCTTGGAAAAAGATCAAATTCAAAAGTCAATTTAAATAAAGACTTTTGTACCACAGGTAAAGGACCACAAGTGGAAACAAAATTAAATAAGGACTTTTGGTAAAATTCAAAGGAAAACTAAAAGTACCCTTTTTGGTAAAAGTGAAAGTGAAATTAGGAAAAGAATAAAAAAAAAATTATTTTTATTTTTCCAAGTCTTGTCCACCTACAGGTGAACAAAGGCTATAAAAGAAGATCAAGCCTTCTTATTTGATATATACACTTTTGCTCTCATAAGTGAGAAAGACTATCTTATGTTCAAACTCTCAGCTAGGGTTTTATCAGCAAAGTCCATCTTTAGCATTTTTGCACAACCATCTTTAGCATTCCATTTTCTAGGCAGCCTTCTTCATTTTTTCGAGCAGCAGAGATATTTTTTGTTGGCAGCTTTTTCCATTTTCAGGCAACTGGATAGCCTCTTCTTTCTCTCCAGGCAGCCTTAGCAAGATCCGGGCACCTCTGATTTTTGGGCAGTCGTTTTTTGGGGGCAGCTCTGTTCTTTCTTTTTCGGGCTGCCTCTATTCTCCGAGCAGCCCATATTGGGCTCGGCCTCCTTCTTTCAGCCCACGGGATGCTACTCGTGAGGGTCTGGGCATCTTGCCAACCCTCGGGTAGCATACTCGTGAGGGTTTGGCAGGCTGCCAACCCTCGGGCAGCAGAGATCTGCCCAAACAAGACAGTGGGCAAGAGAGAGAAACAGGCAATGGCCAAGAAGGTATGGGCAGCAAACAAGAAAGTACATTTTTAGGCAGTCTGCTATCTTTCATATAGTGATATTTTTTATGCAGGAGAGAGAAAAACTTCAGTTTTCTGAAAAAGCCCTAATTTGGGAAAAATTTGTAATTTCTAGAAATTGTTGTTAAATTATCAGTCTGAGTTTTTTTACTGATAATTTTCATTGTGACTATGGTAAATTCCATTTCTGGAATTGAGGAACTTTTTGAAGAATTTTTCTGAGTCATGTCATTTACAAGATGAGCTATTAATGCTTTTGGGTTTTTTGTCCTTTGAAGGTTTCCCCAGTGAAAAATCTTGTGTCCATGTGTGCTGATGTGATTAATGTGTTTATACTACACTGCTGATTTGTCTAAATAGATCTGCAAATTTTTTAAGTTTATGCTAATGCTAAAAATTCAACATGGTATCAGAGATTAGCATGTGAAAACACAGTAAAGGAACAGGGATGGCTACCATTGGTTTCAAACCGGAAGAGAAGCCCTCTGGTTCAGCGAACTTCAATTCTTGGAAGGCCAAGTTGACATCCATTCTTGATGAGAATGACTTGGATAACATTGATCTTAATGTCACAGAAAAGCCAACTACAAATGTTGGTAGGCTTTCCTACAAGAGGAAACAAGGTAAGGCTAGAAGAATTATTTATGATTCTATCAAAGAAGAATTGATGCCTAACATTACATCCTTGAAGACTGCTAAAGAATGCTATGATACATTGGTAAACCTCTATGAAAAGAAGGCTCCCGGTCAAAAGAGAGTCTTGAAGAAGAGGCTACAAATTTTGAAGTTGAACAAAGATGAAAGTGTTGGTTCCTTCTTCACCAAGATCAAACAGATAAGAGATCAACTCCTTGCTATTGGTGTTACTGTTGATGATGATGATCTTGTACAAACAGTGGTTGATGGTCTCCCAAGCTCTTGGGAAACCTTCATGGCATCCATCTGTGGACGAGAAAATCAGCCAACCTTTGAAAGGCTTTGGCATGACTGCATACAAGAAGAAGCAAGGAACACTGACAAGGTAATCAAGCAGGATAACCTTGCACTTGCAGCAAAGACCAAAAGGTTCAAGAAACCTTTCCCTCAGCAAAAGAAAGGGAAGAAACCTCGGGGTAAGTTTTCTAACATGTCTAAGATTGAATGTTATACGTGTCACAAATTTGGACATTATGCTAGAGACTACAGGCAGAACAAGAAGAAACGCAAGAGAAGGTTTCAGGCATTTGTTGCAAAAGCAGAGGAAGAAGAAGATGAACCAAAGAAGAAGAAGAAAATCAAGGCTAATAAAACTGATGAGCCTAGAAGAGAGTACTATTTGATTTATGCTCTAACTGGTTCTTTCTCAGCTTGCTCCACTTCTTGGTTGGTGGACAGTGGTGCCTCAAGGCACATGACAGGTAATCGTGGTACCCTTACCAGTTACAGAAAGAAGAAGTTCACCACTCAGGTAGAACTTGGAGATGACTCCACTTACAAGATTGAAGGAGTTGGCTCAACTTCACTTCAACTTGACTCAGGTGCAGTTTTTCATATTGATGATATTTTTTATGTTCCTAGTTTAAAGAAAAATCTTTTATCTATTGCTGGTTTAGAAGACAAGGGCCACAGAGTCCTCTTTATGGACAAGAAGGTCTTTTTATGGGCAAAAGACAAAGATCTATACTCTGCAGTATAGATTGAGGTTCGAGAGGGAGATCTTTACAAGGCCTCCAAAGTCTCCACTGATGCGTTGGTACATCACTCAGTTGATCCTTGTGAACTTTGGCATAGAAGGTTTGGACACCTTCACTACACAGCTCTCCCAGGATTGCAGAAGATGGTCACAGGTATGCCAGAAGTTTCTACAAAACATGAAGGAATCTATAAAGGATGTGCTCTAGGTAAGAACACTAGGAAATCCTTTCCCAGAAGCAAGAGTAGATCTAAAGGTATTTTAAATTTGATTCATTCTGACATTTGTGGGCCCATGTCTTCACCCTCCTTGAGTGGGTGTTTATATTATGTCTTGTTTATTGATGACTACTCTCGGAAGTCTTGGATTTGCCACCTTAAGGCCAAGAGTGAAACCTTTGACAGGTTCAAAGAGTTCAAGACACTGATTGAAAATCAAACTGGCAAGCACATCCGTATCTTGAGATCAGATAACGGAGGTGAGTATGAATCTAATGAGTTTGATGATTTTTGTCGAGAAGTAGGAATCAAGAAAGAGCTGACAGTGCCTTACAACCCCCAGGAAAATTGGGTTGCAGAAAGGAGGAATAGAACGATCTGTGAGGCTACTAAAGCCATGATCACCAATCTAGATCTTCCTTTGTCTTTATGGGCCGAAGCTACCGGAACTGCAATATACATTCAGAACAGAAGCCCACATGCTATCTTGGGTGAAAAGACTCCTGAAGAAGTCTTTACCAAGAAGAAACCTGCAGTTGATCACATGAGGATATTTAGTACTCCTGTGTATGTTCATGTGCCGAAAGAAAAGAGGGCTAAGATAGAGCCCTCCGGTAAGAAAGGTATCTTTGTTGGGTCTAGTGATTGCTCGAATGCTTATCGAGTATATATACCTAGACAAAGGCACATTGATGTCAGCAGAGATGTGATCTTCCATGAGGAAGCGGTGTTTCGTAAAACACTAGAGATTTCATCGAAAGATACAATTGCCCCACTTGAGTTTCCAGATTTAGAAATTCAGAGGGAGGAAGAGGAATATGATGACAAAATTCTAGATGTTCCTGAGAACATTGAAAGTCCACTAGAAGAACTACTTGAAGTTCCTCCTTCCAAAAGGAGACCTGCTTGGTACCAAGAGACGGTACAAGAAACTGAGAAGCATAAAACTCCTCCAGGGACTTTCAGAGAAAGCATAATACCACAGAAGTACTTCGGTCTTATGAGTCAGCGTATCAGTTTAGAACCTTCATCATACGAAGATGTAGCAAGTAAACAGGTATGGGTTGATGCCATGATTGAAGAGTATAAGTCAATCATGAAGAATGATGTTTGGGAAGTTGTTCCCAGACCTGCAGGAAAGTCAATAGTGACTTCCAGATGGCTTTATAAGATCAAGCATGCTGCAAATGGCAGTGTGGAGAAGTATAAAGCCAGATTCGTAGCGCGTGGCTTCATTCAAAAAGAAGGCATTGACTATGACAAGACATTTGCACCTGTTGCCAGGTACACTACCATTAGAACCATCATTTCACTTGCTGCAGTTTTCGGATGGAAGCTACATCAGATGGATGTAACGACAACCTTTCTCAATGGTAAGATTGAGGAAGAAGTTTATATTGAACAACCTGAAGGCTTTGTTACTCATGGGAAGAAGACCCATGTATGTAAATTGAAGAAAGCCTTGTATGGGCTAAAACAAGCTCCAAGAGTCGGGTATGCTAGGATGGATGGATTTCTCCATAGTTTGGGGTTTTCCAAAAGTACAGCTGATTCTAACTTGTACTTTAAAGTTGTTCATAATCATGTCTTGATACTTGTTCTATATGTAGATGACTTGTTTCTTATACGTGATGAACAATTGATAGACTAGTGTAAGAGGGAGCTTACCTCTGAATTCGAGATGAAAGATCTCAGATTGATGCATTACTTCCTTGTCTTAGAAGTTTTGCAAAAGCTAGGTGAGATCTTCCTGACGCAAGGAAAGTATGCAATAGATATCTTGCAGAGATTTGGGATGTAGGACTGCAAGTCCATGAGCGTACCAATGACTACCAACTTGACAAAGTTGCGGGATTTAGCCTCTAGTTCACAGAGTGTGGACACTTCTCTATACAGACAGCTCATTGGTTCCCTGATGTATCTCGTGCATACAAGACCAGACATCTGCTACACAGTGAATACACTGAGTTAGTTCATGTAAGATCCAAAGCACATACACTTGGTAGCTGCTAAACATGTACTCAGGTATGTGCGAGGTACTATCACATATGGGCTCATGTATACTTCCAGCAGTGGAGTATTGTTATCTGGATACTCAGATTCAGATTGGGCTGGCAGTGCAGTTGACCAAAAAAGTACCTCTGGTTATTGCTTCAATATGGGATCAGCAATGATCTCTTGGTCCAACAGGAAGCAGGGTTCCATGGCTCAAAGTACAGCTAAGGCAGAGTATATTGCTACAAGCGATGCCTGCAAGGAAGCAGTTTGGCTCAGAAAGTTGTTATATGATCTGTTCGAGGGAAAGCTTGACTCAACAATCATCCATTGCGATAATCAGAGTTGCATAAAGCTTTCAGAGAATCCAGTGTTTCATGACAGATTGAAACACATTAAATGAGGTATCATTTCATCAAAGACCTAATGCAGAGAGGTGCTCTGAAGTTGCAGTACATTCCTACATATGAACAAATTGCAGATATCTTGACCAAGCCTCTGATAGCTTCAAAGTTCGTGTACTTTCGTGACAAGCTTGGTATGGTAGAGAATGCCTCTCTTGCTGAGAGGGTGTGTTGATTTTTCTGAGCAGCATCGAGAGCCCTTCTCTTTGGAGAATGGGACTGTTGCCGCCTAATTCGCGCCTCGGGTAACGTGGCAGAAATCTTCAAGCCACTGGGTGCGACCTCGGGGGCAAGCTCGAGCCAAGTGCTGTCACCTGATACTCAGCTTCTCCGTCTAGGCCAACTCCTAGCGAAGCTAAGGGGGGTGGACCCTAATGAAAAGTAAAATCTAGGGTTTTTACTCTACAAGAGAAATAATTAATTCTAGGAGTTTTAATATGGAATGGATTAAAAATTACCAATTACTACCAACAAGATTAACCTTAGCAACACTTTAACTCAAATTAGATACACAAGATTCAATGACACATTGCGAGATTAACTTATGCAAAAAAGAACAAAATAGACCAGTGCTGAAATGAAAAGAGTGCTTGCGAATGTGGGTTGCTAGTGTAGTCTCAGTGAAAGTATTGCAGTGTCTCGGTTGGTAAATTTTAAATTATTAAATGAATTGATTAAGGAATGGGTAAATTATGGGTTTGGCCCAACAAGTCAAGTCCCTTCGAACCGAGTGCTAAAGCAGTAATACCAAGTGTCCAACAGGGCGAGAATAAACCTGCTTAGAGTAGCCCCCTGACTCTGTAGTGATCACCCTTTGCAACCTCCCGAGTTCTTGAGAAAATTGCTTGTGTGGATTTTCCTATTAGATCTAGTAACTCATATCCCTTTCTGATACAGCCAATTGATCAGACAAGTTGTAGAGGTGTAGAGCATACGGGGAAGGAGTCTTGGTTTATTTTTAAAGTTTTAGAATAAGTTTTCTAATTTAGAAAAAAGATAAAACCCAGGAGTCTCTTTCCAGATTCAGTACTCGGGCAAGCTCTTATCCACAAACCTATACTCAAGAAAGCGAGGGGGTTTATTTTAACTTAGCAATGCATAACAAAATTGTTTTTGTTTTTTAATTACTACACTGCTCAAATCTTTTCCCTTATGGTACTTCGGTATAGCGCAATGGGTAAGTATTCAGGTTACTTTTGCAAAACTCAAACAGAGCATGAAATGATAAAGAAAGACAACTACGCTACCAGCATATAAGAAAACAGAAAAAGGACACCGACACAAATCCCCCAAGGGGGATGGGGACCGGGCTCTACCGAGCCTACTCAAACTTGTTTTTATTAATCGGTTACAATGCTTCAGCAGAGAATGCTCTTTGGTCCTTGTTATCTGGGATCCAAAGGCTTAAAACATGCAAAGGGAATAAGCCCAACTAAGGGGAAAGCCTCTTGGGAGCTCTGGGTGTTCGAAAAAGCTATTTTAGGGAAGAGTTTCCTTCTCTTTTTTGATGGGCCTGCTAAAAACCAGCAAGCATATGTCAGTGAAAGATGCCCAAAAACGCTTTGGAAGTGTCTTTGGAAACATGCAAAAAATTACAAAAAAATCTAAGTAACAATTGATTACAAAAAAAAAGGAAACAACTAAGTGAGGCAAGCTAGAAAGCTTGCCTTCTTAGGATCTTTACTTGTCTCTTGAGAAGAATGGCAAGCAAATCTCAAGCACAAAAATGCTAGATCAAACTTTAGAATGCACAAAAACTTTTTCAACAAGCTTTTTTAATTTTCAAAATGTTTAAACTTGCAAAAAAGGGGAAAAGTAACTAGATCTAGAATTTTAAATGTACCTTTGAAGCAGACTAGAAATAGAAACTTTTTGACATCAGATCTACCTTTTGATATGACTTTAGATGCTAGATCTAATATGGAAACGTTTGAAACCGAAAGAAAATTTTAAGAAATTTGTGGATCAAAAGTCAAAGAACCCAGAGTGGAGCAAGAAATAAAGGACAGAAAAATCTTCCTTGGTGAGATCAGAGGGACAAAGCTTATTTTCCAATTTTACTGAAGGAAAGGTAGAGCACATTCGCTCATCAATACTCTAGCTTTAGCTTCTTGCAAAAGATTATCAACACTAGCAATGGGGATTAAAAATACCTGTGTAAACCAAAAGAGACTATAACAACAATATAGATCCAAGCATGAAATCATACATATATCAAATAGTCTTCCTCGACTTGCAATAAAAGAGTAACCTAACAAGAATTACCTTTTATCTTTACAAAAATACCATTTCCTTCTAAAAGCAAGTTAATCCCAAACATATGCAAGCATGAAAACAAATACAGGTTGTTTCACTAATGTAGAGTAAAGTTTAAACTCTATCCAAACATCCATAGATCCCACACAGAAATTTGCCTCCAGAGCCTTTTATTCACAATACTCAAGAAAACTATTACAATATTACAAGCAGAGGTTCCACCTTTTGATGCTGAACAAAGGAGAAGAGACCAGCTTATATAGGAAAAGAGAGACCCAGGGGGGCCTCATCAATACTGAAGATGAAGTCAGAGTTTAGCTGAGCTTGAACAGAGGAGGTGATTGACACCTCTCTCACCAAACTCCCTCAACAAATCATAAACCTCTAACACATACCAACCAATGAACAAGACTGAAGACGATATCACTCACTAACCTCGCGTGAGTGTATGGCTCCTCTACGTGTGAGATAGTCTCACCAACCCAATATTCGCTTGATCCTCCAAAGAGTTACGTGGAATTGCTACTGGATGAATAACTTAAGTTCATCATAGCCATGTGTAAAGAGGGTCCACTTGTGGCTGTCGTAAAACAATGCATGAGCTCCACCTTTCACAACACATCCGCATGGGTGATGAGATGCCACGTTGTAAACCACCACGTAAAACACTTCCTTATTAAAACCAATGCTAAGTGATACTGTTGCTAAAGCATGAAGCCGCCAATCAAAAGGAACACAAGTGCCATATCACCCATAGCCGCGAATCGTATGGATGGTGTAATCCGTGAGCCAAGACTTAGGTTAAACGACACATGGGATACATCATATAACATGACGTGTTATGGTGATGGGGCCATTTATTAATATTATTTAAAAACCCAAAGTGCCCATCCTCCAGTCGCCATCTTTGTGACATCATACCATGGTGGGCGCCTTCACTATTTAGAGAGGACTCGCTAGCCTTGAAACTTAAAACAAAATGACGTCTTCCTCATGTGATGATGTCACCTCGAAGGGGTCCACCATGCTCCATTACCATTAAGTCATTTAAAAATCAAAATTTTGACTTTTTAAATATTTTGACTAAGTGCCAATTTATCATAATTTAGCATTAAAATGCTATTTTTATGCACTTTTAGCCCAAATAATGCCTCACGGGGTGCTTCGGCTACCCTACTGAAGTAGAAAGTGGTCCCAAGAGTAAAGTGGACGCTCCAGATGTGAAAACGAGTGTCCCCGCGCCAGAAACAGACTCTGTATCTGACTTTTATTACAATCTGAAGTTTTTTAAATAAATCATTAAAAAATGGCCTAAAAAACGGGAAAAATTTATTTTTGTGGAAATTGACGAAACTCTAGGGGGACCTAGTACATGTCCATACGACTCAATTCGAATGCCTAGCATGGTGAAAAACACCGACACGAAGGCTCTAATAGCCTCCCTAGGCCGAAACACCAAGATGACTACCCCAGCTTTGGAGGTGTGAGTGAAAAACTCAGAAATTATTAGTCGTTTGTTCAACAACCAATAATAACCAAGGGAAAAAACACTCTGGGCTAGTCGGCTTGATGCTTAAGTCTGTGAAGCCGAGCCTTTTATAAAAAATTAAATGCTAGGACATTTTTTACAATTTCCCCAAGGGGGTATGAACATGTGTTACAAAAAATAAAACAGCCCTGAAGGCCTAAAAGGACTTCTGAATTCTGAATATGAACAAGTATCTTGTTCATGACTGACGGCTCACTGAAAGTCCAACTAGGTGCAGCCTAGCCGGTAACAGGGCCCACCTAATCCAGGACCACGGTCAAGACTCAACCCAGTGTTGAGTGACCATTCTGTTGAATGGTAGATATTTTGTCTGGGACCATGATATAGACCCAGATCTGCCCTGGGTAGACTCAACCTTGTGTTGAGTAGACATCTGGTCTGGGACCACGTTGTAGACCAGTCTGGGACTGGTAGACTTAGCTTAGTTCTGAGTAGCCATTCTCTTGGAGAATGAAGACACTGTAAGCCCTAGACTGGGGCTGGGCATGTGTGTGGCACTTTGACCCTTGATCTATGGCTTGGTGTGCTTCTCCAAGGATTAGCTACCCTTGGTTAAGTTACCCTAGTATCAGATCCAGGTGTCACATAGTGTGTGAGGTAAAAGCATTAATAACTCTCTTGGTTTATGATGATGTACTTTTGAAATAAAAAAGGTACCATAGGTAATGACCACAGGGGCACTTGGAAAAAGGTCAAAGTCAAAAGTCAATTTAAATAAAGACTTTTGTACCATAGGTGGAAACAAAATTAAATAAGGGCTTTTGGTAAAAGTCAAAGGAAAAATAAAAGTACCCTTCTTGGTAAAAGTGAAAGTGAAATTAGGTAAAGAATAAAACTATTATTATTTTTATTTTTCCAAATCTTATCCACCTACAGGTGAACAAAGGCTATAAAAGAAGATCAAGCCTTCTCATTTGATATATACTCTTTTGCTCTCACAGGTGAGGAAGACTATCTTATGTTCAAACCCTTAGCTAGGGTTTTATCAGCAAAGCCCATCTTCAGCATTTTTGCACAGCCATCTTTAGCATTCCATTTTCTGGGCAACCTTCCTCATTTTTCCGAGCTGTTGAGATATTTTTTGTGGGCAGCTTTTTCCATTTTCGGGCAACTAGACAACGTCTTCTTTCTCTTTGGGCAGCCTCAGCAAGATCCAGGCAGCTCTAATATTTGGGCAGTCGTTTTTTGGTGGCAGCTCTGTTCTTTCTTTTTTGGGCTGCCTCTATTCTCTAGGCAACCCATATTGGGCTCAGCCTCCTTCTTTCAGCCCATGGGCTGCTACCCGTGAGGGTCTGGGCATCTTGCCAACCCATGGGTAGCATACCCGTGAGGGTTTGGCAGGTTGCCAACCCTCGAGCAGCAGAGATCTTCCCAAACAAGACAGCGGGCAAGAGAGAGAAAAGGGCAGTAGACAGGAAAGTACATTTTCGTGCAGTTTAGTATTTTCGAGCAGTCTGCTATCTTTCAGACAGTGATATTTTTTATGCAGGAGAGAGAAAAACTTCAGTTTTTTGAAGAAGCCCTAATTTGGGAAAAATTTGTAATTTCTGGAAATTGTGGTTAGATTATCAATCTGAGTTTTTTTTACTAATAATTTTTATTGTGACTATGGTAAATTCCATTTCTAGAATTGAGGAACTTTTTGAAGAATTTTTCTGAGTCATCTCATTTACAAGATGAGCTATTAATGCTTTTGGGGTTTTTTTCCTTTGAAGGTTTCCCCAATGAAAAATACAATGTCCATGTGTGCTAATGTGATTAATTTGTTTATACTGCACTGCTGATTTGTTTAAGTAGATCTGCAAATTTTTTAAGTTTATGCTAATGCTAAAAATTCAATAGAAATAGCTAATCCCAAACTATAGGTTTAAAGAAGTGACACACCTTCCAAATGGATTGCAATATTGCAACCATCATCTCTCCATCAGCTTTCCAAGCCCCGCCTTTTATTTAAGTGAGGCCCTAAGTCAGAAAAGTGGTGCAACAACTCGTAAATTTTTTCAATCTCATAGATATAAATAGTCTTCCCACTTTGCCATCTCCAATCCCTTAGATAGGACCTTACCCTTTTATCTGCATATTTTATAAACAACTCATTGGCATCAGATGATAAAGACTCGCAAGGGTAGCCTTGTCCACAACGAAAAGGTTCTGAGCATAGTTAAGAGTCCACATTTTCCATTTCTAAATGCTTCATTTCCATAAATCCTAAGAAAACATGGATTTTCAAGCCAACCTTTTACTGGCATACCATAGAGAGAGCCCAAGTTGACCGTTAGACAATGGGAATTTCCAAATTGGTCTAGAGGGTAGATCCCAAGCATCTTGGGAACCCTCAAATCACCAAGTATAAAAGCAAGATATTGTTTTCCAAGTCACCCACACCCTCTCAAGTAGAACTAAACATAATAGAAAGGAATTTGCATTAACAATTATGTTACAAAGATGAAAAGGTCCTTTAATTCCTCTAGTAGGATGAGTGTATTGAATTCGGCGATGCACTAAGACCATCCAAAGAGAATGCCCTTCCACTGTGCATATCACCCATTTCCTCTGAGCGCTGGTCCTTATGCTTGGACATTAGGACATCCCAATCCAACTTGAGCACGAAGTAAGTTACATATGCCCCTGCCACCAAAGGTGACCTTGTTGCCTTGCCTTGCTTTCCCTGGAGAAAATTTTGAAGCAAACATTTTGAACCTATATAAGTTGATTTGGAAGAAAAGAGATACGAGAAATAATACAAAGGGCCTACTACAAAAGTTTTGTCCACGTTTGTAATGCACCCAACAAGGGGTAAGTTGAGAACAGACCAAGTGAAAAGTTTCTTTTCAAATTTCTTCATGAACCATTGTTGCTGATCTGCAAAATAAACATGTATTCCAAAGAGGATGCCTAAATACCAAATGATCACCTCAGGTTTGATATACTTCCACTTTGGGTTCAACCAGTAGAATTGAACCTCCTGTCCAATAAGAAAATCATCCTTTTCTCTTCATTAGTGACTGCACCAATAGTTTTCATGAAAACATCCAAACATAACATCGTTCCCTCCACATAATGTCAGCTTGGCTTAAGTGTTAAATAATAAATTTGAGGCAACTGCAAAGTGGACATTGAGAAGTCAATTATCGTCAAACAATTAGATACCCCTAATTTTTCATTGCATTTGTTCTACCTCAAACAAGTATCTAAGAGCATTAGTTGTGATGACATAAAGATATGATGCCAAGGGACATCCTTGCCTAACAGAGCACTACAACACAACGTGCATTGAAAGCATGTTGTTCACACTAACACATGCAAAAAATCATGAGAAGCGTGGTGCTACAAATTGACGATACACAATGCCAATCCTAGCGAATCCAACATGTTGAAGATGAAGTACCACTCAACACTATTATGAGCTTTATTGATCTTTGAAAGGAGATTCCTCTGCCTAGGCTCTTGAGCCGACTCCAATACTTCCTAGGCAATTATGAGTTATCTACAATAAATTTTCCCTTTATGAAACTGGTTTGATTCTTGCAAACAATATTGGCTACCAATAACCAAATCCACTTCGAAAGGACTTTGGAAAGTATTTTATAGGGAACATTATACAGGGTACTGGGTTACCAACTACCCACCAAATCCCATTTACCATCTTTATGAATGAGTTTGATGATCGCAGCATTAACCAACTCCCATGTACAACTTCCCTTGATAGCTTCCTAAAATATCTTCAAATAAATAGTGCCCACCACATGCCACATCTGTTTATAAAATTCAACATGGAATTTGCTAGGACCATGGGATTTCTTGTACTTGAAAGTTGAGATCCATCATGGCAGATTCCATTTCATCAAACATTAGTGTTCAAAAGTGAAAAGTCTTCTCAAGGGATTTCACTCGTCGGCTAAGTCATAGGGTTCGTTGAACTTCAACCTTGAGGTTTTAGTCATTGTTGCAAATATCGTGTCAAAGAATATATCGTAGAGGGTTTGGAAAGAAACTTATCGAAATTATCGGGGAAAATATTAGGATTTATCGAAAAATATCGGCAAAATAAACTTAGACGTAAAGAATTATGAAAATATCGGACAAATCGGCAACAGTAAAAATTCGGGAGAAATTGGAAATATTGGGAGAAATCAGAGATATTTGCAACATTGGTTTGAGTTCAAAAAACCAAAAAAAAAATTGAAGTTTGATGAGGTAAGGCAAACCTCAAGGTGAACCTGAAGCAAATTCAAACCCCAAGCAAACCTAAAGAGTGAATTTCAAAAAAGAAAAATTAATTAGTTTTTTAGAAAGTTTTAAAATGTATTGGGTTAAAAACCTAACCCTATTAGGTTAAAAACCATATTTAATTCAAGAAAATAAGCATTATTATCTACACAGTTGTAAGATCTTGTTTATGTTTGTGGTAATTTGCAATTGGCCTTAAGTAGTGTGGCGAAAGATTCATCTAGTTCCTCTTGCCCATAGTTTGCACCTATTTCGAGTGTACAAGAAGATGATATTGGCACTGATGGTGACATTGGTGATGAACCTAGCGATGATAGAGTTCCACTTATTTAGGAATATGGTGATCACAATTCTATTTCCTTTACTACTCCATCTTATCTTAATAATTTAGAGTTTTATGATGACAGGTAGGGCACAAGAATAAAAATTCTGACCATTTTTTAAATTTTGTGAAACAATTTCAGGGATTCTACCTCATTTTGTCTCTTTCAATTGCATAATGCATTGTGCTCAAATTTTGGTCTTATTTTAAATTTTGTGATTTTTTAGGGATTGTAAGTATTTCACATTATGGACATCCTTTCAAATTTTGAAATTTCAAGAATATGTTCTACTTCCTTTTACAATTTGCGGTTTCATTGTATGTTTAAATTTTAATAAGAGCATTGATGATTGGATTGTATCATGATTAAGTTACTCATGAGTCATATATTGTTATCGATCATGATTCTTACTCGTATATGTTAATTGATGTTGATTTGTAATTATTAACCTAACAAACAAACTCCATGGCAACCTCCTATAAAGGTTTAAAACCTATTGAAGCAAAAATGTGGTGAAATGATCTTCAAAGATCTTTTGAATCTCCACCTCAACTTCTATAAGGTTTCCACTAAGGTCTCATAAAGTGAGGTTCCACTCACTCATATTTGTGTTTCCGTTTTAAAAGTTGTACACTTAAATTTTGTCTACACACCCTAAGTGATCTAGTGCTTTTGCCCCTTGATATTGGCCCCCTTTGGCCTTATAGTCTTTAAATACTTGTATGAAACACCCTTGCTATACCATTGAACCAAGTCTTATTGACAATGTTTTGACCTTGACTAATTAGTGATTTTGCAAACATTAACATGTACTATTGGATGTCCCAAAATATGTATACTACCACAGTCACAATTCCTAATATTGGGTCCCTTGGTGCATGCACACTTACTCTTGCACCCATGCACCAAGTAACTTAAGACACTATTCGCTTTTAATCAAGACAAGTTGTGAGTATATTTTCTATATTGCACACAACTTATACATGCTAATCCAAGTGACTCAAGATACTCTACATACTTCACATACTCTTAGTTTGCAAACCAAATGCACACAAGTTCAACCCAAGTTGTGAGCATATTTCTTATATTGCACACAATTTATACATGCTAAGCTAAATGACTCAAGTTACACTACATACTTGGCATACTCCCAGTTGCAACATAGACACTTGCACACAACTTATACATGCTAAGCCAAGTAACTCAAGATACTCTACATACTTGGATAATTGCAAATATTCAACTAGTAGTTTCCAATCCTAAATTCTAAAAGGTTAGTTAGTATTGACCAGTGTCACACAATGACGCGTCTCCCAGGTTCAGGGGTATGCCCCCCTTGCTCCCCATGCCCCCAAGACGTGGGGGTGCCTGGGGGAACATTTCCCCGGATCCCTAATTCGGCGAAATGTGGAAAACACATGGTGAGATGCTTTGCAAAAAGTGGGACATCTGGGTGCCCCCTCCCGAAAAGTGGGACACCTAGATGCCCCCTCCTGAATTTTGAATTTTTTTTTGTAAAAAACATAAAAACCTACTTATATATAGAACCGGATTTTTTATTTAGTATGTCTGATTTCATACTCAGGTATTTGTTGAATTATCCAACATTAATTGGCAATATTAAATTCTTAAGGTATCCTTTTAATTAAATTTTTAACATTACCTTTAATTTTTTCAAGATCTTTGAGAGTGTTTCCAACCTCATTGGATTTGACATGCAAAAAGTAGAATTTTAGATCCCATTCAGAATTCAACAGACTTAACAGTTTAGGATTTCAGGATAGCAACGTTTCCACTGGATTCTATCATGTATGAGAGTATGGGATTGGCATTTAAATCAAGCACATCAACCCCTCTATGTATCTTGATGTTGGTGGTGATGATTGTTGAACTCCTCTATCACGACTTTAATATAAATGTGCCCTTCACTCAAGCAAAATCATTTATTAAGCATGGGAAGCTTTTTGAATTTTCTACCTTATTTTAAAGCTTGGATTAGGAGGTTTCGTCAAAATTGTAGGGGGCTCACTAATGTCCTTGGAGGATCAACTTTGAGATTGGAGGTAAAGGCAAAGGCTAGAGCCTAGAGGAGGGGAGCACAGGGTGCTATTGATGAATAGGATCCCAATATGTGAAATTCAAATACTGAAATATGATAAATCATATCAACAATCGTGTTTACATTGCACAATGATGAATTCAGTATTTAGTATTTAAATGGTGATGGGATGAGGCATTGTTATGTTAATATGTTGGAATTTGTGTATTTTTAATAATTTTGGAGATGAGGCCCTCTATGTTAGGGACCCCAACATCCCACATGAATTTTCCTAAAATTTGGGGGTGATCTCCAGTCTCTCTATACGTCACCCATGTGCATTTCCCCACTCCCATGCTCCCACGTCCCATAAATTTGGTGGAACATTGGTATTGACCATTAAATACTCTGTAGAGTATGGTTAGTACATAGCCAAGTACTCGGTTGAATGCAATAAGCAGCATACTTGTGAGTTCTAGCAAGTATGGTAGGTACAGTTGTGAGTAATAGATTAGAGATTTTTAAAGTCAGGTTGTTGGATGTCCGTACCAGATTTTTTATTTTTGATAAGTCTGAAATTTATCCTCTTTTGACTTGTTTTTTTGCTGTTTCTTAGAAAACATTTAAACCTCTAATTTACATCTGATTTTTCCTGCTTTCATATTGTTTCTTTTGTGTTCTCCGAAATTGCTATTTACTTGGCCAATAGCTTCCATTCCCTGTTATTATTTCATAGACAGCATGCATTTGTTTAGATTCATGGGATAGTATTTGAAGCTTCCTTTGCTTGAAGGGATTAGCCCCTTTGATCCATTTAGACTTGTCGGTTTCTATGCAAAGCTGATGGATCAAAGAGGATAAATATTTAAACATTTGTGATCAGGACTCAGAAGTGAATTTGTCAAATTTGCATAATACTAATAGTAAACAATAGGACTGATAAATATTTCTTGTTGATGCTTTTATGCTTACAACCAGGGCTATATGAATCGAAATATGGAAGCAATTGAGGGTTCTTCAAGGAAAGAAAAGCTGGATTTTAAATTTTTCAAGGGACTAGTAAAACTGAGGTGTCTTCAGGCAGATCGGGAATCAATAGTAAATTGCCATGAGGCTATCTTGATGCTTCAGCAGGTTAGTATGGTGGTCTTCTGATTAAAGTTAATCAAATTATTGATTAAGGTTGACATTTAATGGTTTTAACTGGCTTTTTGAATGTTTGCTTTTAATCAATCCTCTAATATGGTATATGTAATACATGCACTAAGCTGTAGTAGTTATGTCCATGTTTGATGTTGGTAATTGGAATAGATTCAAATATTATCGGCTAGTTTATCTCTTTTAATCATAGCTAGAATCTTTAGGACATGCTCAAATAAATACAATTTATACAAGGATTTTTTCAAATCATGAGATAGAAGATAACCTATAGGTATTTTCTTTATCCTGTCTATCTTGCAAGATAGATATTTCTTTGTTTGATTCTTAGAAGTGTTAGAATTTTTTCTTACTAGCAATTATTATTAGACTTTCATTCATTTAGCATATCACATTATAATAATTGCATGCACAAGGATCACTGAAACTTCACTTTTAATGATAGATTCGGGTGTACTCTTCTCTTCTTCCGCTGCCATGGATGCATGAAACTTTCCTCGATTCTTTTTCTTTGCATGAGACTCTCTTGCATAGAGGCCCTTCTTTCCACAATAGAAGCATTTAACTTTTGATTTGCTGAAGTCCATATTGAATTCCTTCTTCTTTGCATGGAAAGACTTCTTGTGAGCGAATGGATTCTTCCCTTTCTTCATCCTTGCCGTGAGGGCAAGATTCTCCTCCTTGGTGCACATAGATTTGCTCTGAATTTGACCCTCGTCTTGGAGGCAATCATGCCATAATCTCTCGAAGTTCGATTGAACTTCTTAGTCGATTATTGCTTCTAGAAATGTCTCCCATGCGGATGGAAGACCATCAATGGCAGTTTGAAGAAAGTCATCTTCATCTACCGCAACTTCGATGCCAACAAGTTGATCTCACCTGAGAGATCTTGGTGAAGAATGATGCTATTGATTCATCCTTCTCCATCTTTAGGTTCCAGAGCTTGTTCTTCAAGGCCTTGATTTGAGTTGGAGCCTTCTTCTCATACAGATTCGTGAGTGTATCAAAACACTCCTTAGCAGTCTTCAGCGGAGTGATCACGGGCATGATATTGTCCTTCACCAAGTCATATATGATTCTTTTGGCCTTTATTGATTCTTATTGAAATTGATTCGCCCTGCATTGGTGGTAGGATCCTCTACCACTGAGGTCACGAAGGTATCTAGATCATGCTCCTCAAGAATGTACAACACTCTTGCCTTCCATGTGTTGAAGTTGGAAGTACCCTCAAGGCGGTCTTCCAGTCGAACGGAGATCTATGTTATGGCTTCTTCAAGCTTTGCTCAAAACCCTTTAGATCATGTAGGCTTCTAGTTGCTTGCACAAACTCAGCTTCTTCACGCCCCAGGCTCTGATACCATGTTAATATTTGAGCAATAATAGTGATCTTTGAACTTTAAAACCTCTATCAATCAATTTTTGAACATATGAATCTCATAAACACATCAATCACACAAATCATTCATCCACATGAGACAAGATATACCCTAGGAAAACCCTCCTAATACTAAGGATGAAAAACCCAGCAATTCTTTGAGTATAAATGATAGATTGTAGAGAATGGTTTACAACACAATAGCAGATTGCCTAATAAGAAAGAGCATCCAACAATAGAGAAGAGAGATCACTAAAACAACTGTAATAAATTTGCCATGTGCCCAGCACATTAATAACAAGTCAAAAACAACCTCCCATGCAAAGAATATCGAATGGGTGTGATGGAGAATGCTTCCTAGTGCACAATAATGTGCCCTTGCCAGCATTGGTGCTAAGTAGGTTCCATAATTAACTTTAACTGAATGTTAACTGACTTTGAACTAATCTCAATCTTTTAATCGAATGCATGGCCACTTAGTTAGGAGGATAACATGATGCTTTAACTTTTGTGCTATCCATGCAATTTACTTTATTTACTATTATTAACATTGCTTGGATTACTTTAATTAACTGATGCATGCTTTATTGCAACTAAAACTTTAATGAAGCCTTGTCAATTCAAGTTCAGTGGAGGTATACTTAGGCAATTCGAATTCTTTCTCCCTCTATGCTTATCTCTTTATCATTTAACTTTCACCACATGGTCCACATGTGTATTTATTAGTTATTCGTCATATCATCTTATACTCATAAGAATTGTCACCAATTATGATCATATTATATTACTCTCAGACCATATAGTCATTACTAAAGTAATTCACTCTAGGGGTAGCTAATCCCTAAAGGGGACTTAATAGTAATTTCAAATTTGTGACCATGGGTAGTAATACATCACATAACAATTGTGCTTCAAAGCACTTCACCTCCATAACTGAAGGTCCATCCCATAGGGTACCATCTATGAAAATACTTGATTTGATATAACTCGCAAGTCTACAATCTTGATATAGCTCACAAGACTATCTTGATATTACACTTAAGTTTCCAGTCTTGATATAACTCACAAGACTTTACAATACAACACCACCACCTCAATCATATATATATATATATAGGACTTGATATGACTCGCAAGTCCAAAGAATGACTCATGATGTTGTACATTTAACACATTTTTGGGTTAACTTGTATTTGGTGATTAATGTGTTTATTATAGGTATAGCTTATGGACCCATTGTATTGGGTAGCTTGCAGTATTTGATGTGATGAAACCTATCCAAAGGATTGGTGCTTTCCATTGTAAAATGCCTCATGTAGCTTGTTTTTGGTCAGATTGGCCAAGGAAATAATAGATATCTATTTTGGTGTTGGTTTTCCAGGTAAAAGGTTTCCAAGGTGAAACCTCTTGTACATTTGAGCTTTTTTTTATTGTTTGTTTTTTCTCTCTCAATCTACCCAATTTTTTACTATGGTAGCAAATCCCAATAGGTCTGGACCCTGAGAGTGGCTAGGGTGTTTTTTGTTGATTTTAAACAACACAAGATGGAGTTTTCTGCAGTAGTTGGAGGATGAATTTTGTTTTGATAAGAATGTCATTATTGGAAACGCATTCAGTGCGTGTTGCCACAAGCTATGCACAACAAGTAGTAGTGTTGATGAGTTTACAGTTACGTGGGAAGCCAAACCAAGGTAGAGGCCACATTCTACATGGCATATTGGATCTCTTTTGCTAATAAAGTAAGATATCTCGAACTAGCTAGAGAAATGCAGAGATCTATGTGAGTTCTCAATGGATCTACTTACTCATAGGAGTATTCTTGTTAGAGGTAATCGATCTGGTTGAGAAGCTAAGTGATCTAATGTGTGGGAAATAGACTTGTCCATCTACTATGGTGAGTTTTTTAAGAAAAGGATCAATTTGGAGGAGCAGCCATATTTATTCAATTAGGGTGACAATCCACCAATGTTGGAGTATAGATATGTTGGGACTATGTAGTCAAGCAAAATTTTGCACTGCTCCTATGTGCTAGAGTTCATTTGTGGAGGAGATGCCATTGTGAGCATCAATTCAATGATTTGTTGGGACTGATTGTAACTCTTAGGAGGATATTGTAGGTATAAAATCTCGCACTAGACAAAGCAATAGAGCTGCATTCCAGTATAGAAAGACTAACATTTGGAGTTGTGGCAATGAAAGAATCGTTGGAGTAGGCCTAGGGGACATAATTGAGGGGGGTCGACATGTTATATTCTTGATATTTGGTTAATAAACTCCAAGCTAGGTAGATATTTATCCCAAGTCAAGTTTAAATGGGGCAGATGTTGGGTTAATCTTGACTTGGTCAAAGAGTAATTGAGGTTAATCTTTGTATGGTCGTTAATGGGTTTAATATAGGTAGTTTTCAGAGTCATGGTATTGGGTGGCCCATGGTATTTTCCCATGGTTTTTGATGGATGAAGCATATTTAAAGGCTTGGCACTTTCCATCGTAAGATGCCTCAAGTGGCCTATTTTTGGCCGGGTTGGCCAAGGAAACAATAGATATCTATTTAGGTGTTGATTTTCCTAGTAAGGGGTTTCCAAGGTAAAATCTCTTGTGCATTTGTGTTTGGTTTGTCTCTCTCACTTTTCTTGGTCTATTAATAGACATGTCATTGTATCTAAAATAAAACCTTAGTTTTTTTATCAAATCAATTTTGAGGAACAGAGCTTCCTAACATCTTTCTCTGTCCCTTTGAAAACTAATTCCCAGGCTAAAGCATTGTCGAATACATGTTTGTTTAACTTGTACAACTTGAGATGGTACATGTTCAATTCTCTTGGCCAATACTTTCCCAAGAGCTTTGGAAGCCGCATTAAGTGTAGTGGTTGACCTTGATTTGTGAATTGCATCCTTGTTAAATGATGATTTGGGTATTAATTTGATGATACCTGTGTTATTCTATCCACAGAATGATCCTAAATGAACAGCTTCCAAGCATATTTTTGAAAAGGTCTTCTCCAATTGTGTCCCACAAGACTTTATAGAATTCTATTGGAAGACCATCTCCCTGGAGACCTACCACCCTGGACCAACTTGTTGCCTTTGATTCTTCTAAAGATGGGTTAGACTCCAAAAAATTGCATTCCAAATCCATTAAGGTAGCAAGAACAACAAACCTATGGCCCTATTTGGCTCAGCTGCATTCTATTAAATTAGGAGAAGACAATTTTTTAATTTTTTTTATTATCTGAAAGTGATGTTGGAAAGCTTCCCATATTTCATTACAATCTTTTGATAGTCTACCGCCTTTAAGATTTAGCAAATAAAGTCACTTTTTTCTGGTTCTTATCCTTGTTCCTTTGGCATTATAGTATTATACTCTTCCATTCTCCTAAGCTTGTGTTTTAGGTTAGCAATTCTTGCAGACGAAGGTTCACTCTCTCCTAATCAAGGAGGGGTCATTTAGAGACTAGTTGGGGACACAAATTTTTCTATTCATCTCTTCTTTGGCTTGCCATCTATTTACTACACCTAAAAAATTAGGTAGTTTGACTAACTGCACCTTCTCGTGCTTGTATAGGTAGGCTCTACCTTTTCTTCAAGGGACAGAGGAAAACTAATGGGCCTTTACCATTCAGTCCCCTTGAACAGGGTTGGAATTGGGGGAGTGATTTAGAGAGCACCTTGGGTCACCATGATCTCTACCAGATGATTAGAAATGCTCAAGCAGTCACTACAAACCTCCCAAACCACAGTGAGCACTGAGAACATAGATGTCTAATGAGTACACAGTTATGTTAGAGCCTTGAGATTGGCAAGCTCAAAATCAATTCATCCTGCCTCAAAATCCACCCTGGGTTACCACTTACCAGTAGGACAAGGAAGTAAGTTCAGCACTTGCTGAATGATTTTTTTGCATTCCAATGATTCAAAAGGTCTAGAACATTAAGCTTAGTGAATCGATTTGTCTTGTTCCTGTGGTGATGGATAAAGTATTGGGCCTGTCACTAAAGTAAGGACCTTTTACTCCACATGTAGAAGCACAAGAGAAAGAAAATCCCATTGTATTTTTATTAAATCTATACAGCCTGACCAAAATCCTTACATGTCCTTTTTCAGTTTTGCTTTTTGCACCAAGTATACCACCCCGCATGGGCCCTGTGGTTTTCAAACATTTAATGGGCATTATTTGTTGTTTTGCCTGGCCCATAGCAATATGCAGTTATGTGCCTTGAGGTTCCTAATTCATTACCTGGGGGCATATGTATTCATCTTTCCTTCTTTATATTTCAATTTGCCGTTTTCTTATGTTTACAGATCGCCAAAGTACTGCTAAGCATTCCCTTTGTCATCGTGTAATTTTTTATATGAATATTCTCCTCTAATTAGTAATTATAACCTGAAGCAAGTCACATTTCTTATGAGTTTTTTTCTCTTTCGTTATGTGTATTCTTATGGTGCATTATATCACATGCAATACTAACACAAAAATGCATGTTCATCGACTGCATATAGATATGTTTATGCAGGACCAATCACAGTTAACATATCAATCTATTACCTTGGCTGTCATAAATGCATGAATCCTGAAATGTGTTTCTGTTGCATTGAGAAAAAATTAATTTGTTTGTGCTTCCTCCTTTTGCTCAGGCACGTATTATTGTATTCTAGTAGATGTTTCTCTCAGATGTCTGTTAATCAACTGTTGTACTTTCTTCTCCATTTCTACAGTTGATACAAACGATAAAATTTCCTTCTGTATAATGTACAATAGAAATTTATCCAGTTGTTTCTATCTTTCTATCCTCCTTTATCACATGGCCTCCTGTGTATTTACTATTTATGTCTCTCTTTTGTACTCTTTTGGAAATGATTTATAGTGACAATAGCAATGCATCACAAGGGCACCTACTTTATTCTGCGCTTATTTTCAATATAACTTATGACTCAGTTTTTGCTAAAAATTGGGAAAAAGAAAGAGTCCCTCTCTAGATTTCATATTTTCCTATCATATATATAATGGAACTCACTATGATTTCCAAGCCTTATCTTTGTTTATATTTATACTCAACGCTGATGTCCACATTTTGGAAAGGCAGTTATGAAAAAAGAACGATCTTATATGCCTTCCTTGATCTGCATGTATTCTTCACATCTCATGAAAGTGTGCTCCTCTTTTCTACCTTGTCTAAATATTTTCTCTGCCCTTGTTTATTAAAGGTCCGAGATTATGTGACTTCTACTGCAAGAAAACAAATATACCAAAGTCAAAGACATTGGCAAACTGGTTTGAAGTTGCTTGAAGGGGATGTAACTTCACAACTTGCAAGAGTTTCTCTCAAGGTTTTGCCATTGCATTGCATTAGGTCAGAGACAATACAGAACTGTATTTCATTGGTCAGTTCTGCATACACAGTGTATTCGGGCTTGCTTGAGGATGTATCAAACGCTGTACAGCTTGGAGAAGATGTCCAATTTCCATCTAAAAGGCTTGCAAAGGTTTTTCTCAAGTTTGCGTTCTTTTGTGATGAGCTTCTTAGTTCTACAAAATATGCACAGTGGGGCAGTGAAGTCCAGTCTAGAATTAAACAGGGGAATTTATCAACTGGCCTTCCTCCTTCATCTACATATCCCTTACTTGTTGTAAAATACATAATGAAAGCTGTACAGATGGATAATTCAATGCCAGTTCAGCATGGGATTGCAAGAGTGCTAACATTGTTGGGGCATTACAATGAAACTCATTCAGAATTTCTTTGTCAAGTGAAAGGGATACCATGCTGGTTGTTTATAGCTTGGATACCCCAGATGCTTGCTGTTATGGAGAAAGATGAAGGAGGAATTCTTGTTGGTTTGCTGGAAATGATTGCAGATTCATATCCACAAGCTTTATATTTTCCTTTCAACGTGAGCAAGTCTGATTTTGGACCTGTGGGTCAGGACAGAACAAAGAGGCTAGAAGCTCTCTTGAACAATCCAGTTATAAAGGGATTCACTCGGGCTCTTGAAGACCTTACTTTCCCAGAGCAACGTTTGTGGAAAGGCCTTGCCCATTTGAAAAACTGCTTGAGTGTGGGGGATAACAAGGGAGCTCAGGAAGCATTTCATGACCTGTTTCAAGATTGTTTAGATGTTAAAGCTATGTCCAATGATAATCGCAAATCAGGGGAGTATAATCTCAAGTTTGCCCGTGATTATTCAAAAAAGGTTTTGAAATCCTTAGGTGAGAATGGAAGTAAACTGAATTCCATGGATGAAAAAAGTTACTCTGAAGCCATAAAGGATGTGATGGCAAACTTGGCAAAATGTCAAAATAACTTGCAAACTGGAAAAATCAGCTTAAGCTCTCTTTCAAAATGGATGGCTGATTTTGATGAATCTCAGGAGTGCATCAGGCAAGGCAGTTTTCTGTCACCAAGTCCAATTTATTCATCTATATTTGACGAGGAAGAAAACAGTAAAACATCTATTGAAATACCTGGAATCAACAGCAGTTTCATGAAGCCAGACCCCAGTTTCCATGTAAAATTAGTTAGTTTTGGTCAGACTTTATTATGTTTGAGCTCCAAACAGCGGCCCAAGGTTCTGAAAATGCGAGGATCTGATGAGAAAGACTATAAGTTTGTTGTAAAGGGAGGAGAGGATTTGAGATTGGATCAAAGGATTGAACAGTTATTTGATGTCATGAATACTATCTTGTCTAGGGATTCTTCTTGTGCTAAGAGGAAGCTGTCTCTACGAACATATGCAGTCATTCCCATTTCAAAGCAATGTGGTATTATGCAGTTTGTCGAGGATACTTGTGTTCTTGAAGATGTGATCAAGGATGGATTAGCACACAAGCTGCCAACTAGTGGGAAGCCAATTTCAGGACAGGATAAGAATACACCAATGGGTCTTCTATCTAGTTTGCGCCGTGAATACCACGAATGGATAGCAAAGCGAGGAGTTTCAAGAAATTTATCTGAAAGCTATACAAATATGTACAGGAAAGTGAGAGCAGATGAAGTCACGCAGAAACTGAATGTTTTGATTTCTCAGTTACCTTGGGATGCCCTCAAGACTGGCATGTCAAGTCTGGCAACAAGTGCAGAATCCTTTCTTGCTTTACGTTCACAATTTGTTCGAAGCTTATCTGTTTTGAGTATCTGTGGTTATATCGCTGGAGTAGGAGACAGACACTTGTCCAATTTTTTGATGGACACTAAAAATGGTATGCTTGTTCCTATCGATTTTGGATACAGCTTTGGTACAGGGGTGATTCTTCTGCCAGTTCCTGAACTAATACCATTCAGGCTTACTCCCCAGTTCACAAATATACTTCTGCCTTTGGATTCTATTGCACTACTGCGTAATGACATGGTCCGAACATTATCTGCATTGCATTCAAACCGTGAAATCATTTCTGCTGTGCTGGATGTCTTTGTAAATGAACCATTGGTTGACTGGAAAAATGAGGCGATGAAAACTGCAAGTCTGCGACAGCCAGGACCATTTGAGGGTAGTTCAGAAAGCCAGCCTTGTCAAGTAACTTCGCTTGAGCAGCAGCATGTTGCACTAAAAGTCGAAAATGCCCATCGTAAACTTAATCTTTGGAACCCAGCAGATATCATTATATACGAGCTCCACTCCTCAATTCACTCTGGCAAGCCCTATGTACCTGATCTGGAACAAATTGTCCGTGGAAATCCAGAAAATAATATCCGTGCTCGTATATGCAGAAGTGTTTGTAAAACTATACAGGAACAAGTGGACTGTCTGATTGATCAGGCTACAGATCCTAATTTGCTTGGTCGGATTTGGGTTGGATGGCAACCTTGGCTCTGACACACAAGAGATATAATTTTCCGTTCATGTTTATCTTGTATGGACCTTAAGGGACGGATCTTGTCAGTTGTAAATTTGTTCATACAGTTCTGCAGTTAATTCTCATCTGTGGTTATTTTTCTTTTCTAGTTTCACTTCTGGACGGTTTAAGAATAGGTGTTTGATTAATGTACTCGAACTCTTTATACAGGGTGTAACAAAAACATTTTTATTTGGGTTGTTGCATGCCCAATGCCATTTCTATTTTTCATGGAACCCATTTGTGCAACTGAACATTTGTATATTGCATCATGCCTTGGCGGTGTTTGACAGCTCATCTTCTTCTGGCAGTGTTTGACAGATTTTCTAGTCTTGGTTGGCTTCTTCAGCATTTCTGACATGCTTCAAGAGCGCTAATTAATGTGTTAAATGTAACCATATCTGTCATATATATGGTAATTATATCTCAATCCAACTAGTCATCTTTTAAACCAAGAAATAGAAAAGATCATCATTGCCCATCAAGTTATCCTTGAGCAGCCCAAGGTGGGTTAGCTGAACTGGTTGTTGCCAATATTGTTGGGAATTTGTTTAGTTCCATGCAAAGCTTCCTAGTTTGAATCCCCCTGGTCGAGGTGCACTAATCTATACTGATGAGTTTACTAGGAATGCCATCCAAAAATATGGGGAAACATACCTTGGGTTTTCTAGCGAGGTTTTCCTTGGAGAAAAGTATGTTCAGTGAGTGTACACTTATTTGTTCGTAAGAATAGCACTAATACCCATGTAACAAATTGGAACATGAAACTTATACAACATCGCTACACAATATGGAGATGCCAATATCTTAGGCTGTACATTCATGTCTCACACAAGAGTGTAGGCAGATTGTCAATGTGCAGTTAACTCTCAAGGTATGTCACAAGGTTGAAACACAAGGGGGTAAGGTGGGTGGGGTCTCATATGCCAAATCTGATGCGCCACCTAGGGCCATGACCTAAAACATACCTTTCCCCTTTACTCAGAGTTCAGGTATTGATTGTTATTTATGTATCCAGGATTGGGTCAGGGGCCTACATTATAGGCCTCGGAAACATGATCTTATGTATCAGGTTGGCCCTACAATTTTCTTTTTTTTTTATGTGGTTGCATAGAGTTATGAAATACATTTAGAATCCCAACCCTTTCGACCACATCAAGTTTGTCTTAAGCGCTGCAATTTCTAGTTATCTTTTAAGAAAATACATTCAGAGTCTTGACCTTTCAACAGCATCAAATTTGTCACAAGGGACAGCCACGATACTAATACACAAGAACTGGTAGATCAATCCTCTAGTCCCTTTTAGCATCACCTTCTATTTTGGCACCACTGGCTATGTTGCTTGACTAGTGACTCTTACACACCAACTAACCACATCAAGCTATCTTAACAATATCAAATTTACAAGTCGTTAGTTTCATCTACAAGTTTACATACCCATGACATAATAGGCTTTATAAATGATGGATTTCATGCTAATTTGTTCTTTAGAAGTTATCAAGCCTACAAGATTCCTCCATGTGAAAAGTACTTTTAAGCATGCCTTTGCTCAGAAAAATTGTCATGAGATTGTAGATTAGACTTCAACATACACTGTGTAGTACTTCTATGAGAACAACCACAAGATTAACTTTTAGCCTATCATTGTCTTTGAACTAATTTACTTTTCCTTCCGTTTTGGAGAATAAGTAGAGAAAACAAAAGTTTTGGGAATGCCATTAATGGCACAACTATTATCAAATATCTCTAATGCCAATTTACATGTTAGATTCATATTTGAATTGATGAAAAGAGTCTTTTAGAATAGAACCTAATTGGCATATTATTATAGTTAAAAATTAAGGAACCTAATTGGCATATTATGATACTTAAAAATAATAGAACCTAATTGATATATTATTATAGTTGAAGGCAATAATACATGGATTACAATACATGTCTAAATACCAGTACCTTATTCTCATGTTGAATCTGCTTATAATAAAACAAATCAGTTATGGCATAATAAAACCATTTGCCACTACACCATCAAATTAGTAGGTTGAAGTTTTGAACTAATGTAAAGGTCTTCAAGCTTTAGATTTTATTATATAGCCCTAAGCAGCTTTAAAGGGAGAGAATTGAATGTCTTCATATATATGATCATGTATACCTCGTTCTCAAGCTTAATCGACTTGAATTAAAACCAAACGGTTAGGTTTTTGCAGTGGAACAATTAGTTTGTTAATTGTAAAACATATTTTTGCTGTTGTTCAGAGTGGTTGACTTCTGCAAGCATTTTAAATGAGGAGATATTCAATCAAATTGTTTTTTGAGAATGTTTTTCTCTTTTAATCATATTATGGTTCAATTCTGATCTGTCATGAAATTTTACGATTGGCCTGGCTGCTCAAGCTTAATCGCCTGGAATTAAAGCCAAATAGTTAAGTTTTGGCAGTGGTACAGGTAGTTTGTTAATTGTTAAACATATTTTTGATGTTGTTTACAGTGGTTAACTTTTGCAAGCAATTTAAACGAGACATCTGATCAAATTGTATTTTTAAGAATGTTATTTTTATTCTTTTTATCATTTTATCGTTTAGTTTTGATCTTCTTCATTATTGAATTAAAAATATTATTGATGATTCATCTAAACAAGTTCTCATAAGGTTGGATAGCGAAACTAGCATTCTTTAATTAAGTCGATGAATTATGGAATTTCTAGGATCTACATCTTCCAACCAATTGAAATGTAAAATCTTGAATTTTGATTAAAATGAGGTTTTGTGCACCATAGATTCACTAACACTATCACAAACAAAGGGTTATTTTTATCTCAACTCAAGGAATTCAACATCTGTTTTATCATTCAAATGTTAAACACAAATAAACATGAGCTAGCTATTTATCTTTTGTTATTTGCTAGCTAAAAATGTCTTATATCAAGTTAGGTTAAACTAAAACTATCAAAAAAAAAATGCAAAGATTGATTTAAAATCTAGGATAAAGAGGATCAATAACCCAATAACTTGAAATACTATTAAAAGCTTGAAACACAACTTATTCCAATGTTGAGTTTCTCTTGCCGTTGTCACCTTGCCTTCATTGGACTACCCAAAAGGGAAGATTTCTGGAAGAAGCATTGCCAATTTTGTATTTTTGGACCACTTTTGCTTTTTCTCCAATAATCTAAGTTGCAAAGCAATATTGGCATGACTTACAGCTCAGTTTGTCGAAATATTTCAGTTGGCATTGATGCTCGCACCTTTGCACCAAGTTAGTCGATTGACCAACCTTCTTAGAGTTCTTCATTACAAGTTTAAATTTTGTTAAAGCCTCCTCTTTTGACTCCCTTAGCATCTCCTTGGATTCAAATTTAAGAGCATATTATTTCCTCATTCCATTGAGTGAGGTGTTAATGTAGGTTTTCCAAGGGTTAATGGATTTTTGTTCAAAAGACATAGTAAGGAAAACATTTCTTCCAAGAGAGTCCTTGGTGTCTATCCATGTGGAAGACCCCCATATTTCCTTACCAAATTCTCTTCCAAGGCAAATTGTGTTTGCATATCGTTGTTGTTCATAGATATTATGGAGAAAAAAACATCAATGCCCATTTCCTTGAGCTTTGTGATATATTTAGGTAAGAGCCAAGAGTCCTTGGTGTCTATTCACGTGGAAGACCCCCATATTTCCTTACTAGATTCTCTTCCTAGGAAAATTGTGTTTGCATATCATTGTTGTTCATAGATATTGTGGAGAAAAAAACATCAATGCCCATTTGCTTAAACTTTCTGATATTTAGGTAGGATCCCTTACTCAACAATTTTACAACAAAACACTTCACAATGCATTCCTTGTTTCTTCTCATGGCATTCATATCCACCATGGTAATCCATTGTGATTCAAGCACAAGCCAAATTATAGAGCTTGGTATAAACTTCCATTTCAAATTAGATACTCGAACACTGGAAATGATATAGAATTCCAAGGGCATTAGAATGAATTGATTGAGACATACCCAAGTTCAAGACAATCACCAATTTGGGGAAATTAGATTGTGTAACTATGAAATATTAGAGTTTGGCAAAGATGCAACATTGAATGTGGAGCTTACATATTTACACATTGCTTTTGAAAAAGATTCTTAACATATTTTATCGATCATCTGAATAGGGATGATCGTTAAGTTCACGGAAATCATAGAGTGTGTCCCAGACTTTTGTGTACAAAGATATGAATACAACTCTCCTATTGTTATGCATGTGAACCTGAATTTTTATCTTTATGGGCCATTGTTCTTTACTTTGAATATAATATTCAAGGATTTCCTTATCTGTAATGTGAGTTTGATGTATGTCCTTAATAGTCTGTAGAGGTTTATTGACATCATCCTTTAATTTTTTTTATGGTACATGGCTCTAGTGTTGTCACATTGACCCCAAATGTCTGCCACCGATATTTTATCCAATCCGGTCCATACAAAGGAGGGTCTTTGAAGATATTTGTCCTCTGCAGTCCGAACTTGATCATTGCATAATATGTATGATTGGTGTTATCTTTCTTTAGGAAGTCCCACCATAGTCTTTTGTATCCTAGATAGCTCAAGTTAGTGTCGGGAAATATAAGGTTTTCATCATTATTAGGCCAGGCATGTGGGGATCTTATTTTGTTTATACAATAATATTGGTGGTCCAGTGGTAGTCTCGTCCAAAAAGAAGAAACCTCAGTCCAAATGAGATTTAGGTCATGAAGATGGTGTGTCAAGAGTTCGCAGGCATCTCCAACCTTTCTTATAGATACATCGTAGATTCTATCTGGTACTAAACCACTGCTAGTTGGAGTTCTTGCCATTTTTGCAACCAAGTGAACATAGGCACTTGAATTCTAGAGATTTTCATCAAGTAGTTCAGTGCTTCGCAGCTCCCATCTAGGCTTCCACTGCAGACAATAATCTGAGAAACACATATCATCATCAATGTTAAATACAATGTGAGAACCTTCAATCCATCTCGATATTATCATGCTAATCTGTAGGTTATATGCCCACTTGCCTCTACTTAGCTTGTTTACTTGTTGGCTCACTTGTTGCTAGCTCACTTGTTCTAATGATTCTTTATTTACATATATTTATTTACAAGGTATTCTTTGGTTAAGAAATCAGGGATATAGTTAGATTTTCCAAAGATATGCTCTACAGTATAACTATAACAAGAAAATAATGCTTGCCATCTAGCGAATTTGCCTTTGGTAGTAGCATTTTTAATAGTGTTGCTTAATACATGTAGACTTGCACAATCACAAAATCATGATTAAGTGCATGAATTTGAAATTTTTCTATGCATTGTAAGGCTGCCAAAATTTTCTTTATCAATCGTTGCATAATTCTGCTTAGCTTTGCTCCATGTGCCTGATGCAAACTATAGAATTTCTTCTGTTG
This sequence comes from Pseudotsuga menziesii, assembly GCA_001517045.1. Lineage (NCBI taxonomy): Eukaryota > Viridiplantae > Streptophyta > Pinopsida > Pinales > Pinaceae > Pseudotsuga > Pseudotsuga menziesii. The sequence goes on along the minus strand of LPNX010238171.1, from coordinate 221,593 downwards.
CTTTCTTTTCTTTCTTTCGAGCTTGTTTCAGTATGCCTCCCCAACCAATGTTAGAAGCATCGCTTTCTATGATCTTTAGGAGATTATCATCAATATGTGCAAGATTGGCAATGTTTTAACCTTCCTCTTGATTATTCTTACTGCTTTTGTATGCTTTGGTGTCCATGCTCCTGGATTCTTCGACGGTCTCCACTTTAGCAGTTTTCTATATGCTGCAAGATTCTTGTAATATGGGGATAGGTAATTTAGAGATCCAAGGAATCTCTGCATCTGAGTTTTGTCATTGATGACATCTAGAAATTTATCTGTGAATTCGATTGCATGTTCTTGGACCTTGATTTGTCCTTTTTCAATTGTTTGTCCTAAGAATTCAACTATGTCCTAGAATAACGTCATTCTCTTAGCAGACAAAACAATCCATTTATCATAAACTGCCTTCAGAAATATATTTAAATGCTTGTCATGCTCTAAAGTTTTGGAGAATATGAGGATATCATCAATATAGACTATCAGTCAGTCCACGTATGGCTTGAAGATATCCTTCATCACTTTCTGAAATTGAGATGGAGCATTCTTGAGGCCGAAAGGCATAACGGTCCATTCATAGTGTCCATGAGGAACTACAAAGGTTGTTTTCTACTGATCTTTTGGTGCTATACCAACTTGCCAAAATCCACTCTTAAAGTCAAATTTGGAAAAGACCTTGCATCTTGCAATTATTTTTACAAGGTCGGATTTGTCGGGCACTTGATACCTGTTCCAATCCAAAGCATCATTGAGAGGCTTATAGTTTATTACCATCCTTTGAGCTTTCCTTACCTATTCAGAATGTTTATTTACATAAAATCCGTAACAACTCCAAGGGTTGTTCGAAGGAACTATCAAGCCTTTATCTAACAGATCTTGGATTTCCTTTTTACAATAGGCTTGCATCTCTTTAGACATTGGTACCGCATTCGAGTGTCCAGGAGTACCTTTGAACTATGGCTTTAATGGTAGGCTAACCACATGTTTCTTTATGTGCTAGAATGCATTAGGGGATTCTATTTCCTCCTTTATTCTTTTCCACTTGGGAGATTGTAGTTGCTCTTCAATCCTCACATTCTTGATCTGATCTTTTATACTCAAGATTTGATTTTCCTTAGCAACTATCTATTCTTTATACAATCTGATATTGTGCACCATATTAGATGTCTTGGGGATAGAGATCAATAGAAGAAATATCGGAGTATCTAATGGATCTATGGTCATGTAAAAGCTTGATTTTACTTGGTATGTACAGACTTCATGGGGTTCTACTATCTTTAAAAATGGAGTTCCTAAAATACAGATTTGGTTTAACTTGGTTGAGGCGGATAGTAGCTTTAGGAACTTCAAAGTTTACCAGAGGGTTTTCCCCAACAGTATGTATCCTATGGGATGTTACTGTCCAATATTTTGTAGGGATCCTATCTATGTTAAGCATATTTACATCTAATCTTGAATCCATCAAAACTGGGAGAGTAAAGTAATCTTGTTTAATCTTTATAGTCATGGCTACCGTATATCTTTGATGAACTATGGAATTTACATGAAATGCAGAATAATCGAGAGTCACCTTTTGAAATGGAGTGCTTTCATTATTTTTGTCTTCATGCTTTGATTCTCCTTCTTCTAAAGGGCTAATTTTTGAGGAAGAGGATGAAGGAGTTTGTACCTTTTCTTCCTTTTTAGCGTCTATTTTTGTTACCCTGTCTTTCAATTCCTTGATTTCCTTTTTCAACAGATTTTGTTCTTTGGCTAACTCTTGTAATGTGATAGGTCTTTTGGCTTATGTTTCTAGCAAGGGAGCAGTATTCCTTTCATATGATGGCAATGCATAAGCAAATAAGTCCCATCCCGTTGAGACTTGGGGAAGATCTTCATGTCTTGTTTTGTTGAGCTTTTGCTACTCTTGCTATGCTTTTTCTTCTTTTTTTCTCTTTTGTCTTCATCACTGTTTTTTCCCTTTTTCTTAAGTAAGAAGGCATTGGCAAATGCTTCTTTCATAATTTCCTTTGCATTTCCTTCTTCTATCTCTTCTATTTTTTTCATCATGATTGAGGCCCGAGGTCCTAATCTTATCATGTTACAAAAGTTAGGCTTTACAGGATTCCATCCATGCCATGTAGGTTGCCAATTTCTCGTCTTTTTCATTGGGAGAAGATGAGAGTGATTATTCTTCTAAGGAGCACTCACAATTGTCAGGATCTAGACATTGGCATGTATGTCCTTTTCTTGTCATAAGCAACTCCTCAAAATCAATATTGACATTAGAATCTCCTTCTTCAAACATGCCTTTAGTACTGGAAGAGCTCAAACAATTTAGCTCGTTTTTAGAAGATGAACTTACATTGTAGGCGCCTCCAAAGGCTCTACTTTCAGGACAACTAACTTCCTTGTGGCCTTTCTTAGCACAGAGAGCACATCTTTAGTTTCTTATATAGTCCTCAGGAGTTGGTTTATCTTTAGGTTTCATTACTAAGGACTGGCCTTCTTTTTTTAGTGGACATTTATTTGCATAATGTCTTGTTGCTCCACATTTTTAGCAGACGGGCTTAGGAGGGTATTTCCATCTGGATCTTCCTCCATATTCGTATTTTTTTAATTGGTACCTATAATTATGTTTTCCTTTCTTATCAAAGTACCATTTTCCATATATTATCTTTCCTTTGAAGCCTTTTCTTATCTTCCTTCTCGTGTATTCTTTGTACCTGTCAAGAAACAAATACTTTAGCAGCTTGAGCCTTTTTCTTTTCTTTCTTTTTTCTCTGGGAAGGAGGTTCTTTTTATACTTGAATTCGTTTGGATAGCCAGGTTTTGGCATACCAAATTGATTGCAAACTCCTTTTTTTCTTGGAAGCTATTCTCTGGTTGCTTTAGATGCAACTCTTTTGGTACAGATATCAGCAATGCGGCTAATAATAATGTCATGGAATTCTCCCCAAGAGTATTCCTCAACGGCATCCATGCTAAGAGCGTTGGTGAAGAATTTTTGGAAGTTCTTTGGAAGGGAAGTGATGTATTTCTCCTTCCACACTTCCTTGTCACTATCTTGTACGTCTTGGCATCTAATAAACCAATCTCTGTGGAATTGCTCATAATCCTTCAACGTTTTGCATTGCATGTTGAGCAGAATTTGGGTGTTCTTGGCTTTGTGATTCTCAAGAGTACCTCCCCAGAATCTTAAGATTTCTGCAGTAATATTTCCTATTAGATTATATTCTTCTGATTTCCCAGGGTTTAGCTTTGAGGTTTCCCACTCATTCCATTTTTCTGCAGTTATAGTTCTTGTCTACTATTTTTGTAAAGAATCGGTAAAACTAGAAACAATCATTTTGCACGTTGCAACTGCATCTTTCCCATTAGCAACATAAGCTCTATATGCAATGTACATTCTATCAATCATTTGTTCAATTTATTGTGAACAATATCCATTCACATTCCATACATATAAAAGATTTGTTGACCGTGACATCTGATTTATATTCATCCCATTTTCTAGGTCTGGTGCAAGTGGTATAACCATATGATTTGAAATCCTTTCATGTCTTAGGTTTATTATTAATCATCTTTGACCACATAGTTTATTTGTCTATTTTCATAGCTTAGAAGTTCTTCATCACTCCACTAGTGCATGGGGAGCACACTTAGGGGCCATCTACCACTCACCGCGCCTGTATGCATGAGTTTTGGTGCTCCAGTGATCAATCCCTATAATTTAGGAACTCACTCTGAGTGACACCAGCAGTCTCCAGCAATTGACCCTAGTAGGCATTTAGTTAAGTCTAGTAATGCTCTGATTCCCATAAATTAGATCACTCTCAGTCATCCTAGCACCAGTTTCCATGATTCAAGGGAGGTGGGACGCATTTGTTCACCTACCTACATCAGTTAATTGAGTGTGAATTGGTTTAGTGATCCGGAGTTGCATTAGTGAGCTCTAGTGGTGATTTTCTCACATTGAGTTAGCTCCAGAGTCAGTCCAGGTTGGTAGATTCGAATCATATCTTAGGCATTCGAATTCTCCTATATGTATTACCATTGTATTACTTATTACATAGTGATTAATGGATATATGATTATTATTTGAATTATTGGTCTCATGAGTGTTTTTATCTGCTATGAATTATTGATCTAAGTTACCGAATTGTTTCTCTCTCCTCTACAATCCATTTTCTATTTGAATTCTGCAGGCTTGAAGATCTTATGCTTCACAAAATTTAACATGGTATTAGAGCTGGTATCCAAGCCAACAACAAACCTCGGAAGCTTCAATTAACGCACCATAAGAAATTGGGTTCCACATATATCCTGGAATTATTGCCTTGTTCCCTCTGGATTTTGTCCAGAGAAGTCTATCCAGGTTTGATGCACCCAGAGAAAGTGCACCTGTCGAAGTGGAGAGTGTTTGAACTAATTTGATTCGAATTGAAGAGTTTTTGCAATGTTTTTACAAGTACATTCGAATATTTTCTAAATAATTGTTGTTCTTGAAGCTGTGAAATGGAGAATTCAGCAGCTCTGACTCCCAGAATCCTCACACCCTTCAATTACCTTGATTGGAGGGATGACATGCAGATTGTCTTGTGCAACAAGGGTCTATACAGGGTCACCATGGGAAGACAAGTCAAACACCAGCAGTGTCTTGAAAAATCAAAGTATCTGAATAAGCTTGATGAAGCTTTTGGATTTATGTGCATCTACGTCTCCAAGAAGCTAATGTTCCATCTTGATGGACTGAAAACTCCAAAAGAAGTATGGGATAAGCTTGAATCCTTGTTTGGAAAACAGGATGAGCTGAGGGGCCATATCGTGGAGAATGATTCGATGGTACTACAGCCCAGTGGCTTTGAAACTGTACAACAGTTTTTCTCAAGATTCAAATCATTGGTCATGCAATGTAAGCAATGCGGGGTTGAGAAGAAGGATGAGCAATTGGTGCTCTCCATACTAAGAAAACTTGGCCCAGAATTCTCAATGTTTGTATCTACCTTTCACTCTGAGACACTGACTACTCCTACTTGGCGAATTCCATCCCTTGATGCCTTCACCGAGTCTCTAATACAAGAACAAGACAAGCTGATATAGATGGGAGCTCTCAGAGCCTCTCCAAATCAAGCTCTCTTAGTTGGTGAGACAAGGAATGCACAAGCAAGGGGGAAGCAGAAAGGAAAAGAGAAAAGGAACACTAAATTTGAACCTAAAGAAGAGTTTGATCCATAGATGAAGCCTCGGGATCTAGGAAGGACAAACATCAAAGGTTTGACACTATTGTAAGAAAGGAAACCATACAGAGAAATATTGTATGAACAAGACCATAGATCAGATGACAAAACTTCTTGAGTAGCACAATATTTCCCTCCCTAAAGGCGTAAGGAAGGCTGACTCTGGAGACGACTAAATATCATGATCAGAGATGCCATGCATTGAAGGCTATTTGTTCAAAATCCCATGCCTTGCTCATTGATTTAGGAGCCTCCAATCATATGGTTGCATCCAGAGAATCATTCTCTTCATTAGAACTTACTGGTGGTCCGCGTATTCACATGGGTGATGACACTCAAATTCAATCTGAAGGAAAGGGTTCAATCAAGTTAAAACATGGAGTGTTAAAAAATGTACTCTATGTTCCCTCCTTAGCTGCAAATTTGTTATCTGTATACCAGATGACTCATACATGCTAACCAAAGTGAGTTGTATTTGGTCCTGACTTAGTGGAGATCTCAGGTATCTCAACTGGGAAGCTTATAGTGAAAGGTGTTGCAAACCATGCCTCCAAGGCATATGAATTCTCACACTTTCTACCATACTCATATCCAGTGCAATATCAGTTGCCATTTGAAAGGGAAGATAAAACCATTCTACCTAAACTTTCTACATATGATAATGCTTCCATTTGTGTTTCAGATTCAGAATCCGAAGCAGAGGACCCAGTTGAATCAGTTTATGAAATTGAAGATGAAGTTCACAGTGATCCATATCTAGATCCAGTCTCTCCTCCCGATCCTATGAGACTCGTTAATAAACAAGGGTAAGAATCGATACCTGGAATATTCAAATTCAAAGTTATTATATCACTACATTTTAATAATCTTGTATTTCTTAAATAGACTTCCGTTATTTGCATGTTCACAAGGTTTTGTACATGACATTGTTTTTTTGCCATCAATGATCTTCTTTCATATGGGTGCGACGATGCTCATTGTTGGTTAAGATGCAGAGGTTCTCATTTTTTGTATAAGTGTATTAGTGCTTATTTATTGTTTGTGCACCGGTGTTCCATGACTATAAATTGTAATGCTCAACATTTCAATATTAATTATTGTAATTTTTATAATATTATTTTTATTTTTATTGATAATGTCTTGTTGCAAATGCTTTTAACTATAAACATAATTTCAAACAATCAAAATTGTAATTTTTGTTTAATTTTAGGAAAGCACTTCATTTTTAAATTTTAAATAAGAGATTCATTATTAAACAAAGGTAAGAAGTAATACTTGGAATGTTCAAAATCAAAGTTATGATATCACCACATTTTAATAATCATGTATTTATTACAACACCTCTATTTATTTCCATATTCACAAGGTATTTGTACACAACAAATTGTTTTTTTCATCGATGCTCCTCTTTGGTATGGGCGCACCAATGCCCATTGTTGGTTAAGGTGCATTGGTGCTCATCTTTGGTATAAGTGCATCTATGCTTCTTTACTGTAGGTGGACTGGTGCTCCATGACCAATGTGCACTAGTGTGGTTTTGGCTGAAAAAAGCATCGGTGCTCCTTTTTGGTGAAGGTGCATTGGTGTCAATGCTCCTCTTTGGTGAAGGTGCACCTGTGTCGGTAATTTTCTTTGGTGAAGACACACTAATGCATCTTTGGTATAAGCACACCAGTGCATCTTTAGTATAATTGCACCAATGCATCGTTGGTATAAAAGTATTGGTGCATCTTTGGTATAAGCGCATTGGTGCGCTTGTCTCATTATAACACACCAACGAAAAAACCTCCACTAAGGCCTCCAACTGCCAATATTTTTTAGTTATAATAAATTTCCGTAAAATCATCCGCTAAAACATTTGGTACTATTGGCGGAGGTTTTAGTGGATATTTTTTTGAAAGTTTTGACCAATCTTGTAACACTAAAATCCTCCACTACATGGCATTTTCTTTGTAGTGAATTTTCATGTTAGACACCCAAACTATTCCTTTATCTAATGTGATTAGAATGGGATAGGAGATTGGTTGACTAACCTTTCTCCTTTTATTAGCTCTTGTTTCCCCCCAAAAATAATTAATGCCATCAAACGACTTCAAAGAGCCTTTCTTTAAGGAGGTGTTGCACAAAACAAAATGGGCACCTGTAGCATGGGAGAAGGTATGCAAACCCAAACTCCAAGAAGGTCTAGGCATAAGAGATGTTAGCTTCATGAACAAAGCCCTGGGAGGTAAGATATGGTGGTGGTGGATTAAAAACATCAAGGCCCTCTTTATTCCTAGACCTCGAGGAAAGCCAATGGGGATTAGCGTTGAATGAACATGTGGAAACAAGGTTGATCCATAAACCTCCTTGTTGACATTAGAAGAATCAATGGCCCCTTCTCCATGCTACTTGTATATGGAGAATGGATTTTCATGATCTTTAGATATGAAAAAACATTACAAGTATCATGAGTAAAGGTTGACATATTCTTCTCCATTTACATGATTATCATCATGTTAGTTACCTAAAAAAATCCCTTGTTTAACATGATTAAAATGAAATCATATGATATCTAGATATAACAACATTACATGTATTATGTGGAAGGGTTGACCAAATATTTTTTATTTGCATGCTTATTGTTGTGTCATTCACCTAACCAATTCTTTTATTTAATGTGATCAAAAGGAGATAGGAGAAGTGTAAATCAATAACTATCCATCTATGAAAATAATTGACTGGCCCTTTTCCGTGTTATGTGTGATAGATAATGAAATAACATGATATCTCGATGTAAGATCATTGCATGTATCATGAGGAAGGATCATATGCATCTTATCCATTTACATGCTTATCATCATGTACATCATCAAAATGATTTCCTTATTTTACATAATTAGGAAGAGATAGAAGGGTTGATTCATCCTTATCCATGATTTTTGTAGATGGAGAATGAAATCCCATGATCTATAGATGAAAAAATATTACAAGTATAATGAAGAAAGTTTGACCAACTCTCATTCATTTTCATGCTTATCATCATGTCAAACACCTCAACTTTTCCCTTATTTAATGTGATTAGAATGAGATAGAGCCCATTGGGTTAGTTTGAGTGGTTAGGTGTTGTGAATTGCAAATAAGAGGTATTAAGGTCAAGTCCATGGGCTATTTATCTCCATGATATCCTAATACATAATGTCCTTGTTATGTCAGGCATACTATAGTTTGCACCAATGGTTTACCCTAGTTACCACCCATCAATGGAAATGAAGCACATGAGGTTTTGTGTTCCTAGTTACATGGAAAAAAGTATCAGAATGAGATAGGAAATGTGTCATCCAACTCTTCTCCATGCACTACTAATAGCATATGCCATCTTGTCAAAATGTAGAAACAATATGGGGTGATTTTAATTCTTTTTATTTAGAAGAAACAACATAATGATTAATGCCAAGGTAGATAACATAGTAGAGAATTCACCATTGTGAAATATTATGACCATAAGCAAGATGATTATGAGTTGTTGATTTCTGTGTGATGGACACAATAGATAATTTTTTCCAAAATTATAATGTATGATGGACACAAATTTTTTAAATGAAAAGTTGTATGATCCAATCTAAGGGATTAAGTCCACATTTTGGGGAGAAATCCATTAATTGTGAAAATAGCATAGTTAATCACACTCCTATGGAAGATTTAAAACATATAACACCAAAAAAAACATGGAGTATGCTATGAGCCAAATCATTGAAAGTATCATAATATAATAGAAGTACACACCATGTACAATAATGTAAACATGTATCACAACTCCAATATAGACATTAAAGATAATTTACATAATAACTCCTTTAAGAGTAGGAGATCCTTCTACAATTACCCCAAGACATTCTTATAAAAAATTTCACATTTCCCTCAACGATGACTACATTACCCATATATATATATATATATATATATATATATATATATATATATACACACACACACTTGTTGCACACGAAGCCTCTTCATTAGGTTGGGCCTATTACATATGCATTTATCCCCATATGTTCCCCCTTTGAGTCATATTATATACATTTAACCACATATATGCTTCCCTTGGGTCATATTATATACATTAAACTCCATATATGACCCCCTAAGGTCATATCATAGTACCCTCCAAAAAACTTTGTTTGTGACGAAGCTTTAAGTTAATGACTTTACATGTGTTGAAACCAACTGCAGATCTTTGCGGACAAAGAAGTTATAAAGGAGGGTACTATGATATGACCCTAGATGGGTCATCAAGGAAAATTTTAAGAACTTCCCCTAAATTTATATATATAATAAATTGGTGAATCCCTGTGATACATGGGAAAGTGTGAAGTCTATCTTATCAATAATATAATATGTATATATAATTTTTTGCCGAACCTTTCAAGGAATTATAAAATCTAGTAAAATATGGGCGAATCTTTTACAAAATTATAAAATCTTGTGAAATAATGACAAATCTTTCACAAAATTATAAAACCTTGTATAATGTTTAGCGAACCTTTCACAAAATTAAACAATTTGTAAATTTTGGCGAATTTTTCATTGAAAGATAAAAACTCAAGTTTTGACAAAATTTGACTTAATAAAATTACCTAGATGATGTTGAATTTACTTTAGATTTGTCACGTACTCTTGCACTAGAACACCTTGTAAAACAAATCCAATTTCCAAGCTAAATTGTTGACTTTATTCATCACAACTACTTGTATACTACTAAGTTCAAACCTCCTTAGAGATAAAATGGAGAGATAATTTCATAAATAATTGCAATTTACAGTAGAACATTTTATCAAAGTGTTAAGCTCATTTATCATATTACACTCAATGTACAGTCAATTTTCACAAAATATGTTGGGCCCAATCATCCCCCTCAATCTAAAAATATAGCTACAATAAAAATAGTTGTTTGAAGCACTACTCTAAATACAAAGCTTAATCAGTGCTCTCAAAAAACTTCAATGGATGGTTGCATAGCATCCACATTGGCATTAACATCTTTCTAGCAAGGATGTCCCCATTTTCTAGCACTACCTGCAATCAAGGTGAATAAGTTGTATAAGAGAAATATAATAAGGTACCTCTCGTGAATCATTAAAACAAAAAATAACATTTTTTTTAGTTTACAAACTTTCCATAAAATACAAATGCTCATCTTTATGTATGATTCACAATAGGGAAAATTTTAGAAACACGTACCTCAACATATTCTTTCAAGCTTTATTTATAAATATGGCCAAAATCCTAGAGGCTACATGTAATGATCTTTTAGTCATGATATCAAAAATAAAATTTCATTAGATGAATGTCGACCTCATTGCTAATAGGTCTCCTATGATGAATGCATAGGAACCTAGTAAGCCAATGCATAGACCATTTTTCTCTTTGCTTAGCAACTCAGATCTCATTTCCATTTCTAAAAACCAACACGTCTTTCAAATAAAATATAAAATAAACATAGTAGATTCTAAAATTTAAATGGTGAAGATGCTTAAGTCATGCAACAAAGTGAAAGGAAATACAAGCATCTTTCCTTGAAACATCAAATATTAAAAGAGAATAATAATAATTATAAAAGAACATTGAATGCTACAAAGGGCTCAAATCACAATCAAGTATCAAGGGAATAAAAAATATAAGAAAAATAAATGCAACCCAAATTTAAGAAACAAACGAGTCATTTATAAAACTAATCAAGCTAGTAAAAAGGGCTCAAACTGCAGTCAAATATCAAGGGAATAAAAATAAATTTAACCAAAATAAACACAAACTTTCAAATTTGAAAAAATGCTCCAAATGCAAGAAATAACAAACCATTAATATCTTCCAAGATATCAAAGTTAAAACATTTTAACTTTTGAATGAACCCATTCTTGCGATGCGAAAGTATTGTTAAATTAATTATTTAACCTTTAATATTGGGACACTATCTATAAATAGATAGGTCCCAACTTCATTTCCTGTCACATATAAGAGAAAAACAATGTGTTAGTTAACTATCAAAACATCAAATTTCAAATAGATTGCATCAAGGAAATGTAGCTCCAATATTATTATATTTAATACGAAGTATAGACTATAGAACCTATTTTTACCTAAAATGCAAGTTAAAATTTATATATGGTAATCATTCTCTTGTCAAGAATTTCAATTTTCCAACCTACTCCAAAAAAGAGGACATCAAAGTTAAACTAACAAGAATCACATGATCTATTAAGTTGCATTCATTATTTATACACTACCAATGTATATTAATTTAGATAATATCTTGTGGAATATCAAATTCCCAATTCCCACGTTGACCCTCACTGTTATGCATTTTGAACATGAACTTCTGTAGATGAAATATCATTATGAGCCTCCAAAACATTATGTTCTGTATCAATTTCATCGGAAACATTTGTTATATTGTATTCTCCTATTCTCTCACAATCTGATCACCAAAGTGCTAGAGCTATATTGAAAGGAAAATTGGAAAATGACGTGGAGGAAACCCTATCCAAAATGAAATCCACACATATTAATAAGTTTTACAGTCAAAGGAAAAATAAGAATATGATATTGGAGGAGACGCAAGATAATACGCAAGAAAAGGACGTCATAAACCTTTTAGTCTATACTCTGAATAAGGAAGAGATCAGCGTGTTGAATAAAGGGTTGAAATTTGTCGTTGCCCTAAAGAATATCCCAATGGAGGTAATAATCTTCTCGATTGAAGAGGTGGTCTCAAAATTACAAGAAGAGGAAGCAAACGAAGCACGCCAGGACTGCGCTTGGATTCTATCAAGGACAAAATCGTCGAAGTCGAACCTTAGCAGGATGGAGATCAACACAATCAAAATTTTAAAATCAAATAGATATATTTGCATCATGAAAGATGATAGAGGTAACACAACGGTTATAATGGACACCCATTCTTACCAGGATAAGATGGTGAAGACAAAAAGTTGAACAAAGACCCCAGCGCCAATATAATACGGGAGGTGACAAAGTCTATAAAAGCGTCCTCATGGGATGAAGCTGTGAAGAAAATTATTCTTCCCAGAAATACGATCATCCCATGTATTTACGTACTACCCAAAAATCACAAAGAGGGAGCTCCATTAAGATCGATCGTAAATACTATTGGCTCTCTGACCTATCAACTAGCGAAATTCCTGGAAAAAACTCTCAAGTTGTTGGAAGGTCAGACTTTCTATTACATTAAAGACTCGTCCCATTTTGCCAAGGACATTAAAGATATTTAGGCAAATGAGAATGAAATAATGGTTAGTTTTGAAGTGGTTTTGCTTTACACCAAGGTTCTTGTTGAAGAAGCCATCAAGGTTATAAGTAATATCACCAATGATGAAACAACAAACCTGGTCAGAATCTGTTTAAAATCTACTTAATTTACTTTTAATGATGAATTCTATGAACAAGCTGATGGTGTGGCGATGGGTTCTCCTTTGTCACCAAAAGTGGCCAATATTTACATGGAACACTTTGAAAACAAATCCATTGACTCCTTCCCCTTAAAACCAAGGAACTTGAAAAGATTAGTAGACGACACTAATGTCATCTGGTCACGTGGGAAAGAAAACTTGGATCAATTCTCAAACCACCTCAATAGCCAATAAGATCATATCAAATTCACAATGGAGACTCAATAAAATAATTCGCTTCCCTTTCTTGGTGTGCTCATCATGAGAAAGAATGATGGTTCTCTTGCCCACCAAGTATACCGGATGAAGACACACACTGACAAATATCTTCATGCAATTTTGCACCACGTACCTTCTCAAAAGATTGGTATCCTTAAAACCCTGGCCACTAGAGCGGTGCAAACTTCAGACAATGAACATCTAGATAAAGAATTGAATTACACACCAAGGTTCTTTAAGATAATGGTTACTGCATTGGAGACATAAATCGAGCCTTCAAGAAAGCATTGGAAAAGAAGACTCGAAACCCGATCAAGAAGGATGAAAGTAAAGGGCGGATATTCCTTCCATACATTCAATGAACTACGGACAAGATAACCATAGTACTAAAGAAAAATCATACTAAGACTATCTTCTCTCCTCCAAATTCGTTGAAAATTTTACTTGATAAGACTAAAGACCTGGTGGATTCAAAGTTTAAAAATGGGATCTACTCTATTCCCTGTTCGTGTGGAAAACTATACATTGGTGAGACCGGTAGTTCCATAAAGGTGAGATTAAAATATCATTATTCGGGCATAATGCATAACAGAACAAAAAGCTCTATGATGGAAGAACACTCCATCAAGAACAACCATTATATTTACATTGAATAGGCCACAGGCATAGCCACTGAAGATCATTACATTGGGAGACGCATTCAAGAGGCGGTGGAAATTGAGAAACACCCTAAAAACTTTAATAGAGATGATGGTCTGGTTATTAGTGAGATTTGGAAACCTCTCATCCGGAAATTAAGAGATAAGGAGATTATTGGATAGACTCATGAACTCCTTGGTTAACCAATAGTCTGCCATTACTTTTTTATAGAATATGTTGCCTCCGATCCTCTCACACTTCCTCCTGGTGATGGACTCTACTGAGCAGTCTGAAACATATGTTGAGTACTAAAAACTGACACAAGTTTCCATACCAAAATATTAAAGATGAATCTGGCCTATGAAAACAATAGCATTAATTACAGCATCATATCCCTCCATGGAAGGGCGACGCTAAAGGATTTTCGACAATTGGAGAGGTCTCAGCTAAAAATTGCCAAAGGGACAGAAACACTCACGTTTCTAAAGCGGTACAGATCTACAGGAACTATTCCAGATTTCGCTAAAATCATGCACCATCTATATATTAAAAACATCGACGTATTCACCCGCGCTAGCCTAGATTTGAAAAGAAGGGAGATCAAATGTATAAGGAAATGATTGTAAGAGTGGTCGATTGAATGCTATGACCTACATATGAAACTCTTGAGCTCCATTTGCTACAATATTTGGATGATAGTTAGCTCACACCTGGTGATAAAGGTGGAGGAAACCCTAGCCAAAACGAAATCCGCGCAGATTAAGAAGTTTAACAGGTTATATAATCAAAGGCCAAATACAATATTGGAGGATACGCAGGAAAATGACGTGGAGGAAACCCTAGCCAAAAGGAAATCCATGCAGATTAAGAAGTTTAACAATCAAAAGCCAACTAAGAATACGATGTTCGAGGAGACGCAGGATAATACGCAAGAAAAGGACGTCATAAACCTTTCAGGCTATACTCTAAATAAGGAAGAGATCAGCGTGTTGAATAAAGGGTTGAACTTTGTCATTTCCCCAAAGAATATCCCAAGGGAGGGAATAATCTGCTCGATTAAAGAGGTGGTATTGAAGTTACTAGAAGAGGAAGCGTGCAAAGCACGCTAGGACTGCACTCGGATTCTATCAAGGACAAAACCGTCGAAGCCGAACCTTAGCAGGATGGAGATCAACGCATTGAAAAATTTAGAATCAAACAGAGACATCTGCATCATGAAAGTTGATAAAGGTAATGCAATGGTTATAATGGAAACCCAGTCTTACCAAGATAAGATGCACGATCATTAAATGAATGGGGGTGCTTTAGAAAGTTGAATAAAGACCCCAGCGCCAAGATAATACGGGAGGTGACGAAGGCTATACAAGCGTCTTCATGGGATGAAGTTCTTAAGAAAAAAATTATTCTCAGAAACACGATTGTCCCACGTATTTACGAAGTGCCCAAAATTCACAAAGAGGGAGCTCCATTAAGACCAATCGTGAATACTATTGGCTCTCCGACCTATCAACTAGCAAAATTCCTGGAAAAAACTCTGAAGTCATTGGCAGGTCAGACTTTCTCTTACATTAAAGACTCGTCACATTTCATCAAGGACATTAAAGATATTCAAGTAGATGAGAATGAAATAATGGTTAGTTTTTATGTGGTTTCGCTTTACACCAAGGTTCCTATTGAAGAAACCATCCGGATTATAAGTAATATCACCAATGATGAAAAAATGAACCTTGTCAGAATGTATTTAAAATCTACTTATTTTACTTTTCATCATGAATTCTATGAACAAATTGACGATGTGGTGATGGGTTCTCTTTTGTCACCAGTAGTGGCCAATATTTACATGGAACACTTTGAAAACAAATCCATTGACTCCTTCCCATTAAAACCAAGGAACTGGAAAAGTTTCATAGACGACACTAATGTCATCTGGTCGCATGGGAAGGAAAACCTAGATCAATTCTTAAACCACCTCAATAGGCAATCAAATCATATGAAATTCACAATGGAAACTCAAGAAAAATAATTTGCTTCCCTTTCTTGATGTGCTCATCATGAGAAAGAACGATGGTTCTCTTGCCCACCAGGTATACCGGAAGAAGACACACTGACAAATATCTTCATGAAAGTTCACACCACGTACCTTCTCAAAAAATTGATATCTTTAAAACCCTAGCCACTAGAGCGGTGTGAATTGCAGATAATGAACATATGTATAAAGAATTGAATTATCTCTGCAAGGTTCTTCAAGATAATGGTTACATCCTTGGAGACATAAATCGAACCTTCAAGAAATCATTGGAAAAGAAGACTCAGAACCCGGTCAAGAAGGATGAAAGTAAAGGGGTGATATTCCTGCCATACATTCAAGGAACTATGGACAGGATATCTAGAGTACTAAAGAAAAAACATATTAGGACTATCTTCTCTCCTCCGAATTTGTTGAAAAGCTTACTTGATAAGACTAAAGACCTAGTGGATTCAAAGTTTAAAAAAAGGGGTCTGCTCTATTCCATGTTCATGTGGAAAACTATACATTGGTGAGACCGGTCATTCCATAAAGGTGAGATTAAAATAATTTTTCGGACATAATTCATAATAGAACAAAAATCTCTACGGTGGGAGAACACTCCATCAAGAACAACCATTATATTTGCATTGAATAGGCCAAAGTCATAGACACCGAATATCATTACATTGGGAGACACATTCGAGAGGCAATGGAAATTGAGAAGCACCCTAAAAACTTTAATAGAGATGATGGTATGGTTATTAGTGATATTTGGAAACCTCTCATCTGAAAACTAAGAGATAAGGAGATTATTGGATAGACTCTTGAACTCCTTGGTTAACCAATAGTCTGTCATTACTCTTGTATAGAAGATGTTTCCTCTGATCCTCTCACACTTCCTCCTGGTGATGGACTCTGTTGAGCAGTCTGAAACGTACGTTGAGTATTAAAAACTGACACAGGTTTCCATACCAAAATATTAAAGATGAATCTAGCATGTGAAAACAACGACATTAATTACAATGTCATACTTTGTTACATATAATCTTAAACAAGTATCCATATTCTTATCAAACGCGTTCCTCAACTTTGACTTCAAGAATGATAGTTCCCTAAACATTCTCTCATCATCCACTAATCACAAAAAATCATGGTTTGACATAAATCAACTAATTTGAAATACTCTGACATGTTTTCTTGTAAATGTTGACTTTCACCTAAAAGAGTCCATAATTTTATTACTGCACCATATTCTATAGGTTTCATCACAACATGATATTGATTTGCAATTGTTTCAGCAAAGCAAGAAGCTTGTTGATATAATTTTGACGAATCTAATATAAATCCAATCTCTTCTCCTTGTACCTAAACATTCCTACCAAAGTGGTGCACTAAAATATTCAATTTTGCTAAAAATTCAACTTTCATAGTGTATATATCTTTTTCACTATTCCAATATTGAGGGTATACCACAGACATGGCCTCCAATAATTCATCTCGAGGAAATCGTTCTCTTATCTCTAATGATAGCGATTGTGCAATTTGTATCAAGTTGTGTCTCACTGAAATCACAATATCATTAAACTGGTCTCTTGACACACGACATTCTTGGGTGGTTTGTCCCATCTTACTAACATAATGAAAGGGAACCATATACCCACGCACTGCCATACATAGTCTCTCTTTTTCATCAATTTCAAATAATTTTCAATATTTTCTATATCAATGAGAGTATTCCAACCGTTAAACGTTGGACCTGTAAAAGACCCCGGCATCGAATACAAATTATCCATTGCAAGGCATGTCAATTTCCTTGCATTTGTGTACTCTGCAATATACATTATACGACTTTGAGCCATTTTCACAAAGACATTCATTTCATGAAGCAAAGGAAGAATTCATGTCGATGTTAATAATGTCTCTATATCAGTTAGTTGAAAGAGAAGATCTTGAGCTTTGTCTACACTGAAGCGGTTTTCATACATCACCCCTACCAATGATTGGTACTCACTAAATAGTCTTTGAGCTGGTCCATTCAATGAAATCCAACTTGTATCAACAACTTTTAATAGTTTTTTCCATCTGTAATACTATTTGCAAATTGTTGAAATTTTGTAAATCTCTTAGGACTACGACAAAAGTATGCATTAATCTCACGTACAAGTTTTTCAACTTTTGAAACCAATGGAAACTTGCTTACTATTTTAAGTGCAAGATTCATCCTATGAGTCATACAATGAATACTGATCATAAACGGTGAAGCTAATAGTTGTAGTTTGACACAAAGGCCATTCTTTTGTCCTTGCATGATTGATGCTCCATCTGCTCCAACACATACCAACCTTTTTGCGATCATTAAATCATCCATACCACCAATTTCCTTCAAATTCTTAATACCAAGTTCATAAATATTTCCAGTTATAGAACTCTTCTTCATTTTTTGAATCCCAAGTAGATATGAATGTCGAATATGATCATTGACCATATAAATACTCATGCATATCCATGAAGTATTATCAATAGTTGTAACTTCATCCAAAGATAGTGGAAAAAATATGGGATTTGCAATATTCTCTTTCAAATCATCATTTTCTACTTGAGCTAGATATTTTTCCCATTCCAAACCACTCGTTACAAGCCAGTCAGAAGATGAAAAATTCCATACTTCAAGAAAAGATACACAGTTCTTATAATCTGGATAACCTGTCATTGGACTAACTCTAGATAAGATGTGAAATACAGTGCTAAATTTTTCGTCTTGAATAGTAAATTTATTTCCATTGTTTTTCCAAATAGAGATGTGATAGTCACTCCACTTGCTTCAAGTTTACTCTTACTTATTAAGTTTTATTATATTCTTCTCGATATTCGACATGTCGACATTCCTCAAAAGATTTCCATTTGGGAATAAAATTCTCCTCGCCATTTTCAATTTGTTTGACATAAATATTTCTTGCATGCTTCTCTATTGTATCTAACTTCATTTGCAATTTTATTGTCTTGCCCATTTTCCAACTACATACTGTTAGGATTATTAATCCTCCCTTTTCCAATTTGGTCATATGTCTAAATCAGGAGTCCATCCAATCTATTTTTAGTCACTAGCACCATTGGGTCCACTTGGCCTAATTGGGGCACATGTTCTAGTTACTAAAGTGTAGGGAACACTAATTAAGGCCTACTGCCACTGATTACACTTGCATGCATTAGTTTAGGAGCCTCCTAGACCAATCCCTACAATTTAGGAGCCATTGGAAGTGCCGATACCAACCAAGGTCAGTTGAGTTGGGTTGGTGACTAATCAAGCTGAGTTAGGAGTCAATTACATTTAGTTCTAGTCTTATACATTCAGTTAGCGCTAGGTTTGCATGGATGCATGCAAGAAAAACACATTTCTCACCTACCACAGTCAGTTAGCCTTATTTAACACTAAATTAGACACTTGAGTTGTGTTTTAGAACTTCGTTGAACTCTGATAATGGTTTAGACAAGGTCAATCAACTATTGAGTCCTCCAATAATGATTTAGACAAGGTATTAGTTACCTATAGTCAAGTAGAGTCTAATCAATTTGAATTTCCTCATGTGGATTCGAATTGCTTGTGGCTATTTAGCCATTGTACTTCATTGTAATTATTATCTAATTACTCTTTGATTAATGAAAAGCATTCACAGTTGCAAGCCATTTTTGCATTGTTTCATTCTTCAATTGCTGAGTAAATTGTGTGATCTATCTTGTGAGTTGTGTGTTTGTCCACAGATCTATGTACTCAATTCAATATGGTATCAAAGCCTTGACGGACAAGGAACTTCTCCTCAGATCTCCTACTGGATCATTTTTTAGCAAAATTGCTCCTTCTAGCTCTGCACCAGAAGCAGAAGGCTTACCATGTAATACCCCAAGTTAAGGAATTGTTGATCGAGCTTGATCAACTATGTTGGGTGTGATGAAAACCTGAAATGTGTAGGTTGTCGACCTTACGGTGCCCCTTTTGTGTTTTTGCAGGTACAACTTTGAATGGATTCATCAGTTCCTCTTCTCACCCTATTCTCAAACTATTCAGAATGGAAGATGAAGATGATTGCATCTCTGAAGAGATAATATCTCTATGAGGTCTCTATTGGACTTGGTGAAGAGTCCTTTGAGAGTGAGAATGACTGGATAAATGAATGTGATGCATATTTTGGAACAATTTGTATGTCCCTTTCTCCTAGCATGTGCTACCTCAAAAGATCTGTTGAATACCCAAAGGATCTCTGGACAACATTGGACAGAACCTTTGGAATGACTGATGATGATCATAATAGAACTTTGGAGAGAATATACAGAACCATAAGAATTCTAAAAATATCAGCCTCCACTCTCTCTGATGAAGTTGTTCAAGCTAAAGAAGAAGCAGAAGCTTCTACACAGTCAATTCGAATTGAAGACAATCTCCTTGCAGTGACTCCTTCTCCCGATGCTCCAAAATTTTATGAGATCTCTGATATCTTATATCCTCATATGGATGAAACAGAAGAAGACATTCGAATCTCTGATATTGAAGAAAAATACTACTGCACTTCCATGCAAACATTCACCGGTGATTTTCCTTTGAATTCTGTGCAAAATTTGCCAGCAATTGCTTCCAAAAGTGAAGAGGAATTTGATTTATCTCTCTCTAATGTTGCTGCTGGTGTGAAAATATGTAATACCTTGGATATTTTGGAAGAAATAGCATATTACCATAGTGATCCATTTGCTTCCCTTGATCTAGATCTTCTAGCAAATTCCTGCAGGATTGCATGCACCAAAATTCAGAATTTTGAAGAAGAAGAAAGTTGTGCATCCACTGTCTCGGTTGACCATATCTTTGGATCTGATATGAACCTTATTGGATCTGATATGATCTTATTTGGATCTGATTTGATATTTCTTGGTTTAATATTTCAAATTCATAATCTTTCAGTACTGCTTATAGCTATTCTCATCAACGGTGTGAAGAAACAAGTACCGCAAGTCTCCTACAAAACTGTTGTTGGGAATTTGATTTCATTTCACAGTTTTGGATCTGTTGTGAACCTATTTAGATCTGATTTACTTTATGATCTGATATTTTTTGGCTCAAATTTTAAAATCCAAGAGCTTTCAGTCATGTTTGTAGCTGCTCTCACCAATTCCTGTGTGAAAAATCAAGTACCGCAATTTCTCTTCAAAACTGTTGCTAGGGATTTGGTGTTAGTTTCCTCTTATGAGGTTGCTGATATTTTATTTTTTGAATCATTATATATTTTTGAAGCTATATCATACTATGTAGCTCAAGCATTCGCTCTCCACAGTCCCAGTGCTTCTCTACTATTGATCACATGCTCATCTCCTCACAGAACTAGTAAAGAGGAAGACATTCTCCATCCGCTTGAACACTTGATCCTAACACTTGGGGATGATTTTACCACTCATGGTTTGCTATTCATGGATGCAGCATATCAGTTTCTTGAGTGTTCCTCACATATTTTGAATCCTTAAGAACCTTTTCTCACTTATCAGTTGATTTCAGTTGCTCTACATGGGTCCAGTCTTCATCCGAAAGTTGTCTATATTTCTGATTTAGTTGAGCATATCATTCTTCTTCCAAAGAGGAAGATTCCTCCAAACATAATTATGGAGAGGTTCACATTCCAGGCCCTAGGATACCTGTGCACAAAAGAACCAGATTGATCCTGATTCTACCTGCTTAATTAGAGGGGGGGGCTTTTTTCCCATGTGGTTTTTTCCCCATCTCCTTGTATTGAGCAATTACTTTACTTTACTTGATGTAATGGGTGGCCTATGGTCTTAGTTACTAGGGCCTACAGATTGTCCAAGTTAGCACTCAGGGGGGGTGTTAGGATTATTAATCCTCCCTTATCCAATCTAGTCATATGTCTAAATAAGGAGTCATGCCTAAATCGGGAGTCCATCCTGTCTATTTTTTGTCACTAGAACCATTGGGTCCACCTTGCCTAATTGGGGCACATGTTCCAGTTACTAAAGTGTGGGGAACACTAATTGAGGCCTGCTGGCAGTGATTGCACTTGCATGCATCAGTTTAGGCACCTCCTAGACCAATCCCTACAGTTTAGGAGCCACTAGGAGTGTCGATACAACCCAAGGTCAGTTGAGTTGAGTTGGTGACTAGTCAAGCTGAGTTAGGATTTGGTTACATTCAGTTCTAGTCCTCTACATTTAGTTAGCGCTAGGTTTGCATGGTTGCATGCAGGAGAGACGCATTTCTCACGTACCACAATCTGTTAGCCTCAATTAACACTGAATTTGACACTTGAGTTGTGTTTTAGAACTCCGTTAAACTCCGATAATGGTTTAGACAAGGTCAGTTAACTATTGAGTCCTCCAATAATGATTTAGACAAGCTCTTAGTTACCTACAGTCAAGTAGAGTCTAATCAATTCGAATTTCCTCATGTGGATTCGAATTGCTTGTGGCTGTTTAGCAATTGTACTTCATTGTAATTATTATCTAATTACTCTTTGATTAATGAAAAGCATTCACCATTGCAATCCATTTTTGCACTGTTTCATTCTTCAATTGCTGAGTAAATTGTGTGATCTATCTTGTGAGTTGTGTGTTTTTCCACATATCTATGTGCTCAATTTAATACATACAATGCATTTAACTTCTCATGAAGCTTCCTTCTCATTTATTGGAGTTATTGATTCAATAAAAGGATTTTTTTGGGCTTGTTCCGATTGGAATTGTCTCCCTATGTCCCATTGGGATTTCTTCCTTTTTGTGATTGTGAATTATTTGTGTTTCCTCCCAAGGAAAAACCTTCAACATTATCATTGCCAATTTTTGGTTGAATTGCATTTATCTCACTTTGTTCACTAGAGGAACCCTTTCTATCATTTGTTATATGATTATTAGATGCATTCTCATAAGTGTTGACATCTCTCTCATTGATGGGTTGCTCAAAAGAGTTTAAATCATGAAGAGAATCTAGATTCTTGGATTGAGGCTTCTGAAAGTATGATAATACATCCCTCTGCTTTAATGTTTTCTTTCCACCATCATTGTTTGACATCTCGTTGAATATTTCACAATTAAAATATCAAATAAATATAGAAACCCAAAGTGAAACCTGCATGAGAAAAAAGAAATAAAATCAATACAATTCGTAAGATATCCATGATGACTTGAATTCTATAGGCTAGAAAATTTGAGCCCAGTAAACTAAAGCCATTCATGATTAACTTCAAAATTAGACATAAATCCTTCAAGATAAATATGATTTTAGATTTGTTATGTATTTAGAACCTAATTTTTTATTTACATTTTTCATTGTCAAAATACCTAGTAGAAAAAGTGGCATTCATAAGAATCAAGATTCAAAATATACAATAGCATCACTTCCCTAGTGGCCATCACCTCTAAAATTTAGATTTATAAGATGTAATGGTGTCCACAAGTCATGAAATGAAAGAATTAAAAGCTATGTGAAACAATCTCTCTTAACTTGAGTTTTTTTCTGTATTCATGCTCAGATGAGATTAGATTATTTTAGATAGTCTCTTAGCATAAGCTAGAAAGAGAGAAAGAAACTACAAGTGTGTATTACGCATAATTTGTCTAATGGAAAAACTATTGGAATAGAATTAGATGATAGTGAGAATGGAATTGACTAGAACAAAGAGCATAAAGTAATGAACTAACTAGCTTGGTTAAAGAATTGTTTTTAGTTGAATTCATGTTATACTCTTCATATTCATGGTAGCACCTTGAGTTAAAAGCTATGCAGAGTGTAAACATATCAAGGCAATTTGATATTAGACAAGATAAGTGGACTAAGCTTATGATAGATAATTCTAATAGACATGTTTGTAGCACCTCTCAACTCAAGACCTCCTTTTCAAGCTAGTCCATACACTCAACTCTTGAACCCTCAGATCTCTTAATCGTCATAGTAGATTAACTTTACATATAAAAAAAATACATCAATCTATGCATACTATAAAATAAATAAAATGGGCCCTTGTGGCTGAGCACAAAGTTTGTCTTCCAAAAGGTTCAACAGGCCTAGGTATTTGCAACCTTCAAACTTTCAACAAGGTCTTGGTAGGGAATATCTAATGGAGGACATATTTGTGTATAGAAGGTATTTCTTGGTTCCTTTGGGAATGACACTGGTAAAACAGTCATTGAAACAACCATTGTGTGGGTATAGGAAACTGTAAGAGACCTAATTACAAAGCATTGATCAACTACCTTTGATTAAATATAGTGATATCTCCAAGTGATATCATAGATATAAAATCCATTACATTCAATGTACTTTCACTTGCACCATTGCAAAATCAACATGTTTATCAACAATTCATTTATCACAATCCCATTCATTTTATTAACTCCAATTATCCATCTCATTCATTCCATCCAATCTAGTGATCATTTCATTCATCCCATACACAATCATTACATCATTCCACACCCTTCACTTGCAATATACCATCTTATGGCTTATGCATACACCTAAAGAGGCTACAAAATGTATTATGTCACAACTTTTTCCTAATGCAAGTCCCTACATGATTGTGCACCTATAGGAATCTACAAGGGACAAGCACTATAATAATGTGCACATACAAGAAACTATATTATAGGAGAGGGTCATTATAGGAATGCCAACCTATATGAAACTACAATAAAGGAGAGCTACATGAATTCCAACCTACAAGTATCTATAGGAAAGAAGTCCTATAAGAGTAGCACCTACATGAAACTATAGGAGAAGCACACTATAAAAATACAACTTACATAATTCTATAGAAAAAAAATCTCCAGCCTATGCATTCATGGTCATCCAAATCAAGCATATGACCCACCTATTGGAGACAATTCAACTAAAAGATGACTTAAAAAATATCATAGTTTTTAGCAAGAAAAGATGGGGTTCATCAAGGTTGGGTTGGAAAAGATCATTATTCAAGAATCAACAGATACTAAAATCCCAAATAAGCATTCCTACTCACTAAACTTGCTTTTAAATATAAAATTCCCCAACTAAAAGCTATCACTAATATGATCATGATAATGTCATGAAATTATTTAGGATGAGTTAGTTCATTCCTAGATGCTAAAACTTGCCAGGTGATTTGGTGATAAATATTTTAGGGTGCAGTGATCCAACCTTTTGGATAAATGAATTGAATCGACCTAACCAAAGTTTGGTGAAAAAAGTTGTTGTGACATGAGCATCATTTGTCAATGTTAAAAAAAAACTATGTTCAATAAAGATATACATATTTGGATCAACACATCTACTTAGAGATAATGACACAATTAGTATCAACATGGAATCATGAGGTACTAATAACCCCTTCAAATAGTTTCAATATAAATGTTTCCTTCCTCTCTCATAGTGATGCTAGTACTGTTATATGTATCTAGCATTGATAACGATTTTATTTTATGCATTAAAGTACACATATTTTTTTCTATATTAAACCCTAACATAACTAGAATTTTAACACAAAATAGCATTAATCATAGCATCATTAGTCCCTTATATAATCTCCCAAATATCCATTCCCAACATCATATGCAATCAACGCTTTCAAGATGCAAAGTTGAAAGCACCACTTGCAGTCACACTCTACTCTAAGATTGGGAGTAGTAATCTTGCAAACATAGAACACACTTCAACAAATGAATGGACCAATGAAATCAACCTATCATAGGTTCAATGGTCCTATCTTAGATAACAAATCCATTATAATCATTAAAACTACATCAGCATCACACCCACAACCTCACACGGGTCTTGGTGCCTATCATAGACACAAATCACTCCAACCTTTAGAATCTTCTGGGAATCACACCCACCAAGATCATGATATACATATGTGCACTCAAAGAATTTTTCCTGCAAATGAAATGAAAAGACTAAAACACCAATCAAATCTTGTCCTACATAGTTGAAGAATCTATCCTACATACAACAATCTGAAGAAAAGAGATAGCAATGCAGACTTGAAGAGTATACCTTCAATGATATTTTGTTCAATGTAGTTTTTTATTAAAAAAGTTTGGTCCCATTTTTAAATTTTATCAATCTAGATGTTTAGTCTATCTTTAGACTTTAAGATTCACTGAGGTCAAGTACATCCTAGAATGGGTTGGCATATACCTGTAACTAAGAGAGAAAATAATTTTTAAATTCCTTTAGCATTCCTGGAAATTTTTTTCTCTCATATCATTCTGAATCACCCCAAATATTTTCAAGAGAAAAAGAAACATGCCAAAATGGACAACAACCAAGGCATTCAATTGGATACGTGATTTTTTTTCTTTTGCGGACATAAAGACTATGAATCTAAAGAGATGTTAGAAGAAGAGACGGATATTACAAAAGTAATGAATTTACTTTCATCATACTAGATTCATCAATCTAGCTAATATAATTCATGAATTTTACCATAGGAATCATTTCAACAGATAATTAAGAAAAATCCCAGAACTCTCGCAACAGATGAGCACAAACATGACAAATAAGCTAGGGTGGTTAATTCATTCAAGGGGAGATTTGGACAAGCCTTAAATAATGGTGTAAAGGTCAGAACCTTATTAAAATGCTTCAAAACAGGAATGGAATGAGGTTTACCACTGACTAATTTTATGCATCATTCAAATGTAGATACTCACTCTCAAAGGTAACCACATAATTATTCATGCATGATTTATAGGTTGGTTAAGCAAGCAAAAAGATTACCAAATTTCTTTGATCTAGTCCAATTTACCTATACCTAAGATAAATCAAGGATTTATCTCAGGCACTGAGGGTTTTGATAGTCTATCACATGCTTGATCTAGTTAACTAAGGAGTTTATCTTCGTTTCTCTTTATTATTGGTGATGAGATCAAGACCTAATGGGGATACTATTGGATCATATTCAAGTTGTCATTGGACAGTTCAAACAAATTTAATGCAAACCTCAGGTGGTTGCGAACAGGTAAAGAAGAGAAGAGATAGGGCTAGAAGGGATTACATAATTAGTCATGAAGAAGAAAGAGTAGCATCCAACTTGCATAGACAACTTGCATGTCATGTCCCACAAAAAATGAAACTCTTGAATTTTGTAATGAACCTAAAGAGGTGCAGGCTTATGCCTAATTCTAACATTACTCTACTCCATTTTTTTCTGAGTGGTATTGTAAAACAAGTTCTTCAGTGCTTCTTTACCTTTGCTTGCATAAGACATGATAGTACAGAGTCATACCTTGCCATCTATTTTGATGCAGTTACCATAGGTTAAGAAATAATGAGTTGATGAGATAAAGCATGTTGTACATGCAGATCATTTTTGAAAAAATATATTTCAAAAGAAAATGTTTTCAATAATTTGTATGAATTCAAGGTGCAGAAGATTCACTCTCAAGCATTTGATCCTATTTTTCATACAAATCTGTCCAAATTGTTGGTAACATGAATATCTAAAGGCTCTATGGTAGACCACATGCTTTGAAAAGCATGCCATCAA
Source organism: Pseudotsuga menziesii (assembly GCA_001517045.1). Classification (NCBI taxonomy): domain Eukaryota; kingdom Viridiplantae; phylum Streptophyta; class Pinopsida; order Pinales; family Pinaceae; genus Pseudotsuga; species Pseudotsuga menziesii. The sequence goes on along the minus strand of LPNX010238171.1, from coordinate 194,520 downwards.
GGCTTCATCATAAATGTGAAAACTAAACATCCATAACACACTTCCCACTTGCATTCACTTGAGAAAAACCTAGGACAAGAAACTATGGGAACCATTTCTCAAACAATAGTTGGTTAGAATAATAGTGGGTCAGGTGTCTGCAAATGGGTAGGGAAAGTAGGAACAAGTTAATATTTTTCCTACTATGCGTTATCATCTAGTTTGCTTCTATGGAACAATCCTTTTTTACAAGGGTTGATCAGGGCCTTACTGGGTTAAAGCTTCGAGGATATCATATCCCTTCATGGGGCAGCAAAGTGTTTCAATAAAATGTGTATCATGGTGTTTCTAAGAAGTGGTATATAATATTCACGTTGTAGGGAGCATTCATGTATTCTGTCGCTTGAGACCATTTCATGGGACTGAGAAGAGAGCACGTCTAGGACCTATTGTAGCTCCTCAGTCGGGAGAAGTTCTCGTCAAAGATGGGGAAAGATGGAGGCATATCACTTTGACAAGGTGTTTCTTCCTAAGGATTCACAATATACAAAGAAATGCTTTTAGTGACTACCATTTAAATAATTATGTGGGTAAATTAAAAATTGTTTTTAAACTCTAGCGATTTTTGTGTAGATAATTTGTTTGCAGAATTTGTGCCAATTCTTAGATCTGCTTTGGATGGCCACAATGTATTTATTTTTTCATATGGGCAGACCGGAACTGGAAAAACTTATACAATGGTGCTTGTTTTGGTTTAGGTTTGGTTGTTTATTTCGTCAAATTTGAAACCTATTATTTTACTCTCTTTCAAAATACAGTCCTTAATAACTGATTGAGAAATCATAATACATTCATAATACCTAATTGAGAATTCATAAGTGGTTATTGTAGATCACCTAATCATGGTGAAAACATGGGTGACTAATAATAAAGGAGTTGCGTTTGAGCCTGATATTTTCCAGGTCAAAATTAAAATCCTTATAGTTTCCTTTTTAAGACCTTGACCTAAATGCAGAGCATTGCTCATGGTGCTCTGGATTCTATAGTATTCACAGTGTAATATTACATAAGATTTCTAAAATTATGTCAAGAAGACTATGCTATAAATGCCAATTTTTCTTTCATTATCAGAAGGGAATAACCAACTTCCCACTACCCTCATAGTTGCACCAGGATTCTGTGAGAATGCAATGCATTGAATGAACAAAAATCGTGGTTCAAAATCAACTTCCCACTACATTGTAATCGACATTGCTTTTGTTAGGGATAGATTATAATGCCATCTGAGTTTACCAATCATCAAATGCATTTTCTCAACTGGATAAGATCATAAAATTGAAGTATCATGGAAATTTCATGGATCCTGCCCCATGAAGATTAAACAAACAATTACTTTCATCTTGATTAATATTTTGCAGGAAGGAAGACTAGATAGTCTTGGTGTTGTTCCTCACACATTCAAGGAACTCTTTCGACAAGTTGCTTTGGACAGTAGTTTAACCTTTACCTTTACAATTAGCATGTTGGAGGTTTACAAGATACCTCTAAGAGATTTGCTTGTGTGTCGACCTACAAGAACAACAGAACCCTTTGCAAAATGGTAACACCATCCATTCTTATGCTCCTTTGTTCTTAATTTTTTTAAATGTGTTTCTATTCTCTAACAAAATTTTATTTGAAGATTTGAATAGATTGATGAACTTTTCTAGTTTTAGTATAGCCATTCAATTCAAATGTATGCACCAAGTGGTGTGGAGATTGAAAATTTGCACAAGGTTGTAGTGATGGATTTCAAACAAGGAGTTACATTTGAGCATGATATTTTCCAGCTCAAAATTAAAATCCTTACAATTTCCTTGTTAATACCTTGACCTAAATGCAAAGCATTGCTCATGGTGATCTGGATTCTACAGTATTCACAATGTAATTTTACATAATATTTCTAAATTTATGCCAAGAAGGCTATGCTGGAAATGCCAATTTTTCTTTCATTATTAGAAGGGAATAACCAACTACCCACTACCCTCATAGTTGCACCAGGATTCTGCGAGAATGCCATGCATTGAATGAACAAAAATTGTGGTTCAAAAGAACCTACCCACTACATTGTAATCGACATTTTTTTGTTAGGGATAGCTTATGATGCCATCTAAGTTTACCAATCTGCAAATGCATTCTCTCAACTGGATAAGATCATAAAATTGAAGTATCATGGAAATTTCATGAATCCTACCCCATGAAGATTAACCAAGCAATTACTTTCATCTTGATTAATGTTTTGCAGGAAGGTAAACCAGATAGTCTTGGTGTTGTTCCTCACACATTCAAGGAACTCTTTCGACAGGCTACTTTGGAGAGTAGTTACCTTTACCTTTACAATTAGCATACTAGAGTTTTATAAGGGATCTCTAAGAGATTTTCTTGTGTGTCAACCTACAAGGACAACATAACCCTCTGCAAAATGGTAACACCATCCATTCTTATGGTCCTCTATTCTTAATTTTTTGACATGTTATTATATTCTCTCACAAAATTTTATTTGAAGATTTGAATAGATTGATGAACTTTTCTAATTTTAGTATAGCCTTTCAATTCAAATGTATGCACCAAGTGGCATGGAGATTGAAAATTTGCACTAGATTGTAGTGATGGATTTCAAACAAGCATTTCAATTGTACCATCTAGATAGATGAGCAAGATCTATTGCATGGACCAACATCAATGAGGCTTCAAGCAGGTCACATAGCTGAGTTGCAGTAATGTTTACTAAATTTTGTGCAGTGGTTTTTCTGAATGATATCCTCAACAAAATATTAAAGCATACAAAACTTTAATTCCAGTTGATTCATCACTTATTTTCGTCTGTGTAATCAAGAATATATGTATTACAGGTAAACATCTAGATATAACACTAAAGGTTAGAAGTACTCGGCACCTTTGAATAGAATTTTTCTTACTGGGAAATTTAGTTTTTTAGAAATTGGTAAAGAAAACGTAGACTAGGAAGCTTTTATTGATGGGAGTTGTTCCTCATTTCATCTTGATCAGGATTGTCATTAGAGGTTCGAGGGTGGATGATGCATACACGATATCAAGCAAGTTGTGGATGGTCGATTTAGGTGGAAGCAAACGTATTCTCAAGACGCGGGCTAGTGGCCAAACTATGGAAGGAGCAAAATCTATAAATGTCACTCTATTCCCTTGGAGACGTTATTAATGCATTGCAGAGGAAACAACCTCGCATACCTTATAGGTACTTGAACCTTTGAACTCCAAATCATGAAGAGGTTCCTGCAGCTTTTGTTGTTCCTCATGCTAGTAACTTTGCAGCAACATCCCTAATTTAACAATTGGTGGGAATGCTTTTTTTTCTTTGTACTTGCAGGAATAGAAAACTAACTCAAAGACTCTCTCGGTATCCACAATAGTCTTTATGTTAATAAACGTTATTTGGTGTACCCACATGAAAATATATATTACAGTTTCATGTTTTTTGTATGTTGGATATAGAATATCTTATTCAACTTTTTTTATTAATACACATCAAATGATTCAAAGGTTGTGATGCTTCTCCATATTAGTCCAAAGGAAAATGATCTAGATGAGACTATTTTCTCTATGAGTTTTGGGACCAGGGCACGAGGCACACAACTTGGGAGGGAGATATCAGCTGTATGCCCCCCTATATCATCTTTTATATTAAATAATTGTATTTCTTCTACATATTCAGAAGATATATGATATTATTTGTCTGCAGATCACCATATTGATAGATCAGATAGGATCTGCCAGCTATGTCATCTATAGGAAGTGGAAATTGAGTCACATTTTATCTTCATATGTCCTATATACTACGATATCAGAGGATGCTTCCACTACTTGTTCAGGGGGGGGGGAGGGGGGATCTATCCTCCTTCTTCAGATACATCAATCAAAGATGTATAGCACTTTAGATTCAGGAGACTCTTAGGCTTTGAGCGCTGGTCCTCCATCCCCTCACCAGACCAGATAACACATAGAGGATCATAGCATTGTTTAGTGTGCTTCCACCTTCTAGGGGCACCAAGAGATCTACTGACCTAGATATCGATCTAGTTCCCATATCAACAAAGGTGGATGGTTCTCGACCGATGAGATCTCAATGGAAGCTTCGTACCAGACCTCCCCCTAAGAGGCACTCAAGACCCTCCAGACCTCACCTACATCACTCCAGAGGATGCCCCGCGCCCACCAGCTCCTATTCGGGACAGTAGACACTATTGCACTTCACTCAATTTTCCTCTTTCAGCCTCAGATGTTAGGAGTACTATATCTTCCTTAGTCGTTTTGGCTCCCGGGTCCTGCCCACCTAAGCTTCTTCACCCCTGTGCAAGGTTACAGTGTTGTGACTAGGGCGAGAGCTCTCCCATGCTACAGCCCAACTTGCCTTGTACACTTTTACTTCTTTTCTTTTCTACTTTACTTCTTGTATTATATTTATTTTTAAGGGAGATCGTTTGGTCCTCCCACATGCATGAACATCATTGTAACCGATAGTCCCATTGAACTACTTTGTGGTCATTAGTGGACATTAATAAAATTACCTTATCTTATATGTGTTATGTAAACAAATTATATTAATACTATATGAAATTAATGGGAGTGTATTCTGTCGTCTATGAAGGAATCCAAGGAACGAAGAACAAGTGTCATGGATGGTGTCAAGTTGCACATGAGACACCTTGAATACCAAAGAGAGATAAAGCATATCCAAGATGTTGAACTTATTTTAAGTGAAAAGAAGAAAGTCCTGAAGAGTGATCCCTCAGAAAATAAGATTAGACAAACTTCTGCTAGTCAGGAACAATATTCCATAGACACAAAATATGCTGACTCATATAGTATTGTATATATATCTATAGAGTTAAACATGCCCATATTTATGTCACCTACTGCTTGCATACGCCTCTGAGGGAGGGCACAAGATATGAACGGCATATCTTTAGGGAAGGAAATAAAGAGAGAATAAAGGAATGGAAGGAGACTATATCTACCCATTTATTCCAGAGCAGTGCCCACTTGCTCCAATCCAAGCTCTATTAGACAATCACGGTGTAACTCAGACTTCAATTATAACAAAATACTGAAGTACTCAATGTCTAACAATAAGGGAGTGGTTGTTATTGTTTCTAAGCAAGGTACAATTGATGAATCAGAATGTATTTTAAAGTTTAGGGTCAAGTATGATCATGGGTTAATACCATCAATTCCACAACGTCTAAGGGTGTCTGTTGGAGCATTGTCCAAGAAATTATGCATAGTTGATCAATCACAACACCTTGATATGGATATCAATAATGGAGTGAAGCATGCTACAATCCCAAAGAAAAGGAAGTTTTTGAGTCCTATTAAAAAAAATTCACAATTGATGATATCTAATGTCTTTCAGAGCCTAATGTAACTCATGGATTGAGGTGTACTCTGTCGACAAACAACAAAAGAGATACTGGGTCGCTTTTCAAGCAATTCACAACAGATGAAATCTCACAAAATATTTTAGAGAGTTACAGTCCTGAATGTATTGATAGTGATCAAGTATCCTCCCAACTAGTGCCAAACATCAAGAAGCAAGCATCAATGCATCATTCAGAATATATATATATATATATATATATATATATATATATATATATATATATTATCCAACAAGCATTCAACAAACACCAACTCACTGGAAAATGGTCACAGATCAACACAAAATTCTAGACAGTCTACTGGAAATGCATCTCCTGGAATCAGCAGGGCTAGCCCTATGGATGAAAGCAAGAACCGAAAAGGAACATACTATCCAAATTTAGTCAAACTAGAAACATGGAAATAAGAAGACGAGCTAATTTTCAGTTAAGGTAAACTCTATCAAGGAGTAGTGAGTGTCTTTGCATAGTGTTTTCTAGTTATCATCTTCTCACCTTTGGGTATAACCATCCAAAATGGAGCCATGATTGTCTATCAATGGATCTTAGAAGAGATACAAGATGGACATATATTCACAATTCCACAGTTGGACATGTGCTAATAGATGTCTCACTAAATTGACTAAATTTGAATATCATACATAATATGTTGCATAAAGAAAAAATGAGCTAATGCAAGAATTTAGTGATAAAGAAGTTTTAAAATTGAATTAGATAATAAATTAATGCATATGAATTTGGATTTGGATTTTTGAGCTCCCCTATACATTATAATTGAAGCTTCATGGTATTCTAGTTCTTCTAAAGACATAGAGGGATTTTATGAATTAGATCACTGCAATATCTCTCATGTCCATAACCTGGCACCCCAAAGTAGCATGTATAGACATAGTGCATTCATCTCATACTCAAGATCTTAATATCTTATGGGCCCCTAAATGATGAGGAACATGATTCTCTATAGAAGGCTATTGTAATTAGTGACTTTGAGTGACCCTTAGAGACCCTTTCCTTTCATTTTTAATGGTTTTTTTTTGTTTTGTTTAGTGATCGCTCTCTTTGTGGGACCTTAAAGGAAAATGGCCTAAACTTTATATTATGATTTTAGTAAGATATGGTTTACTTCATTTTCTTAGCCTTCTATATACATTTGTTGAACATATTTTTATGTTTTTGAAAACCCTAAGGTTCAAATGTTTGTTTTAAATCACTAGGTGGGATGTAAGACTCAAAGAATACTCTTGACTCTATTTTATGTTATGCTTAGAAAGAACCTAAAAGATATATACCTGTGCAAGGTCTGCTGTCATTTTTTACCTAGACATTAATAGGTTTTTGTACTAGTATGTGATATTATAAAAATTTAAGTTGTTTATTTACCAAAACTAGTTGCCATGGCTAGACAACAAGTAACAAATTTTTCACCCTATCTATAGTAGGATTCAAACTTGTGAGTTCATCTCCCTTGAGCCATAACAAAGATATATTCCTACCCTGCTAAGTGGAATTGATAACCATGGATCATGTGCACAACCACTTGCTACTATATAGTGTACAAACCAGTATTCTAAAATTGTAGGTACAACGTCCAGTGTAGGTACAAAGTGGGAGTGCAAAAGTAACTCTTGGACCAATATTGAAGCAAGGAAAGATAAAAGACTAATTGTATCGCTAAAAAGATAAATATATAGCCAAGAGAAGAATATGTCCTTGACTTCAAAGAGAGCTTGACAGGTAGGGTATAGGAAGAGAGGACATAATGGAGACTTGTTTATCTCATATATAGTATAGGTTATATCTTGGACCAAATTGTGAATATATTTTCTTGCTTTTTACATTTAGGCCTCCTAACTAAGTGATATTATTCTTTGATGGTTTCCCATCAATTAGGTGCACATACCATAGAAAATGTAATCAATATTTTCAAAGGGTTTAGGACAATTTTAATAAAGTTTAGAACCTCAAATAATCAACAAACAATATGAAGGTGCAAAATGAAAATACATAGTTTTTGCAACAAAATCATGAAATGAGTGCTCAGAAGAACATTGACATTCAACTACTTTCCAAGGAAACCATGTATCAAGGATAAAATATTAGTTTAGGACTAAAGTGGATTGTTATCTTTGTTGAATTTTTAATTTCACACTCTTGAGCTATTATTTTATAAATAGAGTTACAAAGAGAATAGGCCAAAAGTCCTCAAAGAGGTCTTGGTCTGTTTCTTGGGAATTTATGATAAAATGTATACTCCCAGACTCGTAGTATTAGTATGTCCTAGAATTTGCCATTGCATCTAGACTCCTCAAACACTAGCAGATCATCCTCTATGCCATAATAAAACCATAGGTAAAATTCAATGGGAGCAGTAATCAAGGGAGTAAACTTCCCAAACCATTCACCAAGAGTAGTAATCAAACTCATTTCCAGGTTAGGAAAAATCATAGTATGGAATCCAAATCTGTAAGAGGACTAATGAATTGTTATATTAAGAGTCATTTTGCAGTGACACTTATTTAAATCTAGCATTGAAGAAAGTACGATGGAAACAATCTAAAACACAATAAAGACTGACGATATTTAGACAAGTATAGATTAAAAGATTCAACCTAAGATAGATTAAGTCTAGATATTCAGAGAATCATATCGATAACCATTATCAAGAACATATTAGATATCTTCATCGAAGCTTAAAGGGACCTGACAAAAATATTAGAGCTACAATATCTAATTTTCTAAGTAGCTCAAAAGGGAAACTACTTAAATACATGCACAATGCATACATTCAAATTCTATGCCCAAAATCCACAGAATAAGATCCAACCAAAGGATAAATAACTTGAAAGGTGAAACTAACCTCTCTAAAGATTGTAGACCCCAAGGAACATTGAACAATTGTAGATATTTTCCACTCAGCGACAGCCGCTGTCAAATTGCATGCAAAGTGCCAAGATGATTCTTCATGTGGGTTTTTTTGGAAATGAATTGTCGAGCCTTGATGCATTTTATAGAGACAAAATCGTTCATCAATTTACTAAATCGTTCCTGTGTCCACATTTTCCCCAAATTTTAGGGCAAATTCAACCCTACAGTGCATATCCCGTCGAAATGATTTCTCCATGCCTCCATTACTAAAAAACTTGGGGGCGAGCTAACCGCTTCTCACCTCCATTGCTGAAAATACGGGGGAGAGCTCACTACTCAATGTTCAAATGGAAAAATTAGTGGGAAAACTCAAAAATATTGGGGCGAACTCAGACCTCACGATTTCAAATGGAAACATCTGGGGCGAACTCAAACCTATGTTCCCACATTGCTTAAAATGCAGGGTGAACTCCAACCTATGTGCCTCCATTGTTGAATATGTGTGGAAGAATTCACGATTTCAACCAATTTAAACTTGGCAAAATCCCTATTTTCTTGCTTCACAGGATTGGCTGTGTGTTTGAGGGTAATGGTTAATTTAATAATTATTGGACTAATGTGTAAAATTTAAAAAAAAACTATTCTTATATTAAAAATTAGCCCCTCGTTTTTTTGAAACCCCTTTAATTTTTCCCTTGGACTAAATTTTGCCCTTAAAATTTTCCCTGGGGGTCATATATGAGGCTAAATGTATATAATATGACCGAAGAGGCATATATGGGTTCAAATGTATATAAGATGACCCAAGGGGAGCACATATGGGGTTAAATGTATATAATATGGCCCAAGGGGGGCATATATGGGGTTAAATGCATATGTAGTAGGGTAATTGGAGGGGATAATTGGAGAAGGATATCATATTCTTTAAGGAGTTATTGTGTAACTTAACCAATTATCCCAAGACATTCACACAATCATATTACATGTACATAAACAATGACTAGATTAGCCTTATATATACATATCCACTCATTTCACATGAAGCCCTCTTATATACATTTAACCCTATATAGTCCCCCCTCGGGTCATATTATAAACATTTAACTACATATATACCCCCCTTGGGTCATATTATATATATTTAACGCCATACATGCCCCCCTAAGGTCATATCAGAGTAAAATTAAGCCAGAAGTAAGCCATTTTCATGTGTTTGGCAATGAAGTATGGGCTCACATTCTTGATGAGAAAAGGAAATCATTATAGCCTATGAGTGAGAATTTTTTATTGGATATTATAAAGATGTAAAGGTTTTGGACTTATCCAACCTCATTCTAATAAAACTATTACTATGACAGATGTTAAGTTTGATGAAAATATCTCATCTCATGAGCAAAATTCAACATGTGTGTCATCTTTGACCTTTGATCCATCTCGGTGATTGTACCATATTATATTCCTAGCTTTTATGCTAGTGATCCTATTATGGTTTATTCTTCAAATTATGACAATGAAGATCAAAATCCACCTCCATCTACTAAAATTCTTCTAGTTGGATTAGTTGAACATGTACCAGCACCCACACCTCAGCTTCCAAGATGGGTCCATTTAACATGAGAAGCATCATATGATCTTGTCAATAGATCCTCCATATTAGTGTCATATGTGTTCATAGTTCCAGTGAACCTCTTCTCTTTTGGATCAAGTTTAAAGACTTGTGATCCATATCCATTTGCATAATATTCTGGAAATCTCAATTTTAATGTTGCGATGAATGAAGAATATGGTTCCTTAATGGTGAACAATACTTGGGATCTTGGACCTATTTCAAAAGGAATAAAACTTGTGAGATGTATATGGGTGTATAGAACTAAGCATTCACTAGATGGAATTGTTGAAAGACATAAGGCCTAGTTAGTTGATAAAGGATTTTCTCAAGTAGAAGGGATTGACTATAATGAAATATTTGCACTCATATCCAAATAAATTTCATATGCCTTGTTATATCCCTTACCACTTCATATAAATGGAAGGTCCATCAAATTGATGCCAAGGACTTGCAAGAATAATTTTATATGGAAAAACCTCCTAGCCATATTCAAATGACTCCATCTTCTTTGTCATCTTAAGAAATATCTATATGGCCTTAAACAAGCTCCTTAGGCTTGGTAATCTAAAATTAATAGATTTCTTCTTGACACTGGTTTTTCTAGATGTCATTCTGACCCCAAAGTTTATATCAAGAAAGTAGGAAACCATCTCAAAATACTCCTTCTTTATTTTGATGACCTTATTTTCACTAGTAGTGATCCAAAACTTTTAACCCATTGAAATCCACCCTTAAGAAGAAATTTGAAATGACAGGCTTAGGGCATTTGCATTATTTTCTTGGCCTCAAAGTCTTGCAAATCAAGGAAGGAATTTTCCTTTCTCGGTCTAAGTGTGCATGTGTCCCTTTTGGTCACTTTCACATGTAATATTGTAAACCAACCCCATATCCCTTTCAATCTAGATTCAAACATGTTTCCATCTACACTACGCCCAAAATAGATGCCACTTTGTACCATCAGTTAGTTGCTAACCTTTTTCACTAGACGCATACACATCTTGATATTTCCTTTGGTGTTGGTCTCGTTGCCTTGTATATGTAAACTCCCCATGAAAGTCATTGGAAAACAATGAAAATGATACTTTGGTATATCTAGGGTATAATTCAATTTGGTATTTATTACAGTTTAGGGGAGACTCCTTTGTTGGTTGGTTTCACTGATTCTAATTGGGTTGACAACCTTGATGATCATAATGATATTGTAGGTTATGTTTTTAGTCTTGGCACTCAACCTATCACTTAATCTTGTAAGAAACAATAAGCTATTGCTCTTTCTTCAATAGAAGCAAGGTATTGAGCGACAATTAATGCAAGTGAAGAAGCCTATGGATTTAATAGATATTTTCATAGTTTGGATTCCAACTATAGCATCTAACTACCTTGTGGTGTGACAATTAGAGTGCCATCAAGCTTGTGAAATATCCAATTCAATATTAGCACTGTAAACAAATTGAGATACACATGCACTTCATCAAAAATATTTTTCTCTACAGATGATCGAGTCGCCATCACAAAGTCTCTTATAACAATGAAGTTTTCCAAACTTCAATTTATATTAGGAGTTCAGGAAGTTTTCATTAAGGGGGGATAAGCTCTAATGCCTCTTTCCTTATTCTATTATGTCACCTTTGTAAATCCTTCAATCATATCACAAGGTATTATTAAGGACGGATGTCAGGATATTTAGACACTTGGGAGTTAGTTAAGATCAACTTGGTCTAATGCACCATTAGGTAAAGTGTGTTTCTTTAGTATGCGTTAGTATGCATTTGTACTTATGTAATCAGACGGTCATGATATGTTCTAGACATAGAGTGATTCGATGGTTCTTATTCTCCTCAACCTTAATGGTTATATTGATATGTGGCTTAGCACTTGATTGGTCCAGGATCTGTATTTAAAGAGCATGGAGGATAATTTGTTAATGATCGATTATGAGAAACCCATATGTAAAAGTAATTCCCTCTCTAAGGGTTTTAACCACATAATACATTGGTGTGGCAATCTATGATCTATTTGTGTGAGTGGTTTCTTAACTACCTTATTTTAGTCGAACATCATACTATTAATACAAAATTCTAGCATTGATGATACAAATCTAGCGTGTTTTTTTAGAGGACATGGCATTTCAATCCTTCTTGGGAGCTTTTCCTATGTGTTTGTATTATTTTCTGGGTTGGCCTTGTTACGATTTTTTATCATTTTTTCTTCAAATGAAAGTACTAAGTAGCTTTTTTCCCATCCCGCTTGTTTGTTTTTGTTTTTGTTTTTACAATAAATTTGTAAATTTCATTTATATATTTTTAAAGGATTTTGTTTTTTAAGTGGAGGGTGAGGGTGAATCAAGTGTGGCCAAGGAAATTTTGCTTGCAACAATATCAATTTTTTAGTCCATCGTTTCAAAAATCTTGTGATTTTAAGATTTTAAAAAAAGTGTTAATTCTAGTACCTCTTTTCAATTTAAGGNCCCCCGACAAAAAAAAAAGAGTGTTACTAATAGCATCACTTTTAAATTTGAAGGTTGAATTTAAGATTTTGGTTATAATGGTGCCAATTATAGAGGATATAGTTTCAAACAAGTTGTAATTTTAACCTTGAAAAAAAAAGTGCAACTAGTAGCACCACTTTTTGATTTGTGGGTTGAATTTAATATTTAACTTTGCAACATCAATGGTAATGGTTGCAAAATGTTTTAATCCTAATCCTAAATGAAAAAATGGTGTCACTAGTGGCACCACTTTTTGAAATGGGGGTAAAAAAATCCATTAAATGTAATCTCTAAAAAAATGAGAAGTCCAATGGGTTGTCGTTAGGATGTTAACTATCTTTTCATCATCAATAATGTGGATTTGGCCTTGGAGCTTGGAAACATTGCAGCCAGTGTGCAAGGAGGTCTTACCAATACCCATAAGGGAGAAGCATGCACGAAAGGTTGTATCGAATGCATGCCAAGTCCCTACCATGACCTCATTTAGTTTGACCACAAATTAGGCTAGTCAAAGAGTGATTCACAAACTACAAATTTTGTGTAGACTCATGCCACCAAATTACACATAACCATCTAAATGTTGGATAGCACATGTGTTAGTTTATTAACATTAGTAGGGGTTGGTGGACCTAAAAATAGATCTCTAATCTTTAGATCCAAGAATCCACTTTCTCTTTGTTCATTGTTCCAACAAATTAAAGGAGGAGATATGAGCATCTAGTTGGATCCTTGGACGAGATTGTGCTTTGGTGACCAACTGAAGTATTGTTTTTTCTCTACGTTCTTAGACCTACTTGGTGAGGTGCATGTGTTCCATGAATTACTACAAGAGATCGACATTGTCTATCTTGGTGGAGGATAGTGTAGCAAGTGCACAAGAAATTGTGTTTTTTTAATGGCATGCAATTGGTGCACAAAAGGATTCAAGGATCAATTAGGGCTCCTCTGGCTCGATCGAACTAGCAAACATGGTGAATCCTCAAGCTAGACTTGTGAGAGTGTGAAACTCTAAAAGTTTATGGAAGCATAAAATCCAAAAAATATCACTAGTTCAGTTTAGTATTAATGCCAATAATATAGGAAAAGAGAGTGCACTGGGTTGTAGAGTAATACGTGAAGGAAAAATGCAAAGAGATAAATTAGACCAATGCTCAAAATTTACCTAAAGGTTTCATGTGCCTTTTTAAAAAAGGAGTATTGTTTGTGTGGGATGACCAAATGAAACAATCTTTTGATGCTATGAATAAAGATCTCATGTCGGCTCCATTGCTAAGTCCTCTTGACTACAAAAAAACTTATTATTCTATGTTTGGTATTGGTTTAGGAAGATGAATAACACCAGGAGCATGTGATTTATTACCTTAGCAAGGGTAGTAATAACATTCCCATTGTTTTTTGGGGGAAAGGTTATAGATGGAGTAAGAGTCCTTGGACTATGTTTTCTTGGAGGGTCTAGTGTCGAGGGGGCAAATGCATCTCTACTAGAGAAAGAAAAAAGACTGGGGAAACCAGAAAGCTCAGAGAATATAGACATTATGTGGACAACTTGTATATTAAAACTATACATTTAAAATTGTATTATAAAATATTTATATATTTACAAGAGAAAAAACTAATATAATTATGCTAATAGTTACTGCGATAGGAGTTAATATCTTAGAATTTTCGGGTGGACTACCATCTGTGCTTTTTCATCTATGGATGAGGATGACACAAGTGTACTGTACAGATTAATTCTATGGCAGTCATTCAAAATTTGAAATAAACAAAGAAATATATATATATATATTAGTTAATGAACGAATCACTGGTAGTGGATGCAAGGATAACTCGTAGTTGATGAATTGATAACCAATAGCTCATGGTATATAAGTAGAAGAATGTGATAGAGAAAAAAAAAGAATGTAAAAAATAATTGATGGTTGGTAAATGGATAACTCGTAATCGATGCATGAATGCATGGATACTGTATAATTTGAAGTGGAGTGGTAGTTGACACATGGATGACATATAATTTCGTGGTACTTAACTTATGGTATATCGACGTTCACCAACTACAAATTAAGTGGTTATGTTAATCAAATCTATGTAAAAAAATTATTATGTCACAACCAAATGATAAACAACCATTATTATTTATAGAAAAATAGTGATTTGTCTTCATGGTTAGTAGTTAAGTGTTGTGGTCGTATGTTACCATTATTTGAGATTTTTAGATACATGCATTATTGCATGATATAATTACTCGGATAGGTGTTTTTATTTGAGATTTTGGGGTGGACAAGAACCTACACTTTTTCTAGAATGCACGAGTATGAGACAAGTGTATTGTCCAGATTGATTCTATGGTCATCGTTACAAGTTCAAAATAAACAATTATTAAAAAAAGAATATTAAAAATAATTGATATATTGATAATCGAGAGTTTATGCATGGATAACTCCTAGCTGATGCATGGATAACTCATAGTTGATGCTTGGATAACTGGCAGTTTGTGAGAGATAACTTATTTAACTAGAATAAGGTGAAAACAAGTAACTGATAACATATTAGTGGCACTTAACTTATGACCTATTGGTCTTCACCAATCACAAGTAGATATGTGGTTGTGCTAGTTTTATAATAAAAAAATATTATTTCACAACCAAATGATAAATAACCATTAATATTTATGGCAAAATGGTGATATGGCTTCATGGTTAGTAGTTAAGTGTTTGTGCTTTTAGATACATGCATTATGCATTTTTCATGATAAAGTTCTATAATTACGTCGAAAATCATTTTTATTTGAGATTTGGGGTGGACTACAACCTATGTTTTTTCTTCTATGGACAAGGATGAGACAAGTGTACTATCGAGACTGATTTTATGGTGGACATTCAAAATTCAAAATAAACAATTATATATATATATATATAATTGGTAGTTGATAAATGGATAACCAACAACTTGTGGCACATAACTAGAAGAATGTGAGATAATATATATATGTGTGTGTGTGTGTGTGTGTGTGTGTGTGGATGACAAGAAGAATGCCATTGATAACATGTAGCTAGGCATGGATAACTCAAAGTTGAACCTGTTTAACTAGAAGAATATGAGGAATAATTTCATTTTCCAAACTATCTTTCGTTCCTTCGTTATCTCTCAATCATTTGATCCCTATCGAAATGATCCAACCACAAACTATGTGAATGTACTAATTTATATCTTATGATATAATTTTATAAATACTAATTTAAAAAAAAATCATTAAAACATTACATTGATTTATGTACTGATTTTTAAATTTTCATGTAATTCAATTTTAATTAATTTATTAAATAATCATTAAATTCTCACATAATTCAAATTTACTTAATTTATTGAATAATCATATAGAAAAATAATGGGACTCCAGCTCAATTTCGCTAACAAATTAAGAGTTTTATAAAAATAATTACACAATATGTTAATATGGTCGTTCCTAAGCATGACAGAATTCATTTACAATCTTTTCAACAACCAAGAAACCCAACCGTATATTTGCTTGGGTATGGTGGATAATTTTAATACCCATTTTAATATTCTGAACAACTATAAGATAATTATTTTATCTCTATTTTAAAAATTGATTTTCACGAAATTCATTTACAATCTTTTTAACGGCCAAGGAACCCAAACAAACAAATATATATATTTTGTGTAATACACTAAATTATCATTCTTTAAATATTTTGACTAGAAAGTCAAAATAGATGAAATGAAATATTTTTTTATTTAATAATTCAAAATATTGAGAGGAATCAGAATTGAAGTAGTTGTTGAAAGAGTTTGGTAACCCACAAGGGGAAGAAACAGGTGGTGAAAGCCACTCAGTGAGAACTCAAGTGATGTAGGAGGCATCTTCTCCCAAATTAGGTCAAAGACTCATTATGGAGTGCTAAAGTGCAGGAGGCTCATAAATGACCAAGTCCTAGGCAAAATACTATATAATAGTATGTCCATCAAGCAACCAGGAGACTAGCGATGGACGAAAACTTGATTTGTTAATGCAAGAAATGGTGCATTGATCAGTTTGTGTCCTTGTGGTTCAGCAAATAGGCTTGGGGGTTTTGGAGCAAGTAAGACTTGGCTGCTCTAAGAGTTGGTTGAGAGGAACGACAGCTTCAGTTATGTTTTCCCGACAGTGGTGTCAGGGTCCCTATTTCTATTTCTTATCTATTTAAGTATTGTTTAAGTAAATTTGAGCATAAATATGAATCGTAATTACATTTTACAGTAAATGATATTATGCATGTGTTCCTATTTTATTTCCTATTTCATGATACGATTTAATGTAAATTGTACTTAATTAGTAGCGAAATTGTAGATTTGTGATCTTAGTATATTCTAATTAATCTTTGTTTGGGTATCCATACCCGAATTAGAGAGAATCTAATGACATCCTATTCAGAAGTCTAAAAGAAGGTATTTATAAATCTAATTATATATTTTAAATTACATTTGCATTGATCTTTGTTTTTAAACTGTAGTAACCTTATAAATTATTTTCCTATTTAAAAACTATGTTTCCATATTTCCTATGGCTACAACCAAGTTACTTTAAATATAAGCTGAACAAAGACATCAAAAAAAGAGTTTCCAATACATAAACAGTAAACGAAAAAAGTGCAGAAGGTCGCTTATAATTATATACCATAAACAGAGTAGAGCCGAGAGGTGTTTCTTCCAAAACCAAATCTCTAAATCACATAAACTACCCTAAGTATACATATTAAATTTGAAAGTTTATTCTCATCTAAACCAAAACATCCAAATCGCAGATCTAGTTTGGCAATGGTCGCAACAGAAAACATTATACAAATAATACATGAATGTCCAGCACATATGCAATTACTAAGTTAAATAACAAGACTGATATCGGATGGGTATCCATACCCATTGTAAACTAACTCGAGATTAGACTCGTTACAAATAAAATCAACACATAACAATTCATAGATCCATATTAAAATTACAACCCACCGATCTTGAGTAATAAGTCAAACAACAAACATATCTATTAAATCACGGAGTAAATAATATTAATCATTAAAAACTTAAAAACACACAGTCCCTAATCACGAGTATCACATCCCGTGATAAGTGGCTTTGTCCACCAGACCTTTCAACACAATCGAATTTCATAAAGAATATTAGTATTTGAATCTCAATCAACATAAACCCTGAGTGGCTGTAAGTCCATTAAAATGGCATCTATCATCTAATAAATCAACGACATATACATCTAAGTGGATAATATAACAATGCAATTAAAAGAGAGGTTGCGAAGTCGTTTCTACAAGCCAACGCAGACCCATAAAGATTTAATAACACATTTTTCAACCTATCTTCGTAATAGTGGTGTAAGCCCTATTCTTATGCGGTCTGCGAACCCAACGAAGAACCACTATAACCCACTTATGAATAAAACCTTATCATTTTGGTTATCGAGGAAACCATTGATACACCTCGATCACATCCACGCCGGGAATTTACATGCACATTTAAACAAACTGAGAAATGTTAGAATGCTTGCTAAGAGAAGACCTCTTTTGTTAATATAAACAGAGTAGGAGTATTTATTTCTCACCTTTGGTAAATACGTAACATGCCTGAGAGGAGGTGACCCTATCGCCACTATCATCGGCCAGCTCGCAACCTGTATTGCACACGTTTCGCAGTTAAATCCATGTGTGTGTGTGTGTGTGTTTAAATATGTAAACGACTAGTGTTACACAAGGAAAATCATGACAAGGTAAAAACACTCTTACTTGACCATAGATGCATGGGAGGTAAGTTGAGTTTTGTTGGAAGCTCCCATAGCTACCCAAACTCCACCTACACACTAAAAATAAGAAGTTAGGGTTTTTTTTAGGGAATCGAATTGCACAGTCATAAAAACCTTCAATTTTAAAGCTTACCTGAAAAATGAATGCAAAGAGGGACATGAGTCAACTCCTCCTGGATGCCCTTAATTCTCCTTGCCTGTATAACGAAGGAGAAACTCCAGATATATATTTCCAATACCATTACTCGAAAACTAATTTTTAAACTAAGTAAAAACCAAACTAAGAAGTATTCATTACCTGGTTAAAGGCTTGGTAAGCTCAATGAAGGATCTGCGTTCTTCCTCACCACGACGAACCCAAAAGGTCGAGGCCATCATGACGGCCATAATACTAATAAAAACATTCAAATATACCTCGGAAATAAGCAAAGAAATGGTATTAACCAGTTGTGTAAAGGATTGGGCAAAAAGGTGCAGCGCAACCATGAATGGTTGATCTCTCTCCCATCAACCAGTTGCAAACCAAAAACAATTGTGAAAATGAAACCTTCAGACATGTAAACACTGCATTAAACCCTTGGAAAAACCCTCGCAGGAGATCGTGCCACTTGGAGGGTTGAGATTCCTCCTGGTCCCCATCGCATTACATTAAGACTTGCCATCAATACGCCTGGTTGTGCTGTCAACTTGCAGCCAAGGCAGAGTTATTGTCCTGTAACCCAAAACATTAATGCATGCATTGGCAAAAACCTTCTGATTCCCATCAAAGGTTATGGCATAAACCATGTTATAACATCAGCGTATTATATTCCAAGGTCAAGGTTGGGATCACGACTATGGTGTTATCACCATAGTCCCCAAAACATTTCATAAACCAAAACACTTCATCGCAAACCTTTAACCAATGAGTGTGCTAAGTCACTCTTACATTAACCCTTTATTATAATGGTTGTTACCTTTTCCACCCCATAGTGGAGGGTATATTCAGAACTAGGTTATAGTTTCTAGAGCTAGGGCATAGATGCTAGGACTAAGCCATAACATTTAGATTTAAAATCTCTAGCAAAACCAATATTTAAAATAAGCATAGAAGCAGTGAGAACATCACCTTAATGGGTGGCTATAGGATTGTAGTCACCCATATGCAAACGCCACATGAAGTATAACATGTCCATTCAACGTAAAAATCAATATAAGTTACTTCACACGCATATTAATCATGACGACTATTTATTTCATTATGCAACCAGTTTATACATGCTACGACAACACAATCAGATAATAGAATAAAATAATTTGGGGGGAGGGGGGATTTTATGGGTATGTTACACTTGGGTATGGTGGATAATTTTCATATTCTAAACAACTATAAGATAATTGCTTTATCTCTATTTTCAAAATTGATTTTAGGTAGTTGTTTTGTAATGTGTTTGTATCTTTATTTTCAAAATTGATTTTAGGTTGTTGTTTTGTAATGTGTTTGTAGATTTTCAAATTTGATTTTAGGAAGTTTTTTTTTAATGTGTTTGTATATAGTGTTATTTATTTTAATAAATGTTTGTATTGAGAGTGGTGAGGTGTTTTACAATTTAGTACAGGGTAGATGTATTTTCAAGGTTTTTATGATAATATAAAAAATAATATATATATAACTAAAAAATAAAAAGTTATGTCTTAAATATAAAAAAGTTGTGTCATTTTTGAAAGATTTATATTATATAATCTTTGTACAATCAAAAAATATATTCAATCAATAAAATAATTTGAATCTATGGAAAAAAATTTCACGGCAAACAAGGGATCAAAATTTTTGAGGTGTAAATTTTTTTAAACATGTAAAAAAATTTAAGATAAAAAAAAAATTTACACCTCAAGAAATTGAATCCCTCTCAGTGCTTGGTAGATTTGGGTTTAAGATGGATCTATGATGGTTTTAATAAAATTTTAATGATGATGATAATGATTAACGTCCATTGAGACCAACTTTTCTCTATCATACCTTAAGAAGGGTATTACTTGATTTGCTTTAAAATTTTGTTCCTACCCTAAAAGAGCTCGGTGAAAAGTTTTATGTGCTCACTATAGTTTTGGCAAGTTAGGAGGTTAGAAAGGTTTATATTGTAAAAAATACTATGAAACTCAAATCTAATGTGCATGTAAGTAGGGTACTTAAAGAGAAAGTGATTTTCATCTTCAATGCTCAAAGACTGCAAAAATGGAAAACCCTTCCCCCCCATGGAGTTTTAGGAATAGACCAACACCTCGTTTCACTATGGAGTTCATGAGAGTTTGTTCTAATCTTTACTATTTTAATTTTCTACCTTGAAGTAGTTACTACCAATAGATATTTTTGATATTTCAAATTAGGGTTAATGATCTCCTTATAATATCTTAATTTTCTCTCAAGTGCTAAATTTTCTTCACACCACGGTTTCTCATTTTAAACGTATTGCACCGAGAATGTTAGGATTATTAATCCTCCCTTGTCCAAATTTGGTGATATGTCTAAATTGGGAGTCATGTCTAAATCAGGAGTCCATCCAGTCTATTTATAGTCATTAACACCATTGGGTCCACTTGACCTAATTGGGGCACATGTTTCAGTTACTAAAGTGTGGGGAACACTAATTGAGGCTCACTGCCACTTATTGCACTTGATTGCATAAGTTTAGGAGCCTCCTAGATCAATCCCTACAATTTAGGAAGCCACTGGGAGTGTCGAAACCAACCAAGGTTAGTTCACTTCAGTTAATGACTAGTCAAGCTAAGTTAGGAGTCAGTTACATTCAGTTCTAGTCCTCTACATTCAGTTAGCGCTAGGTTTACTTGATTGCACACATGTGGGGCGCATTTCTCACCTACCATAGTCAGTTAACCTTAGTCAACACTAAATGTAACACTTGAGTTGTGTTTTAGAGCTCCGATGAACTCCGGTTATGGTTTAGACAAGGTTAGTTAACTACTGGGTCCTCCAATAGTGATTTTGACAAGGTCTTGGTTACCTACAGTCAAGTAGAGTCTAATCAATTCGAACTTCCTCATGTGGATTCGAATTGCTTGTGGCTATTAAATCCATTTTACTTCATTGTAATTATCATCGGATTACTTTTTGATTAATGAAAGCATTCACAGCTGCAAACCTTTTTTGCACTGTTTCATTCTTAAATTGTTGAGTAAATTGTGAGATCCACTTTGTGAGTTGTGTATTTGTCTACAGATGTATGTGCTCAAATTTACATGGTATCAGAGCCTCGGTGGACAAGACTCCTCTCCTCCTCAGATCTCTAGCTAGATCATTTTTTTGGCAAATTGCTCTTTCCAGTGCTGCACCAAAAGCGAAGAATTTACCACTTAATATCCCAAGTTAAGAAATTGTTGATCAAGCTTGCTTGATCAACTATGTTGGGTGTGAAGGAAATTCCAAAAGTGCAGACTGTCGACCTTATTTTGTATGTTTGATTGTGTGACAGGTTATCTTACAGCATTCGCTACAAGCAGCCCTCTTTTCTCACTGCATTCGCTACAGCAGCTCAGTTCTTCCTACTGTATTCGAAATGGCTCATTCAATAGAGCCTCTCACTCCCTTCAACTATCACCAGTGGAAGGTATAAATGGTGGTAATGCTCCGCACTAAAGGGCTCTTCAGACTCATAGAAGAAGCAGAGGAAGAGCCAGATTCAGATAAAGACAGAGCTAAGTACATGAATAGGATTGATGAAGCCCTTGGACACTTGCTCTCCTCAGTCTCTCAAGATATTTGGTTTCACATTCTAGAATTGAAGACTCCCAAGTTGGTTTGGGACAAGCTTGCCTCCCTATTTGATAAGCATGATGAGATGAGAATCCATCAGCTAGAAAATGATATGATTACTCTCAATCCATCCAATTTTGAATCTTTGAATTCCTTCTTCACAAAGTTCAAGAACCTAATATATCTGTTGAAGCAATGCAAAGTGGAGAAGGATGAAGATCAACTCATCCTTGCTATTCTCACAAAGCTCAATTCAGACTACTCATTCTTTGTATCCACCTTCCAAACAGTAAGGCTCACTACTCCAAATTGGAAGATGCCCACTCTTAATGCTTTCATCCAATCTCTTATTTCTGAGAATGATAAATTGATCCAAATGGGGATCATTCGATCTCCCAAAGATCTAGCTCTTGTTGCAAGAGGAGATAAGGTAGCGAATGACAAAGGGAAGCAAAGAGACGAGTCCCCTGTGAAGAAAGAGCAGTCAAAAGAACCTTCAGGTTCAAAGAGAAGCAAGAAGAATGGCATAGGCAAGGTCCTCTGCTCTTACTGTGGAAGGGGCTTCCATTCAGAAAGCTCCTGTATGAGAAGACAACTTGATGAAATGGCTCTTCTCTTGAAAAAGCACAACATTTTTGTACCTGCTAGCGCAAGGAAAGAAGACTCTGAAGAAGAAGAAGAAGAATACCAAAGGAAAGGAGATGCACTGAAGGCTTGTTGCACATCAGCACCTGTCTTCCTCATTGATTCTGGAGCTTCCAACCATATGGTTGCATCCAAAGAATCATTCTCTTCTTTTCAGTCCTTTGATGGTCCTAGTATTCAGATGGGCAATAACAGTAAAGTCAAAACCAAAGGGAAAGGCTCTATTCAACTTGAACATGGAAGGTTCAAAGATGTGCTATTTGTTCCCTCCCTAACTTCAAACCTGTTATCTGTCTATCAGATGACCCATATTGGATCTCCAAAGCGAGTGATATTTGGTCCTGACTCAGTGGAGATCATAGATATCTCTACTGGGAGCATCATAGCAAAGGGTACTACAAATCATGCTTCAAAAGCATATGAATTCTCACATTTCATGCCTCCTTCAGAACCAGTGCACTCTCAATAGCCACCTGCAAGGGAAGGTAAAATCATTGCATCTACTTCTTTTACAGCTTCTACTAGTATTGCAGATCCATCTATATCAGTTTATGACCTTGAGATTTAGGGTGACTTAGATTTAGTCCCTACTTCCAAATTGGAAGCCAGGAAGATGACTAAAAACTCACCTAACACTCAGAAGGGAAAGACCCTTGCGCTATGTCATACTATTTTACCTCCTTCAGAGAGATGCAATAGACTTCCTGTAAGATGCAATATGGCAAGGGCTCAGTCTTACTACATTCAGAAGAATGGATATGATCATACACCTCTTCATTCAGCAAGAGACAAAGATTACATTCCTCCTTCCTCTCATCATCATTTTTGGAGAAGAAAGAGAAGTCTACATGACAGACCCCAGAATACCTGTGCACAACACACCATGCATACTGCTTCACTACCTCACAGAGATGAAGATTACAGCAACATATTTTCAATTTTTTCAAACTTGAGACCTGATTCTACCTGCTTAGCTAGAGGGAGGGCTTTTTTCCCATGTGGTTTTTGCCTCAGCTCCTTGTATTAAGCAGTTACTTTATTTTACTTGATGTAATGGGTGACCTATGGTCTCAGTTACCAGGGCCCACAGTTTGTCCAAGTTAGCATTCAGGGGGGGTGTTAGGATTATTAATCCTCCCTTGTCCAAATTTGGTCATATGTCTAAATTGGGAGTCATGTCTAAATCGGGAGTCCATCCAGTCTATTTATAGTCATTAACACCATTGGGTCCACTTGACCTAATTGGGGCACATGTTTCAGTTACTAAAGTGTGGGGAACACTAATTGAGGCTCACTGCCACTGATTGCACTTGATTGCATCAGTTTAGGAGCCTCCTAGACCAATCCCTACAATTTAGGAAGCCACTAGGAGTGCCGAAACCAACCAAGGTCAGTTCACTTCAGTTAATGACTAGTCAAGCTAAGTTAGGAGTCAGTTACATTCAGTTCTAGTCCTCTACATTCGGTTAGCGCTAGGTTTACTTGACTACACACATGTGGGGCGCATTTCTCACCTACCACAGTCAGTTAACCTTAGTCAACACTAAATGTAACAATTGAGTTGTGTTTTAGAGCTCCGATGAACTCCGGTTATGGTTTAGACAAGGTTAGTTAACTACTGGGTCCTCCTATAGTGATTTTGACAAGGTCTTGGTTACCTACAGTCAAGTAGAGTCTAATCAATTCGAACTTCCTCATGTGGATTCGAATTGCTTGTGGCTATTAAAGCCATTTTACTTCATTGTAATTATCATCGGATTACTTTTTTATTAATGAAAGCATTCACAGCTGCAAACCTTTTTTGCACTATTTCATTCTTCAATTGCTGAGTAAATTGTGAGATCCACTTTGTGAGTTGTGTATTTGTCTACAGATCTATGTGCTCAAATTTACAGAGAGAAGCGCAAGGTGCTCTTAGCCTAGTATGGGGGAGATCATGTCACGTTAGTCACGTTTTGCTAGCCGACATTAAAAAAATGATGTTAACTTACATAAATAAAAAAATAAAAAAATAATATTGTGGATTCATATATTTATCTAGTGTAAACAAAAAAGAATATAGAGAAAAACATGTCGCCTAAATTATCAAATAATAAAAACCCAATAATAAAACTAAATGAAAAGTAATTAAAAGATCCATGTTAAACCTGGATTTACCAAACCCTTTACCAAACACTAAAGGAATCAAAACAAACACTAAAGGGATCAAAGTGTTTGAGATGTAATTTTTTATGAACATTTAAAAATTTAAGATAAAAATAATTTACACCTAAAGAAATTGGATCTCTCTTGGTGCTTTCTAGATCCAGGTTTAAGATGGATCTATGTTGGTATATAAATAAAAGTTCTATGTAGTGATATAGCTATATTCATTTATTGTGATGTGATCTAGTGTCACGTTAGTCACGTTATGCTACATGTCCCCTAAATTATCAAATAATAAAAACCCAATAATAAAACTAAATGAAAAATAATTAAAAGATCAATGTTAAACCCATATTTACCAAACCCTTTACCGAACACTAAAGGGATCAAAATGTTTGAGGTGTAATTTTTTATACATTTAAAGATTTAAGATAAAAATAACTTGCACCTAAAGAAATTGGATCCCTCTAGGTGCTTTCTAGATCCAGGTTTAAGATGGATCTATGTTGGTATCTAAATAAAAGTTCGATATAGTGATATAGCTATATTCATTTATTGTGATGTAATTGTCACATCTATCAAGATTAGTCATTATAGTTATTTTAATAAACAAGACACTTGACATTATTAGATTTTATTTTTAAGAAAAGTTTACTATATTTAAATAAAAGTTGCATCGAGAGAAGCGAGGTGCTCTCAGCTGAGTATGGGGGAGATCATGTCACCTTAGTCACATTATGCTAGCCGACATAAAATAAATAAATAAAATAAAATAAACATGACGTTAACTTACGTAAATAAATAAATAAATAATTATATTGTGGATTCATATATTTATATAGTGTAAACAGAAAAAAAAATATAGAGAAAAACATGTGGCCTAAATTATCAAATAATAAAACTAAATTAAAAGTAATTAAAAGATCCATGTTAAACCCGGATTTACCAAACACTAAAGGGATCAAAATGTTTGAGGTGTAATTTTTTATGAACATTTAAAAATTTAAGATAAAAATAACTTACACCTAAAGAAATTGGATCCCTCTGGATGCTTTCTAGATCCAGGTTTAAGATGGATCTAAATAATAATATTTTTGACGTTATTAATATTCTACAAAATATATTTTAATATATTTCATAAATGAATGTAATATTAAAAATAATTTTATATATTATAATAAAAGTTTAATATAAAAAATCTTTATAAATGAATATACTTAGAAATTATTTTTTAAGGTTTTTTTGGGTTGTTATCATTATCTTAAATTAAATATTAAAAATAATTAATAATATTAAAAATTAGAAAAAATTAAATTTAAATAATTTAAATTTTATTTAAGAATTAAAAGGATAATTTAGTTTATAGTTCCTATCCTGGAAAAAAATTTAAAGATTAAATTTTGTTATGAATTGATTTTGTAAAGTACAACTAGTTGTACGACCTGCTAAGTGTTAAGGTGCAATTGGTCCATGTCACTAGAACCTACCACATTATTTTCTATGTCATCATTATGCAGCCACGTGCCACTCTTCCAGTGGTTCCATGTGGCATCCTTTTTGCATTTTCCACTATTTGCCATCAACTTTAAATCAGTATATCTTGGTCATACGAGCTTTGATTGAGGCAAAACGAACGTCACTAGAAATGTATTGATGATCCCTACGCAACGGCATACTTATATTCGTCACTTGAGACTCCAAATTTTTTACCATTTTTTAACCACTTTTGATCATTGAGGATCTTCCTAGATCATTGTGGCTGAATAAACACCTCGTTCATTGTTGCTTAATTGAAAAGTGACCGAATTGAATTGTGTTACCCTTGCTAAATCTAGGCCCTGTACAACTTTAATAAGGTAAACGATTCATTTTCACTACTTAGCCAATTAATAATAACTAAATTAAATTGTGCTAAGGAAACCTCCATAATGCTAAATATGGGTGATGGGTAACTTTGGTAGGATAGATAGCCACTCCCAGGTGCTTAGTTGAAGAGCAACTAAATTGAATTATGTTAATGGATCCCCCACAATGCTATATCTAGATACTCATCAAATTTGGTGGAGTATATACTTCCCATTTTTCATTGTTTAGCTAAAGAGTGACCAAGTTGAATTGTGCTAATAGATCCCTTGTAATGTTAATCAATTTGGTGTTGGGCATCTTTGGTGGAATAGATATCCCACTCACCATTGCTTAGCTTAAGGGCAATTGAATTGGGGTTTTCTAATGGATACCCTATAATGCTCAATATGAGAGCTAGGCTACTTTGGTGGAATAGATACCATAGTTGTGATTGCTTAACCAAAGAGCGATTGAATTGAATAGTGTTAATGGATCCCCATAATGCTAAATATAGCATTTGGTGACTTTGTTGGATTAGATACTCCACTCATTGTTACTAAGTCAAAGAGCCACTTAATTGAATCATGTAATGGATCTCTCATTTAATGCTAAATCTAGGCAATAGTAGATTTTGGAAAAATAGATACTCACTCTAAACTACTTAGTTGAGGAGCCATTGAATTGAATTGTGTTAATGGATACGAGCTATGATCTTAAAATTGGGTGTTGGGAAACTTTGAGAGAATAGATACCCCACTCATTTTTCTTAGTTAAAGAGAGACTAAATTGAATTATGTTAATTGATCCCCCATAATGTGACTAAATCTAGTGATAGGCAACTTTGGCAAAATAGACACAACACCCATGACTTTTTATTTGAAGAGTGACTAAATTGAGTTGTGGTAATGGATCCTATGTAATGCTAAATTTGAGCATTCAATGAATTTGGCAAAATAGATACCCTTCTTGGAACTACTTCACTAAAGAGTGATTGAATTTAATTGCACTAATGGATCCCTCGTAATGCTAAATATGGGAATTGGGTGACATTGGCTAAATGGATACCCTACTCACTACTACTCAACTAAAAAATGATCGAATCGAATTATGCTAATGGATCCCTTGTAATGTTGACTCTAGGTGTTGAGTGACTTTAGAAAAAGGCTGCTTCTTAACCAAATAACCATTGACTTAAAAATTGTGTTAAAGGATAACCCATAATGCTAGATCCTAATGGTGACTTTGGTGAACTGCATACCATTCACCACTACTTTGTTAAAGAGCGATCAAATTGATTTGTGCTAATGGATCACTCATAATATTAAATTTGTTGATGTGCGACTTTGATGGAATATATACTCCACTTGCAGTTACTTAGACAAAGATCGGTTGAATTGAATTGTGCTAATAAATCCCCTATAAAACTAAATCTATGTGTTGGATAACTTTAATAGAATAAATACCTCACTCACGATGGTTGTCTAACCCATCTCTCGAGGATCTCAAAGCCTTGCCTCTTTTATTAATATGGGGAACATGGCTTACCGTAATAAGAATATTTGTCATGATATATATATTCTGCCATAGGCATATGCTGCAAAGAGCCTTGTTAT
The DNA here is from genome assembly GCA_001517045.1 of Pseudotsuga menziesii. Taxonomy (NCBI): domain Eukaryota; kingdom Viridiplantae; phylum Streptophyta; class Pinopsida; order Pinales; family Pinaceae; genus Pseudotsuga; species Pseudotsuga menziesii. The sequence continues at coordinate 166,315 of LPNX010238171.1, read as the reverse complement.
TCTTCAATACTTTCCACATATACATCAGTTCAGATCTAGAAGAATACAACCAACAATTTCAATTGATCATATGATACCATGGTGCTATTTTGATCGCACTGCTCAAGGAAAGCAAAGTTGTGGTGCAACAAGGGGTCTTCTTCTCCACATCACTAACATTCATTATTTCAAATTCTCATCTAGGTCAGGTCTTGCATCCAACAACAAGTTTGAGCTCTATGCAGTGACGATGGTACTTAAATTTGCTATCTTCATAGGCATTAATAAACTCCAAGTATTTGGTGATTCTCTTATCGTGATTGACCGGTTATCACTCAAAATATCCTTATATCTTTCTTAGACCTATCTATGAAGAAATTTGTAGGTTACCTGAACTCTTCCAAGACGTCTCATTTAAACACATTTATCGAGAAAGGAATTATCAAGCAAACTTTCTTTCTAAGCAAGGCTTACAACTTTCAAAAGGCACATTAACTGCATGGGAGATAAACAATGATACTATTAAAGAGTTGGATCCAGGACGCCAACTTTTTTAGACTCTACCCATCGCACATGGGCTTTTTTTTTTGCTTGCAAAAGGCACATTTACTACATAGGAGATAAACAATGATACTATTAAAGAGTTGGATCAGAGATGCCACCTTTTTTTAGACTTTGCCCATCACACATGGGCTTTTTTTTGCTATTGCATATACACACTTGTCGTAACAAGAGATTATACTTACTATTTTTGAAACCTATATATATAACTAGTTATGAAGTAAATTTTTGATAACATATCTAAAAAGTATGCAAAGCATATATATATAATAAAGTTTTAATGGATTTTATGTAAAGCTACCATAGCCATAAACATTATAACCTTTGAATTAGTCATAAACATTATAACCTTTGAATTGATACAAATTTTGGAGGTGATATTTTTTTTCCAAGAAAAAAGAAAATAATAAAAGAACCTTCTTTCCGCATATAAATTGTTTCTTTCCACATATAAATTATGGGAAAATACCCTTATCCACAAATAGTCTTACATAATACAAAGACAAAACAATATTATCATTATTATTAACTTATTAAAGCTATGGTATCACTTTTGTGGCAATGGATTGTGGGCATGAATGAAGGGACGATCTACGAATGGTAAGGCGAAGAAAGGCCACGTAAGCAGATGAAAGGATAACGTGCAATCCTCCTATTTCCAACCATAGGCTGGCGCTCAAGAAACGAAAGCCAGAAGAATCATTCCAACCAACTAAATTGTGCCTCTGCTGCTTGTGCAAGCAAGCATAGCCATGGCCTCTGCGACTGCAGCGTCCTCTCTCGCCTCCGCCTCCTCCTCATTCTTCGCGGGCGGCCAGCAATTGAAAGCCGAGAAAAATGTCTCGCGAATCTACGCTCGCTTCAGCTTCGGCGGCCTGAAGAAGAAGGCCAAGGCGGTGGCCAAGCCCAAGCCCAAGCCCAAGGCATCGACTAGCAGGCCCAAGCCCAAGGCATCGACTGGCAGGCCCTTGTGGCTCCCTGGCGCCAAGGCCCCAGAATGGCTGGATGGATCACTGGTGGGCGATTACGGGTTCGATCCCCTCGGCCTCGGCAAGCCCTCGGAGTATTTACAGTACGACGTCGATTCTCTGGACCAGAACCTCGACCAAAATCTCCCTGGAGACCTCCTCGGCGACTTCGCCGGAGACCCCGAGATCAAGCCCTCCATCCAACCCTACAGCGAAGTCTTCGGATTGCAGAGGTTCAGAGAATGCGAGCTCATCCATGGCCGCTGGGCCATGCTAGGCGCTCTTGGCGCACTCGCCGTGGAGGGTTTCACCGGCATATATTGGCAAGACGCTGGAAAGGTACGATTCAAGATTTTGTCTGGTTAAATTTTGTCAATATTTCTATCGTTATTTGATTGTTGTAATGGCATTCGGCCGTTTCCACGATTGGATTTTGAGCCATGATCGGTTGACCTGTTATGTAATACAAAACAGGTTGAGCTTGTGGAAGGCTCCTCCTACTTTGGGTTGCCACTGCCATTCAACATGTCAAGCCTGATATTGATCGAGGTGCTGCTGCTGGGTTACATCGAGTTCCAGAGGAATGCAGAATCGGACCCAGAGACGAGGCTGTATCCCGGAGGCAAATACTTTGACCCTTTCGGCCTGGCAACCGATGAGGTCAAGAAGGACCGGTTGAAGTTGGCAGAGATTAAGCACGCTCGCCTCGCTATGGTGGCCTTCCTTATATTTGCAATCCAGGCTGCTGTGACTAGCAAGGGCCCTCTCACCCTTTTCGTTGAGTTCTTGGGCAAGAAATAGAGCGTCCGTCTTTGGTTCAGAGAATTCCAGAGAATTGGGGTTTCCTCTGCAAATTTTCTAGTATTGTTGTATATGTAGATTTGAGATGTGTGTAATGAAAACACTTGCTTATTTCTTTGTATAGTTCAAAAGCCTTCTGTTATTTTTCACTTTTATAGGATTGAACTAATAGATTCTATGATTTTAAAAATAGTTTTCAATTTTTTTTAATGATAAATAAGCCATTCTGATGATGATAGATGATGATAAATAAACTGTGTTTGTGTGACAGTAAGCTAATAATTTAAATGTTAATGATAAATAAACAATTATGATGATGATAAATAAGTCATTCAACTGTGTTTGTGTGGCAGTAAGTCAATATTTTAAATGTTAATTTGCTAAGGTTTATCATTATCAGAAGGTTGTAAGTCAATTATTTATTTAAATTTTAAATTTTAAATGATAATTTGCAATAGTTTAAATAGTTTGGTTATGTGATGTTAATCTCAGTTATTTAAATATTTTTTTTGTTTATTTTGTTTAGATCTAGATTTTTTGTTGAAAATCTTGAAAAAAAAATTAGAGTCTGATATATTAAATAGATTAAGTGATGTTAATTTTGGTATGGTTTAAATAGTTTGGTTATATGATGTTAATGTTAGTGGTCTAAGTATTCTATCTTTTGGTATATTTTGTTTGGATTTTTGTTGGAAATCTTGAAAAAAAATTAGAGTTGTATTAGTTGTAAAAATTGCATAAATATCAGAGTGCTATAAAATATTTGATAAAATATTTGAGGGTGCTAAATTTATTTATACATTTAAAAACACAATTTGAATGCTTTCAAATTTGAATTTTTTCCAAAAAAAACTAGATTTTGACCCAAAAAAACCACCTATAAAGTCCAAAACTTACAATAAAAAGATTACTCTAATTGAAAGGAAAGTTGTTAAAATTGTTATTTTCTCTTATAAGTGAGTATATTACTCTTATCGTTAAAAATATTATTGTTATTTTCTTTGTCCTATACTTTATAATCAATATTTAATTTAGTGAAAACAAATTAATTTAAAAAATTATATACAAAATATTTTAGATAAATACAATCTTCTGTTTAATTATGGAAAACTTAAACCTAGCTTGCAATAACTTAGTTGACTAATAAGTTTAGCTTGTTAAACCTAGCTTGCAATAACTTAGTTGACTAATAAGTTTAGAGTGCTATTTCACATTAATTTTTTTAACTGAATTTATTGTTAGTAGGATTCAAGTTTTAATTATTTAGATTTTTTTAATTATGTTTATTTTTGAAAAAATATGGGAATGGAATTTATGTAGTTTTTATTAATTAAAAAATATTTTACTTCCAATTTAAAATACTTAATCATTTATCAAATTTTAAAAACTTTAGATTTGAAAAATTGAAGTTAAAATTAATAATTGTTTATCAATATTTATATTATTTGAATTATTATTATCTTAATATGTAAATAAAGTTTCACTTTCATTTTAATGTACAAATTAAAAAGATAAGTGCTTAATGAAAATAAATATAACAAAACCCTACATAAGGGGTTAAGGGAGTGATTTTTAGGGCAATGGGACATTTGTCATACCACTCAATAGGTGGCGGTAGTCTAACATAATGACATTAGGTGCTAACACGAAGAGAGGAGGGTTGCACATGATGATAGTTTGACCTTGCCATATGGAGCTTTGGTTGTCACTTCACATGTGAATTCAATTTCATCCTAATACAACATGAAGATGAAGGGGGTTGCTCTAGAAAATGTTATTCCACTCAATGAGATATGGAAGAGGGAGCTTAGTAGAGCTATGAGATAGTAAGAAAGGTTAGTTTTTCTAGAATTTTTCTTGTGTTGTTTGTGTTTTCTATGTTCTTTGTCAATGGGTGTGAGTTTCAACAAGCGTAGCCAAGTGGTGGATGATTCACTCTTGAAAAAGTTAGGGATATAATCAGTTCTTTTTGGGAAAGGATTTGTAACTCCCTTTTGGTTGGTCCCTAGCTTGGTTGGGACACACTATTGCTTCTATCTAAAACATGAGTCTAGGGGCATCGTTCTCTCCATTGAGGGTGGGCTTGAAGTACCCATTTCCATTAAAAATCATTTATTGCCCTTAGTTATCACCCCTAAGGAATTTTCTCTATGGATAGGAATGATAACCATCTAAAATAGACACCAATTGTATGAAGGAATGGATCCGCCAAAAGAGGAAGTCCTAGAGCTTGTCAAAGCCCAAATGGGAAGACATAGCACCATCAACTAACCTGGGCCAAATAGGAAGCCATGGAGGTAGTAGATTGTTACCAAAATCAATTTCCAACCTCTATCAAGGTTGAAGTTGAAGAAATTGGGAGTAGGGTTAGGGAGAAGAGAGATAACACATATATTGAGAAGGTGGGTGAGGATCTTTTACATTGGATTCTAGATACATGATTCTCCTAAAGTAGAGATACCAAACCCTTCATGATACTATAATTACACTTTCATAACACATCCTTTATTGCTTAGGGAGTTGAAGAGAAGTGGATGCAACAACAAGCAATTGTGGATAAGTTGGATTTCTTGCCCAAAAATACAAGGCCTTGATAAAAGTTGTTTTGGGGATAGAAATGGTGGTTGAGGAACAAGACCAAAAGAGAAAAGCCATGCATCAATGACTCAACTAGCTAAGCAGCCAAACTACATCTATGTAAATTCTCATCGAGAAGGGGAAGATTAACTTGGTTAATATCAAGTCTTAGTTGTTTTTTCTTTCATTTTCGATTTATGTTTGATGGGGCACATTCGTAACCCCAATCCATAGAATATTATGGTTATATGATGATATGGTTAACGCTCATTATATATATGTTGTTATATTAAGATATATATGTACTCAAATAAACCTTTGGCCTTAGTTTATTGTTATACCAACACATGCTAGCATAGTCATTGTCAATCATATGAAAAGCTTTGATAACCTTAAACAAAACTCTATGGAGTTTCAACTTTAATTTGTAAATGTTGTAATATTTTTGTGTATCATTAATGAAAATAAAATAAATATTAAAAAAACTAAAGTACAAAATCCTTGGACATAGATGTTTCCTTAAGATCGAGGTTTATGGCATTGAGTATTGGGAGGAACTTGTATTGAAAAGGGAAAAAATGTTTAAAGCTAAATATAAAAGATGGTTATGCAATGATGTTTGATGTTAAGTTGGTTTTGATCAATTTTGTGATTGAAGTTATTCATATCTATTGCATGTCATTTGTATATATTTTTAAATTTGATTTTGGAGAAAATTAAGAAGTTGAGCATTGAGTTTTTATATCAAGAAGAAAAGAGATATAGCTTTGGTTAAATGGAAGAAAATAACACTTCCAAAAGAGATTAGTGGATTAAGGATAAAATGCATTCATTACTATGCTAGAGCTTGGCGACAAAGATTGTATGGAGTCTTATATTTGGAAATGGTCTTTGGTACCAAGTGGTATATCAAAAGTATCTCGAGCTAGATTCAATAGAGGAATGATTGAGAATGCCTTTCAAAACCCAACATAATGTGTCAATCACTTGGAAAGTTTTGGTTTCATCTTATCATTTGATTTGTAGCTAATTGGTGTGGAGGGTTGGTAAAGGAAATTTAGTCTAAATTTTAAATAACTTAGACCTTTTTCGTCAAATTTTCCTCAAAATCCGATAAGAATTGTTGTAATCGCTGATATAAATTGTTGAGATTACACAATCGAGGTGGAACAAGGATATTTTAGGGTGTTGAATCCATTTATGCAATAACAAATGGAATCTAAACAATGAAAAGTTATGATCTAACCAAAGATTAGATCACCAAATTCCTTTAATAATGGTAAAATAAGAAAAATATCTTTAGATAGCTCCGAAGAAAATAGGGTTAGATTGGGTAAAGATACATGGGTTGGTTGTCAATCATTTTGAAAGGTTTGGTTAGATTTTTTATGAGTTTAATTTAAATTTTGCGAGGAAAAGGATCATTTAATCTATGTCAAGTGGCATACTCTAAACTTTCATCAGTCTAGAGACAAGTGGAAACATACCAATAGGATTGGACTTGTTGATCATGATATTGTTGTGAAGTGGGAGGAATGTATATCTAGTCTACATGTAAGCCATGTTATAATAAATGATGTGGAGGATGAGCTCATTTGATCAAAGACTCCAATGCTAGGTAACTATACTCAAAAAACATGATTTAAGGCTTTATGTAAAGATGATGTAAGGGTGAATTTAGAATGATGATGGAAGTATGTTGGAAATTCAATTGTCCAATGAAATCTTGTATCTTTATGTGGATGGAATTTAATAACAAATTACTAACTAGGGATAATTGTAAGAAAACAAATATGTAAGGTACAAGTAGGTGTCCCTTATGTAAGAAATGTGAACAGGCCATAAATCATATATTACGAACTTGTGCATAAAAAATAAAAGTGTGAAAAGAAGTAGAGACAATCATAGGCCTAAAACATGTTTGGGATGGTATTACAATTGAGAAAAGTATGAGGCATACATGTGAGAACAAACCCGTTACATGTGTAAAAGGATTGCCTCTCATTATTGCCTAGGAAGTGTAGCTTGTGAGAAATGCAAATCCATTTAAAGACAATATCAAGTTCTAGCTTTGCAATATGCCAAACAAGTGTTAGGTATCTTATTTAGTTTCAAGAAAACAAAAAGTATAAAACCATATCGACAAATAAATGTTGAAGTGATTGATTAAATAGGGGGTTGAGCTTAATTTGGTGGAGCCTCTTGGAATGATTTAGAGGTAAGTGGAGCACGACTAGTCATATTTTTAAAGGATACTCATGTCATCAAATATAAAGCAAGTTTATGCCCCGGTACAAACAACTTTGTAGAATTGTTGACTTTAAAACTAACACATATACGAGGTTCTTAGAGAGATGCTTACAAAATTCGATGTTTCATTAATAGTGATGAAGTAGATCTAGGGCTACGTACTTTCGAGAACTTTATGATGAGGCCAATCTATGAGAAGATCCAAAGGATTATGGATTTAGTTGATAAAATTTCAATTCATCATGTGTATAAGTTTTTTAGAGCTTTGGTCTACGTATAATATTTTTCTTTTGACTTTAAAATGTATGAATGAAAAATAGTCTACATGAATATATGTATGGTAGCTTGAGAGAAACTATGTTAAATATTGGTATGAGATATTTTCACTTGATATGGATAGATAGGTAGATATGTTGTTGGTAAATGTTCTTGATATGGTCTGTGGTGCGAAGGTTCTATGTAAAGAGGAAGTTGAAGGGGTTGCCTCCTTGTAGAGGTATTGGAATATAGACACTACCCCCGTCATGTTCAAGAAATGAACTCCAATGGTCGATTCAAATAGTGAACGAATGGATGTGGCACCATTCTGGGTAACACTTCCAGGGTTTCCCATGGAGTTCTAGAATGTGGACTCACTCAAAGAAATTGGGAGTGCTCTGGGGAAACTTATAGATGTCAATATGTCTTTCATGGAAATCAAGTGAATGACAGTGGCCAGAATTCTGGTATCTTTGAATATTAGAACGGATCTTAGAAAAGAATTTGAATTGGTTTGGGAGAAGCAAGTTAGAAGACATAAATTGGACTATGAGGGAATTCATTTATGCTTCCATTGATGTCATTTTTACAGTCACGTTGAAAAATAGTGTATGCTTCCCCTCACTTGAAACCTTTCTAGAGCAAGGAAATGGATAGAAAGCAGTGTCGGGGTGGATGTCAATATGAGAAGGAAAAAATTTGAATGGATTGTAGGTCAACATCCAAGCATGCAGATTGAAGGACCGCGTAGAGGAAGAGATGGTTGGAAACCATATGAACAAGGAAGATGGGTAGGTCAAGGTGGAAATGGTGTAGATTTTTCACTAGTTTTCAGCCACTAGTTTCAAGTAAAATTTATATCACTGTTTATGACAGTCTCAGAAAATAAAGTGCTGGAAATAAACAAAAATTTTCAGACTTAAAACACTGATGTAAACAATCTTTTTAGTGACAGGAAATAAAAATCAGCACGCCATTTAATCACACAGAACACTATGATTTTTGCCAATGGCCCTGGAAAAACCCACTAGGAGAAAACCAATTAGAGAGAGAGTATTTTTATTTTTCAGGAGAAGTTTATCATTTACGGCAATACCCATAAAATATCAAACCAACTTATCTCAACCTAGAAGATAAATTTTTGTCTCAATTTACGTGCCAAGCAGCAAAAATCAAACTCTGATTTTTTTTTTCTGTTTTCTGCCTCCATTTCTGTGCCACTGTACAAACGAACTGTATGGACTGTACATACAAACTATACTGACGGTACGGACTGTACGGACTTCAAAATCCGTGTCCCCAAAAAAATTCTCAAAAATTGTGCCCAAAAATCTGCCTAAAAAATTGTTCCTACTGCCTCGAAAACCGTACCGTGCAGACTGTACGAACCAGCAATAAATGTTGTTGTCTTCTCCTCGATTTTTGTGCCCTCTTTGTTGTTTCCCTTTCCCTCAATTTGTGTGCTGCAAATTTTTTCCTCTTGCTTAGGAAAAATGGAAACTTTCTCTCTTCTCTCTCTCAGCTCTCTCTTCTCACTTCAATCTGCAAAAGTGAGGCAAAATGCCTTTCCCATGCCTTTTTGAGAAAACCCTAGGGTGAGTCTAATCCAACGGTGGAGATTAGATTAGATCAAGGGCTGAAATTAAATGCTCATATTTTATTTCTAAAATATTAATTTCACTCACCCACTTAAATTTATCAAAAAGTGTCTTTAATGCTATAAAGTCAAATTAAATGCTTTTACTTAAGTCATTTAATGCAAGGGTCACTTTATGTCCCCTCTCTAAGTGACTAAGGAAAAAGCCACTAGGGGAACACTTCCCTAGGTACAAAACTAACACTCCCTCTTACCGAGGAAGGTGTTCTGCACCACTCCCAACTTGTCTCTGAAGAAGGAAAACTTGCCTCTCCCCAAAGACTTTGTCAGTATGTCTGCTACCTTCTCATCAGTGGAAATATACTGAAGCATGACTGCTCCTCTCTAAACATAGTCTCGGATGAAATGATATCTGATCTCTATGTGCTTTGACCGGTCATGAAAGACTGAATTCTTAGAGAGCTGGATGCAACTCTGATTGTCACAGTAAATCACCGCAGGCCTAAGCTCCTGACCAAATAAATTCACTAGCAACTTGTGAAGCCACAAGGCCTCGCAGCTGGCCAAACTGGCTGCCATGTACTCAACCTCTACAGTACTCAATGCAATGAAATTTTGCTTTTGACTAAACCATGACACTGCTGTCGAGCCCAAACTGAAACAACATCTGGAAGTGCTCTTATGGTCTGCCACACTACTTTCCCAATCTAAATCTATATAGCCAACCAATCTAATCCCCTCTAACCTCCTGTAGTCCAAACCAAAATCCATTGTCCCTGAAAGATAGCGCAACACATGTTTTGTAGCAACCCAATGCACACTCCTAGGCTCAACCATGAACTGGCTAAGAGTGTTCACTACAAAACACATATCTGGTTGAGTGTTAACCAAATACATCAATGACTTGATTAGCCGACGATATAAAGTAGGGTCCACCAACTCTCCCTCAGAAGCATGAAGTTTCTTCTAGTTGGTGATCATAGGTGTCGACATAGGCCTGCAATCCTCCATCCCGAATCTCCTCAAAATATCAACTGCATACTTTCCCTGCCCCAGGAAAATATGTCCAGCCTCCTGCCAAACCTCTAATCCCAAAAAATAATGCATCAGCCTAATATCAATCATCTCATACTCTGCTGCAAGATCCTTCTTGCAAGCTGCAATGGGTCTCTCTCTCCCTGTGATAAACAAGTCATCAACATATAGCAAAAGAAAAAGCGGATCATCTCCAACCATGATGAAGAAGAGATTTGAATCTGCTTCACTCTTCTAAAACCCTATACTCATCAAGTAAGAATCAATCCTGGAGTACCAAGCTCTTGGAGCTTGATTCAGCCCGTAAAGGGCCTTCTTCAACCTGCATACATGTGTCTCTCTATCATGTATCTCAAATCCATGAGGCTGCTCAATGTAAATCTCCTCCTATATGATCCCATTGAGAAATGTGGTCTTCGCATCCATTTGATGGATCTTCCAACCCATTTCTGCCACAATGGAAATCAATGCCCTAATAGACGTATAACGAGCAACTGGCGCAAAAGTCTCATCATAATCAATGCCCTCAACTTGTGAAAACCCTCGCACTACAAACCTGGCTTTGTACTTGTCCACACTCCCAAATGTTGCATGCTTCAGCTTGTAAAGCCAACGAGAAGTCACCACTGACTTCCTCTCTGGTCTTGGAACAATCTCCCATACATCATTCTTCATGATGGAATGGTACTCATCCATCATGGCATCTCTCCATACCGAATGTTGGGAGGCTTCCTCAAAAGTAGAAGGCTTAGAATCTCATGTACAAGCCACCAACACCATGCCCAATCTGTCAGGCATCTTGATGGCTCTCACCTTGTCACTGGGTGTCCCAGCATTTAAGGCATCCTTCAAGGTCTCCTGAAGCCACTTAAGCTTCTTTTTCCTTGAACGTTTTTCCCACACTGGCCTGTCCTCATCTGAAGAACTACCAGAGCTAGAAGCCCCAGTCACCTATGAACCTGAAGCTAGTGTGCCAACACTAGGTGTACCCAATATTGATCTTGATCCTGATCCCGATCCCCTGTAAAGTGTACCTGTAATAATAGACCCGTCATCTATCCCTGAAGACCCTACTGGCCTAACCACTGAACCTGGTGAACCTGTGCCAACACTCTGTGGTCCTGTAACCCCAAAAACCTGTGATCCTGACTGCTACATAGATGGAACTTGTGCCACAACCTGAGGTGTAGGGACCTGCTGCTCTCTCTAACTCTCTTGACCTCCTAAATGCTCGCTCCTCTTCAAACTTCACATTCCTCCTCACCACCACTTTCCTCTAAGAGGGAAGATAAATGCAGAAAGCCTTCACGGTCTCATCATAACCCACAAAGATTCCCTTCTCTGCAGTGGGCTCCAACTTTGTCCTCTTCTCTGAAGGGACATGAGAATAAGTCAGACTACTAAATATACGAAAAGGGCCAACTCCGGGCTTCTTTCCTGAAAAGCACTCCTCATGTGTCATATTCCCCACTGCCCGATGGGGACTCCTGTTCTGAAGGTATACAATGGTGCTGCAAGCCTCAGCCCAAAGAAAGAAAGGAAGTGACTGGTCATGTAACATAGCTCGAGTTGCTCCAAAAATGGACATGTTCTTCCTCTCTACTACTCCATTCTTCTCTAGAGTATACGGAACTATAATTTGTCTCATGATCCCCTCCTATCTGCAAAATCCATCAAACTCCTTGGAGGTATACTCACATCGTTATCCGATCTCAAGACTCGGATCTTCCTCCTTGTTTGGTTCTCCACAAGAGCTTTGAACTCTTGGAACCTCTGCAAGACTTCCTCAGACTTCTTGCTCTTCAAAAAGTAGATCCAAGTCTTCCTGGAATGGTCATCAATGAATGTCACGTAATACTCGTACCCTCTTAAGGACACAGAAGACATAGGTTCGCATAAGTCTAAATGTATCAAGTCAAGAGTGCCAGCTGACCTGTTATCACTGCTCGAAAAAAGCAGTCTTGGTGTACTTTCCCAAAGTACACCCCCTACACACATCACTCTACCCTGTGCTAAACTCTGGTAAACCTGTCACCATGTGCCTCAACAACCCTAAGGTTGGATGATGCAATTGAGCCATCCTCCTATGCCAAAGATCACACAACTCACTGCTACTGCTATGTGCTAAAGCATGTTGCGGCTGAAACAAGAGCCTATATAGTTTCCCACATCTCGATCCAATGGAAACTGAAGCAGATGGTCTTGCAGTCTTCGGAAACATATGCACATGTCCATCAATGAAATACACCCCAAGACCCTGATCCTCGATCATGGAAATTGACACTAGGTTCTTCTTCAGCCTAAGCACATACAATACATCCTGCAATACCATGGGACTCATGGACTCCCTCTAAAATGTAAAGGTCCCATGTCCAACTGCACTAGCTATTGAGTAATCTCCCAACACAACCTCCACATCTATATCTGCTTGTGAAATCTTGGAGAACATCTCACAAGCACTTGTCATGTGGCTCGAGGCTCCGCTATCTATGTACCAAGTGTTGGAAGTAGATGCACTGTAAGAATGGTTTGACAAACAGGAAAAATCCCTCTGTCTGTCAACATCTACATTGGTGAGAATGGATGCTCTCTCTCTCTCTCTCAATATGCCCAGTGCATAGTGAAAACTCACTCTGAAATCTAGCTGCAAAATCATCGATCTCAGCTGAAGCGGTTGTCTGCTGCTTCTTCTTCTTCTTGTTCAGACACATAGCAACATAGTGTCCCATCTTGTGACATGCAAAGCACTTCATAGTGCTCATATCCTTCTTCTTCCCATCCTGCTGCTACTTGGCCCCACCCTTCTTGGGACCCTTCTTGCTCTTATTCTTACCCTTCGTTGTCAATTCCACATCCTCCTCGTCCCCTCTACTAGTAGAGCCACTGCAATGCAAGAAACCCCTTCGAGTCTCCTCCTGAACAAAATCATCACATACTCTATCCCAAGATGGTAAGTTCTTTCTAGCCACCAACCCCTGAACAAACACAGCCCAAGGTGCAGTCACCCCATTGAAGGTTGTTCGCACTAACTCAGGAGCCTCAATGGCCACCCCAATAGCTACAAGCTCATCTCTCACCTGAAATATCCTAGTAAGATAAGTCATACATGCCTCTCCTTTGACCATCTTGACATTCTTCAGCTTCTCTCTAAGTACCATCTTCCTGTTTTCATTAGTACTAGCAAACAAACCGGTCAAATCAGTCCACATTTTATGCGCATGATCATTTCCTGAAATGTGAGGAATAACATGGTCTTTAACAACATCTAAGATTATCCTCATGGCTTTAATATCCTTCGTATTAAAGGCTACAAGTAATACTGCATCAGTAGAAGGAGGAATAGTAATGGGATTTGTTGTAGTGTTTCTAACTACTTCCTCCCACAACTCATTATTCTCCCTCAGCATAAGTAAAATCTGGGCGTTCCATGAGACAAAGTTTGTTGCCCCATCCAACCTATCCTCAGTTCTCAACCCCACGGAAGTCATTTTCTCAAAGAACAAGTTTCAGCAAAATGTACTACTGTCACAAAGGTTTTTCTGAATTCTAGAAATGACTGTTTCACTGTTAAAATTTAATTTTCTGCCACAACCCGCTCTAATACCATGTAGATTTTTCACTAGTTTTCAGCCATCGGTTTCAAGTAAAATTTATATCACTGTTTATGAAATTCTCAGAAAAATAAAGTGCTGGAAATAAACAAAAATTTTCAGACTTAAAACACTGCTGTAAACAATCTTTTCAGTGACAGGAAATAAAAATCAGCATGCCATTTAATCACACAGAACACCAAGATTTTCAGCCAATGGCCCTGGAAAAACTCACTAGGGGAAAACCAGTCAGAGAGAGTATTTTTATTTTTCAGGAGAAGTTTATCATTTACAGCAATACACAGAAAATATCAAACCAACTTATGTCAACCCGGAAGATAAATTTCTGTCTCGATTTGCATGCCGAGCAGCAAAAATCAAACTCTGGTTTTTTTTGTTCTCTGCCTTGATTTTTGTGCCACTGTATGGACCTCGAAATCCATGCCCAATTTTTTATCTCGAAAATTGTGTCTACTACCTTGAAAACTGTACCGTATGGACTGTACAGACCAACAATAAATTATGTCTTCTTCTCCTCGATTTTTGTGCCCTCTTTGCTGATGTCCTTTCCCTTGATTTGTGTGCTGCAAAATTTTTCCTTTTGCTCAGGGAAAATGGAAATTTTCTCTCTTCTCTCTCTCAGCTCTCTCTTCTCACTTCAATATGCAAAAGTGAGGAAAAATTCCTTTCCCATGCCTTTTTTGAGAAAACCCTAGGGTGATTCTAATCCAATGGTAAAGATTAGATTAGATCAAGGGATGAAATTAAATGCTCATATTTTATTTCTAAAATATTAATTTCACTCACCCACTTGAATTTATCAAAAAATGATTGTAATGTNACTTAAGTCATTTAATGCAAGGGTCACTTTATGTCCCCTCTCTAAGTGACTAAGGCAAAAGTCACTAGGGGAACACTTCCCTAGGTACAAAACTAACAAATGGGATCGAGAACGATGCAGTCAGTTCGGAAGGGGTCGAGGAAGCCACAACTACAAGGGCTCAGGCTCAGATAGCTTCTCTGAGTAAGGAACAATTTCTCTCCACCTCTATTGTTTCTCTAACCAATTCGCTTAATCGGTTGTAAATGAGTGGTCGAAAAAAGGAATAGTCAATGATCCCAAAATAAGGAACACACATCATTCACCTATTGCTGAGGAAACTCAAACTTGTCCTTTTCCAACTGAACCACTCCCCTTGTATCTCGATGGACCCTTTAATCAGAAGCTCTTGGTGGGAACATAAACCATACTTGAGAATAAATATCCTTCTATTCCCCCGCCACAAGTAGTTTCAGGGACAGAGGAATCCTCACACAAAAACTTGAAGGAATCGAATATCAGATTCCATCTTAGATCTCGAGATGTACTAGGGAATTTGGGGGTTAATGAATCAACTGTTGGACTTGTAAAAAACCTAATCCACTCGGGAAAAGGGAAGGGAAGGCCTTTCCACCTCTCGACAGCTCACGAGAAGGAATAAATAAAGCAGATGGAAAGTAGGAAGCAAACCATTATGAGGGCACTTAGAGAAAAGAAATATCTAGAGGGGGTTTCTCAATGAAAGTTATGTATTTAAATTGCATGGGTTTATCAAGTTCTGCCAAAAAACTTGCACTTAGGAGGTTGGCTACAAAAAATCAACCAGAGATCATCTTATTACAGGAGACAATGGGCAGTGTCGAAGCAATCACATAGAATTTGAAGAATAAGTTAAAATATTTTGATTCCATTGCTCAAGACGCAAATGGACTATTAGAAGGGTTAACAACAAGCTAGAACCTGAAATGTATAAAACCCTTAGGGTCGTGGGGATTTTGTTCATGACTAGGAGTGGAATATTTCTCTTTGGAGCTGGATTTCTCATTTTGCATAGTAAATGTCTATGGGCCATATGAAGAAAGGGTGGCTTATTGGGACTATGTTTTTAGGAAATCCTTTGTTCAAGCTGAAAATGTGATTATCAGAGGAGATCTAAATTTTACTTTGGGGGCTCAAGAAGTACGGGGGAAAAGAGAAAGGCTAGACCCTATGGCAAATTATTTCAAGTAGAAACTTTGTGAGGGTGGGACGGTGGACATTGAAGTGGTTAAAATAAGGCCCACCCAGACTAATATAATACTCGGAGACCAGAATATTGCAAAATGATTAAACCGTTTTCTGGTGGTAGAGAGTTTGCAAAAGAAAAATATGATTTTTCATCAATAGGTGGATGAGGGAGGAGAATATGGCCATGATCCAATATTTCTAGAATTTCAAGGGGGGGGGGTAACAAACCCACAAGTCCATTCAAGTTTTGTGAATCATGGTTGAAAGATGAAGAATGTGTGCAGTTGATCAAGAACACATGGATACCTTTAAGTCTTAGGGAAGGGAATCATGCAACCCTTCATTTTGCACAAAATTTAGCTAAGACAAAGAAATCTATCCAACAATGGGAAAAAGAAAAAAGGAATAAGGACAAATAGGATTTGAGACAGATTGAAGTCGATGTAAGAAACATTCTGGAAATAGGAGGAAGAGGTTTTGAATCCCATGAAGCAAAGGATATGCTACTTATAAGTTTGGAAGCCAAACGAAGAAAGATGTTCAAAGAACATGAAGAAGTTTGGAGATTGAAAAGCGGGGCTAGTTAGAGAGTGGCAATGAAAATACAAATTTATTTTAGGCATATGCCAAAGGAATAAAAATGCAAGATACCATTTGTGGTTTAAATAACCATACAAAGGAAACAATATCGACTTTTGAAGGACTAGTCAGGCTAAGTAAAGAACATTTTCAGAATTTATTCAAAGCAGTTGAAGGAGTGTCTATAACTGAGGTGATCAGGATGACCCAATTTTTTCCTGGTTTTGTTACCATAGAAGACATTAGAGAATTAATGGAGGAGGTGTTGGAATACGAACTACATGAGGTCCTCCATAGCTTTTAGAAGGGGAAGAGCCCAGGGCCTGATGGGTGGAATATTGATTTCTTCACAACTCTATATGAAACCATTAGGCCTAATATTTTGGGTGTAATTAAGGAATCTAAATCTCATGGTTGTATACATCATCCACTATAATTTCTCTCATACCAAATATTTATCATCCATAAACCATGGAAGAATTTCTCCCTATCTCCCATTGCAATATAGCCTACAAGTTAATATCCAAAATCATAGCCAGGAGGTTGAAAAAAAATCTTTCAAAAACAATCTCAACTGAACAGTTTGGGTTTCTATAAGGGAGACAAATTCATGAGGCCATTGGAGTCACCCAACAAGGTCTCCATAATATAAAAACTAAGAAGTTGAAAGGAGGAGTGTTGAAGATTAATCTATAAAAATATTATGATAAAGTAAGCTTGTTACAGTTAAGGATTTTGTTAACACGTTTGGGTTTGAATACTCTTTTGTCAAATGGGTCATGAGGTGTATTACGACAATATCTTTTGTGGTTGTTACAGATGGATCTGCCTCCCCTTTCTTCCATGTAGAGAGAGGTCTTCACCAGGGGTGTCCTGTGTCTCCACTCATTTTTATGCTAGTAGCAGAAGGTCTAATTATATCTATAGCCGAGGGAAAAAGAAGAGGAATGCTCACATGGATCATTATTGATCCAAACCTACTAATCACACATATATTATTCATAGCTTATATTCTTTGATGGAACATGGGGATATGCCAAAAATTATGGGAAATATCGGAGGTTTTTGAAAAGGCCACATGTATGCAGATAAATGCAAGAAAAATATTCTTTGTTTATTTAAATATGGAGTAGGGTGAAATCTATGGTTATACAAATTTGATCCCATTTGAGGTTAAATTGTTCGATAAGGGATTGAAGTATTTTGGATTTATAGTCAAACCAAATAGCTATAAGAAAGAGGATTGGAACCGACTAATAGCAAGGCTAGAAAAAAGACTAATATGTTGGAGCTTCATATGGATATCAAGAGAGGGAAGGATGGTGTAGACAAAATCTATACTGGAAGAGATCCTGGTTTACTGGATGTCTTACTGAAATTGTGGTTGATCCATGGTCAATATGTCAGAATTTGCACATACTTCCTCATCCAATTCTGCTTCATCTATATCAAAAGGATATCACTCAACTAACACACATTGTGTATCCAATGACGACCTCATTGTGGAGTCAAGGTTGGAAAGGCACGGACGGATTGGGCTTAGCAGAGGAATTTCATGAGGTATGGAATACTTATTTATGAGATCTGCATACCTCACATGTTCGATTAACTGAAAGTCCTAACAAGATTATCTTGATGGTTTCCCCCCATGGAACCTACACTCCAAAGTTGGGTTACACAAAGCTAACAAATGTAGGACACAATGGGGTCTTAAATTGGTGGTGGAATGGGGTGTGGAAGTCAAAATGTTCTCACAAATCCAAATTATTTGTGTGGTGTGTTCTAGCAAGAAAATTTCCGACATGGGATAGATTGAACAGAAGACTGGAAGGCCCAGGATGGTGCTCTTTGTGCAAAGATAATGAAGAAGACATCACTCATCTGTTTTTAAAATGCTCATTCAGTCCACAAGTGTGGGGGAATTGTCTGCATAGGATCAACAGTAGCACAAACTGGGATGGTGAAAATGTAGAAGAAGCTTGGAAATTCTGGAGTTCTGCACCAACGACCACCAATATCAGAGCACTTCCACTGATTATTATTTGGGGTTTGTGGATTGCTATGAACAAGGAAATATTCCAAGATTAGGCTTTAGTCCCAGAGTTGATAACTTCTCAAATTTTAGATATTCTCTCACATTTCCCTCAACAAAAGGACGTTCATGCTCCCAGAATTATTCAGGAAGAACATAAAAATAAAAATGATCCATCATTAGAGGAAATTTGGGGTCTAAAATGGGCCTTATAAGAAAATGAGCCAACAATAAATTCTTGTGAGTTGGAATTCAAGAACCAGTAGAATTTCAATAAAATGAGTCAACCATAATGGTTGACTTGACATATTTGTCTTAAAAAAAACTACTTTTTTGTTCGTATTTTCAACATATCTCCCTGTGTTTTTACTCAAATTTTGAACGGTATAGCTTGTTGGATGCGGAATTTAATTTTGCATCCAACGAGTACCCACACAACATACTTTTGACGGACCCCGCTACCCCAAAAACAAGAAATCCCTGGAAAAAAAACATGATGATGATGTCACCACATACCGACCTTGAGCTTTTGTGAAGGGTTCGAGTGCGAGCACACCTGTTGGGAACCGAAATATGGTGAACTATACTTGAGCAGGGCGAAGCAAGAGGGAACTCTGGTGGAGGTTGTAACACCTTGGTTTTGACCCCATCTGCATTAAATGTATATGATGTATATATTGTAATTAATCATGGTGTGGAGCTAAAGGTAGAAGCCCACCATCGATTTAATTGTTTTATCTTCCGGTGATTAAAATCGTTGCCGATGGTATATCATGCTATCCGACACATATTAATTTTGGCATCATGTAAACATGCATTTTAATTAAAAAAACCCACAACCAGCTATGTCAAAGCAACCATAATGAAAAGGGCATGATTTTCCTAAGGATAAGAAGGGGGAATTATTTAACCTTTGGGGCCAATAGGGAAAATCCAGATGTCAATAGGAGAACACATCAATCAGTCAACTACCAAATTAAATACTATGGAGTTAGTTGGGGATAGTTATTGCATGGGCAGTAGTGTGTGGCAGGACTGTCAGTCCTTTCCCACACGCACACTCCTCACGTGGGAAGGAGAAGAGGAGACCCCATTCTTCCATTTTTTGCCCATCTTCACGCACAGACAGGGGTTTTTATTCCTCATGCACAAGTTTGGGGATTCTCTTCGTGCGGGCAAGAGAAAGTTTCCCATCCTCACGCGGTCGCTCAGTCCTCACGCATGCATACCACAACTGGTTCAATCTTCCTCTCCCGATTTTGATGTGTGCAATTCTCTTCATGTTATGGTTCTGGGCATGTGAATTCACCTTCACGTAGGTGGCATTCCTTTCCTCACGCAGCTAAGCAATCGCTGCTAGTTTCCCCACAAATTTTGGGTTGTTATTGAGTTGTTTTGGCCACGATAGAACGACTCTAGAGATGAATTGCTCAGTCTGAGTTGTGTATTACCCAAATTGTCATTCTGATTTTGTTCTATGGTGTTTTCTTTTAAACCCCAGAGTTGTGAATGGTTGTTTTGCTGTGTGTGTATAGTGGATTGGTCTTTGGATTGTGTAGGAATGGAAAGGAGTCTGCTTGAAAAACCTAGTGTTTTGTAGGAGCCTCATAGACAGAGCTAGAGGGTTGAATCTCTTCTATACACCCCCTGAATAGCATTGGAAAGGAAGTCATGTCCTGAGGGACTGTGCAGCAAAGAAGGGAATTATTTTTTGTGTTGGGTGTGTGTGGATGTCCTAGGAGTCAAGCTAGTTCTGGTGTAGGCATCCTTAGCTCTTCAGTGAGTCCACTGGCTTAGCAGACAGTGCTTCCATCTCCTGATAACCTAATAAACCCAACTTGTTGGCTTGGTTATGTGTTGTTGTGTACTCTTGGTTTGATAAACCCAACTGTGTTGGCTTGACTAAGTCTTGACATATCTTTGGCTATGTGTGAGCCTGCTTAGTTTCCTTATTCCTTGGGGAATCATGCCCAGCTCGGGGGTGGCAGTGTTGCTGAGAGATTAAGGAGCACATTGGACTATGGTTGGGTGGAACGTTGCAACAACATAGCTGGTTACAGGATGAACCTCCTCATAAGATAAGTATTCTTGTATATTTCATATATGCAATTGTATTTGTTGTTTAATGAAAATGATGAACATGTTAAATGCTTGAATGGAATGTAGTTTCTTACGCTGTATGATGAATAATTATGCATATATTCATGTTTTACTTCAATGCATTTCAATTTTTATCATTGTATGTTCATGGGGCTAGTTGCCCAGGTAGATAGAAGAAATCAGTAGCGTCCTCTTCGTTGGTCGGAGGGTCAGGGACGTTACAAAGGCCCGCAGCGATACCAACGTGCAAATAATTTGTCTAACTTGGGTATAGGGGTGAAAGGCTAATCGAACCATCTAGTAGTTGGTTTCCTCCAAATTTTCCTTCAGGATAGTTGGAGCTCACGTGCGAGTTTTATTGGGTAAAGCAAATGATTAGAGGCATCGAGGGTGTAACGCACTTGACCTATTCTCAAACTTTAAATAGGTAAGACAGTGCGGCTGCTCCATTGATCTATTCCACGAAATTGAGAGCTCCAAGTGGGCCATTTTTTGTAAGCAGAACTAGCAATGCAGGATGAACCAAAAGTCGAGTTACAGTGCCAAACCATGCGCTAACCCAGATCCCACAAAGGGTGTTTGTTGATTAAGACAACAGGACGGTGGTCATGGAAGTCAAAATCCGCTAAGGAGTGTGTAGCAACTCACCTACCGAATCAACTAGCCTCGAAAACAGATGGTGTTGAAGCATGCGACCTATACTCAGTTGTTGAAGCAATTACTAGGCTTCGATGAGTAGGAGGACGTGGGGGTCGTTGAGAAACCTTGGTTGCGAGCCTGGTTGGGCCGGCCCCCGATGCAGATCTTGGTGGTAGTAGCAAATATTCAAATGATAACTTTGAATACTGAAGTGGGGAAAGGTTCCATGTGAACAGCACTTGGACATGGGTTAGTCGATCCTAAGAGATGGGGAAACCCTGTATCAAGGGCACACTTTGCATGAACATCGAAAGGGAATCGGGTTAATATTCCCGAACCGGGACATGACGGTGGATGACGACATTAGGAAATCTGGAGACGTTGTCAGGGGCTATGGGAAGAGTTATCTTTTCTTTTTAACAGCTTGCCCACCCTAAAATCGGTTCAACCAGAGATAGGGTCTAGTAGCAGCTGAAAGAGCACCGCACATCTTGTGAAGTCCAGTGCACCCTCGACGTCCCTTGAAAATATGGAGGACTGAGTATCGTTCATGCCCGGTCGTACTCATAATTGCATAAGGTCTCCAAGGTGAACAACCCCTCTTCAATAGAACAATGTAGGTAAGGGAAGTTGAAAAAAAAAATCTGTAACTTCGGGAAAAGGATTGTCTCTAAGGGCTGGGCCTAGGGTTCTGCATTCTCAACCTGTGGGTTGTAGGAAAACTGCCTGAGCTGCCCTAATGGTGAGGATAGGTAGTCGAGTGCTTATCGGGCTACAGGAACAGAATCTCCCCTTGCGGGGCATTCCCTAGGCGGTGAACAATCGAATCATAACTGGTATGGACAAGGGAATCCAAGTGTTTAATTAAAACAAATCATTACGATGGTCCCTGCGGATGCCGACGGAATGTGATTTCTTCCTAGTGCTATGAATGTCAAAGTGAAGAAATTCAACTAAGTGTGGGTAAACGGTGGGAGGAACTATGACTCTCTTAAGGTATCCAAATTCCTTGTCATCTAATTAGTGACGCGCATGAATGGATTAACTAGATTCCCACTGTCCCTATCTACTATCTAGTGAAACCACAGCCAAGGGAACAAGCTTGGAATAATCAGCGGGGAAAGAAGACCCTTTTGAGCTTGAATCTAGTCTGACTTTGTGAAATGACTTGAGAGGTGTAGAATAAGTGGTATTCGTTTTTGGCACAAGTGAAATACCCCTACTTTTAACGTTATTTTACTTATTCTGTGGGGTGGAGACGGGGAACTGCCCCTGTTTTTGGCCTTAAGGCACGCATCGACAGGTCGATCTGGGCATAAGACATTGTCAAGTGGGGAGTTTGGCTGGGGTGGCACATATGTTCAAAGATAGTGCATGTGTCCTAAGATGAGCTCAACGAGAACATAAATCTCATTTGGAACAAAAGGGTAAAAGCTCATTTGATTTTGATTCTCAGTACGAATACAAACTGTGAAAGTGTGGCCTGTCGATCCTTTAGCCTTTCGTAATTTGAAGCTAGAGGTGTCAGAAAAGTTACCACATGGATAACTGGTTTGTGGCAGCCAAGCGTTCATAGCGACGTTGCTTTTTTATCCTTTGATGTCACCTCTTCCTATCATTATGAAGAAGAATTCACCAAGTGTTGGATTGTTCACCCACCAATAGCGAATGTGAGTTGGGTTTAGAACATCATGAGGCAGGTTAGTTTAAACCTACTGATGAACTACGCCACAATAGTCATTCAACTTAGTACGAGAGGAACCATTGATTCACACAATTGGTCATCACGCTTGGTTGAAAAACCAGTGGTGTGAAGATACCGTGTGTCGGATTATGATTGAATGCCTCTAAGTCAGAATCCACAATAGAAGTGGCACTTGTCACTCTTCAACTATATCGTGACCCACAGTAGGGGTGCTTCAACATCCCCAGGGGCTGATGTCTCTTGTGAACTTTGGCCGGGAGACAAACCGGTTGGGGCAACTTTGAAGTTCAATTCCAAATGGTCGACGAGAAGAATCCTTTGCAGATGACTTAAATACATGACAGGGTATTGTAAGTGGCAGAGTGGCCTTGCTACCACACTGCACTAAGATTCAACCCTTGGTTGCCCTGATTTAGGGCACAAACTCATTTCACAAATCAAGTTCTAATACTTTGAAAATTCTCTTACTTAACACTTTGAACTTTCGCTCACTTAACACTTTGAACAAGTTAAAAAAAATTTACTTAACTTTGAAAAATGGCTAAGTCGCGGGGAAGGTTGGGGTTTCCTGCAGGGAAATAAGAAAAAAAAAATGGCTAATCCGCGGGGAAGGTTGGGGTTTCCTGTGGGGAATAAGAAGAAAAAAAACTGCTAAGTAGTGGAGAAGATTGGGGTTTCTCGCAGGGAAGAATAAAAAAAGGCTAAGTCACAGAGAAGGTTGGGGTTTCATGTGGGGAAGAAGAAACAAAAAGGCAAATTCACGGAGAAGGTTGGGGTTTTGTGTGGGGAAGAAGAAAAAAACATGGCTAAGTCGCGGAGAAGGTTGGGGTTTCCCGCGGGGAAGAAGAAAAAAAAAGGCAAAGTTGCAGAGAAGGTTGGGGTTTCCAACAGGGAAGAAGACAAAAAACTGGCTAACTTGCAGAGAAGGTTGGGGTTTCCCGCGGGGAAGAAGAAGAAAAAAAAGAAAAATTCATGGAGAAGGTTGGGTTTTTCCACGGGGAAGAAGAAAAAGAAAGGCAAAGTCATGGAGAAGGTTGGCGTTTCCTGAAGGGAAGAAGAAAACAAATGACTTTTCCCATAGGGAAGAAGAAAAAAAATGGCTAAGTTGCGGAGAAGGTTGGGGTTTCCCGCGGGGAAGAAGAAAATAAAATGGGCAAGTCGTAGAGAAGGTTTGGGTTTCCTGCGGGGAAGAAGAAAAAAAAAGATAAAGTTGTGGAGAAGGTTGGGTTTCCCGCGGGGAAGAAGAAAAAAAATGGCTAAGTCACGAAGAAGGTTGGGGTTTCCCGCGAGGAAGAAGAAAAAGAAAACGCTAAGTCACGGGGAAGAAGAAAAAAAACGGCTAAGTCGCAGAGAAGGTTGGGGTTTCCAGCGAGGAAGAAGAAAAAAAAGGTAAAGTCATAGAGAAGGTTGGGGTTTCCCGTGGGGAAGAAGAAAAAAATGGCTAAGTCATGGAGAAGGTTGGGTTTCCCGCGGGGAAGAATAAAAGAAAAAGCTAAGTCACGGAGAATGTTGAGTTTCCCGGGAGGAAGATGAAAAAAAAACGGCTAAGTCGCGGGAAAGGTTGGGGTTTCCTGCCAGGAAGAAGAAAAAAAATGGCTAATTCATGGAAAAGGTTGGGGTTTCCCGCGGGGAAGAAGAAGAAAAAATGGCAAAGTCGCGGAAAAGGTTGAGGTTTCTTGCGGGGAAGAAGAAGAAAAAAACGGCTAAGTCGCGAAGAAGGTTGGGGTTTCCCACAGGGAAGAAGAAAAAATGGCTAAGTCGTGCAGAAGGTTGGGGTTTCCGTGGGGAAGAAGAAGAAAAAAACGTCTAAGTCGTGGAGAAGGTTGGGGTTTCCCATAGGGAAGAAGAAAAAAATGGCTAAGTCGTGGAGAAGGTTGGGGTTTCCCGTGGGGAAAAAGAAAAAAAACGTCTAAGTCATGGAGAAGGTTGGGGTTTCCTGTGGGGAAGAATAAAAAAAATGCTTAAGTCACGGAGAAGGTTGGGGTTGTTAGAGATTTAGCTCTGAAGGCACTCTGCATGTTTTTTTCTTGTATGCAGAAGTGACCATGCACTAGCTAGGCTACTTTACTTTGTAATGTTGTTTTATAAAGTTTAAAGTGACTCTTAATTAAATGAGACTTTTTATAAAGTATTCCCTTGTTTTAATTTTATAAAGTGACTTGATGATAGAGTGCACTTAGTCCATAAAGTAAATGTGACTTTATTAAAATTAAATGTAACCACTTTTGGGGGGAAAGTTTCTCAACCCTTGATCTTGAAAAGGAAAGATTTAATCTTGGCCTTTGGATTTAGGGATTTGGGAAGGTGAAAAGTCACTCTCAAATTATAAGAGAGAGCTTAGGGTAGTGTGCAAGACAAGTTGAAGAAGTGAGCATTTGGCTACGTTATTTGCAGAGAGAGAGGGAGCTGCAATTTTTCTCAAGTGGGCACGAATCCCAAGGAGAAATGTTTTTCTCAAGAGGGCACGAATCCCAAGGAGCTGGGTAGTTTTCAAGGTATTTAGCTTCTACTGAGTTGTATTGTTCTGTATAGTCTGTATGGTACAACAGAGGCACATTTTTCGAGGAAAAATTTATGGGCACGATTTTCGAGGAGAAGTGAATTTTTTTTCAAGCACAAAAATCCGTACAGTCCGTACATTCTACTGGTGGCACGAAAATCAAGGTGGGAACGAAAATCGAGGTGGGCATGAAATTTGAGGTGGGTAAGGAATTCGAGGTGGGAATGGAAATCGAGAAATATGGTACAGTCATTAATCTTGAAATAAATGTTGCTTCCTGATAAATGCTGCAATAAAATTCTCTTGGACTGGTTTTCCCCGGGGTGGGGTTTTTCCAGGGTCACATTGTCCAAAAATCTATTGTTTTATAGGTTTATCAGTCTGTTGTTTTTTATGTGTTTTTCCGCTGCTATAGACTTAGTTTTTCAGTGTTTCAGCTTCAAGGTTGTTGGGATTTATGCATGTGAAGTATTTTTTTACTTAATGACAGTAAAGTGTGAAATCTAGGTTTAACTAAGTGTTTGGAAAAATTCTGATACTTTTTGTCAATATTTCTACAGGGGTTTATTGTGGGGAAGAAGAAAGAAATACGACTAAGCCGTTGATATTTTTGGGGGGGTTTCCTGTGGGGAAGAAGATAAAAAAAAATGGCTAAGCCGCAGAGAAGTTTGGGGTTTCCCGCGGGGAAGAAGAAGAAAAAGGCTAAGTCGCAGGGAAGGTTGGGGTTTCCTACGGGGAAGAAGAAAAAATAAAGGCTAATTCACAAGGAAGGTTGGGGTTTCCCTCGGGGAAGAAGAAAAATAAAATGGCTAATCCACACAAAAGGTTGGGGTTTCCTGCGGAAAAGAAGAAAAGAAAATGGCTAAGTCACGGGGAAGAAGAAAATAAACGACTAAGTTGCGGAGAATATTGGTGTTTCCCACGGGGAAGAAGAAGAAAAGAAAACGGCTAAGTCATGGGGAAGGTTGTGCTTTCCCATGGGGAAGAAGAAAAAAAAACAACAAATCTGCGAGGAAGGTTGGGGTTTCCAATGGGGAAAATGAAAAAAAAGGGTCAAGTCACGGTGAAGAATAAAAAAACGGCTAAGTCGCGGGGAAGAGTAAAAAAAAATGGCTAACTTGCGGGGAAGAAGAAGTAAAAAATGGCCAAGTCCTTGGGAAGTTTGGAGTTCCCAGTGGGGAAGAAGAAAAAAAACGACTTAGTCGCGGGGAAGGTTTGGTTTTCCCTGAGGGGAAGAAGAAGAAAAAAATGACAAAGTCGCGGGGAAGAAGAAAAAAAATGTTGAAGTCGCGGGGAAGGTTGGGGTTTCCCATGGGGAAGAAGAAAAAAAATAGCTATGTCTCGGGGAAGGTTTGGGTTTCCCACGGGGAAGAAGAAAAAAAATGGCTAAGTTGTGGGATGGTTGGGGTTTCCCACGTGGAGGAAGAAAAAGAAAACGACTAAGTCGTGGGGAAGGTTGGGGTTGTCACATCTACAACAAAACGCGTCTCACTTTTGCATTTTTACTGTGGTGTGGGGCATTGCCCAAGATGCTTCTCGATGACTTGGTCGCTCAAGAGCTTCTTGGAAGACTGCGCCTAACAATGCATAAGGCTTACGTATCATTTTTTGTTTAACATAACCGAATTTAAACTTAGCCAATTGCATTCATCAAGTAAACATACACAAGATACAAGTATAATGGTGGGGTTTCCATACCGACCAACCGCGTTAACTTTGCATTAAGAAACCAACTTTTACAATAAGGGAGGTTCCACAAACCGATGACTCTCTTGGTGTGCGCCCAACCAGCTAACACATGTTCATTTACAAAATACAACAAGAATGAGTTGACCCCTCCCGCGGAACTCACTACTCCTATCTCCTGAACTTCTATACTCAGTCATTTTTCCACTACACGTATTCCCAACGGCACATACAACACAACTAACCAAGTACAACAGATAGGCATACATATGGACAACACCCCAAACTGGGACATGGTTGGTACACATTTTACATAAGAGAACTTGTTACAATGACAGAGGATGCCACATCCTCGGCAACTCTTCCAAGAGTGTGCCTAACTAGCAACACTCAAGACACAATAAAAACCCAACTCTGACTGTCTGCATCGCATCTACATGCCAAGTCTCTCTGGAGGCTATCGTCTGTCGCAACCTTGTCAAATCTTGCACTATGATCAAGGACTCACCCAACTTCCTACACCGAGCGCTTATGCCTGACTCTAAATTTTTCTAAGCCTCCTGTCATTCTTCTGCTTGAATTCCAAAAGCTTTCCCATCCGCATCCCTTCACTATGGCTATCGGCCTAGGCATTTGTCACGTGGACGCCTATTTTTCGGTTGACACCCACCTTAGGCGCAGTTCAACCGACATGTTGTCCTGGACACTATGGCAGTCGGCACCCTCCTTGAGAGCTTAACTGTCGACGTGCTCTCCTGGTCGTCACTCTGCCGAAGGCACTCAATTTGGGTGCTTTTATGTCGACGTTCCCTCTTAGATGATGCGGTGTCAGTCTGCACACTACTAGTGTGTAGACACTTGGATGCCCTACTGTTGGTCTGCAGCACACACACATTTTGGGGGCTCTCCTGCCAAACCTCTGTGGGAGCTCGCCTTTTAACGACTCGCCCAACCAACGTCTTGGAAGCTTGTCTGTCCCAGCCTCGCTTTAGACACATGTTTGCTCGGTCAAAGAAGCTCACCCAACCATCCTCACAAAGGGCTCTCCTAACTTTAATGGGGACGCTCTGTCCACAACTCGAGGGCACCCTGCTCCTATGCATTGTTGTGCCTAGAGAAGGACCGTCTATGGAGTGCTCACCTCCCAGGATGGGAGGTTGCCTCCCATTGAGGCCAGACCAACTTGATGGTTCCTCCAAGCATCCATATCTTACCTCCTTCTAGACTGCTTCCGCTTGAGCCTTAGTCGTGCCTTTATAGGCGCTAGGCGTGTTGGCGGGGTGACTCTTGTGTTTTCACTCACCAATGCACCTTGCCTTAGTGCACACACTAGCTCATCTATCTTGGTTGCTTGTGAAAGACGCTTTTCTCGCATGGAACTTGACCACATGTCATCGTCATGTTTTTCATGTATTTCTTGTTTTTGGGGTAGTATGGTCCGTCAAAAGTATGTCGTATGGGTACTTGTTGGATGCGTAATTAAATTCCGCATCCAACGAGCCCTCCTGCTCGAAATTTGAGTAAAAACACACTGATATATGTTGAATATACAAACAAAAAAGTAGTTTTTTTCTTTCTTCCTTCCAAATTAATAAATATTATTTTATTATTTTAACTATTATTTTATTATTTTCCTTAGGAGGCCCATTTTAGACCTCAAATTTCCTCTAATGGGGCCTCTTTTGAAAGATCCTCACAAAACAATAGATGTGTGTGTGGGGGGGGAGGGTGCTATCCTTTTTCTCACGAAAAACATGTTTTTAAATTACAAATGTGGTTAGGAGTGTTTAATTTAGTGAAGCATAGGATCCTCAGGCCTGAATGAAATCAATTGTGAAAGAAGTCTTCGGAAGAGAAGAAAAAAATAGTAAAAACTAATCAATCAACCATGGAAAAATTGCACACACATGGAGACAAAATTGGAAGAATAACATTACATCCATTAATCAATAACATGTATGTGATGCAATGGTAATACAATAGGAAAAAATCGAATACCATAGGTAGGATTCAAATTCACCAACTTGGACTGACTCAAGTGTTAAATCAGTGTGAGAAAATCACCACTAGAGCTCACTAATGCAACTATAGTCAACTGAATCAAATCACAATCAGTTAACTGATCTAGGTAGATGAGAAAATGCGCCCAACCTCCCTTAAATCATGCAAATTGGCACTAGGATGATTGGAAGTGAACTAACTGATGGGAATCAGAGCATATCTGAACATAACTGAACACCGACTAGGGTCAACTGCTAGTGGCACTCAGAGTGGGTTCCTAAATTATAGGGATTGGTCTCTGGATATCCTAAACTCATGCAAGCATGCACATTGAGTGTTAGGTGGGCCCCATATGAGTCCCCCATGGCACTAGTTAAGTGGAAATGACCTCCTAAGTTAGGAAAAGACAAATAGACTATGGTGGTCAAGGGAGGATTAATTAATTAATCCTAACACTCCATATTAATCCTAACTTGGACAAATTGGGCCCTAGCAACTAAGACCAAAGGTCATCCATACAATCTAGATGCAAAAATCACTAATTAAAAAACCAAGGAAGTGGGGAAAACCTCATGGGAACCCACCCCCCTAAAAATAAGCAGGGAAAACCAAGAATAATAACTAAATCAAGCCTTTACACAAAGATAAAAACTCTTCTTAAGTAAAAAACTTGTGAAAATATTTCTGCAATCTCCATATCTATGGAGCAATAATGCAATGTGATGGTCCTTGTATGCACTAGTTTCCTGGTACTATGCATGTGAACCTCTCCACCTTCTTCCAATCTAATGACATATAGGAGAATAAATGTTGCTCCTCTTGCAACCAATATTGCTTCTTTCGAACCTCTTTGACAGTATGAAAGGATTGAACTTGGAATTCCATGCCTCGGGGACTTGCTTGATCCCATAAAATGGATTCCTTAGCTTGCATGTTAAGAGAGAATCAATGTACCCCTTAGGATTTTCCATGTATATTTTTCCTTTGAATTTGTCAATTTGAGTGACATGATCCAATGTTTCTTTGTTCTTCAGTGAGTAGAACTATTGATCGGACATTACCATGTCATGAAGCATCTCTCTGGGAGTTTGTAGCACCTCTCTGGGATAAGTGGATTTGCTTGACATAACGCAAAGCTCTCATTTTGAAACTGAGATATTGTTCTTCTCTTGTCAGATGACTCTCCAATCATGTTCCCAGCAGCCTTAATAACCTTTTGAGCCCATTTAGGCATAGGATTAGGAGTAGGGACTGGATCTGGATCGATATCCGACTGAACTTCATCTTCAATTCCATAAACTGGTTCAACTTGGTCCTCTGCTTTGGATTCTGAATCTGAAACAGTAATGAAAACATTATCATATGCAAAAGGTTTAGGTAGGATGAATTTACCTTCCCTTCCAAATGGCAGCTAAGAATGGACTCGATCTGAGTATGGCATAACGTGTGAGAATTCATATGCCTTGGAGGCATGGTTTGCAATACCTTTCGCTATCAACATCATAGTTGAGATATCTGGTATCTCCATTGAGTCAAGACCAAATACAACTTGCTTTGGTGAGCATGCATGATTCATCTGGTATATAGACAACAAATTTGCACCTAAGGAGGGAACATAGAGGACTTTCTTGGAAACTCCATACTCTAACTTGATTGAACCCTTCCCTTCAGCTTGTATTTGAATGTCATCTCCCATGTGAATACTTGGACCATCAGTAAGTTGTAATGAAGAGAATGACTCTTTGGATGCAACCATGTGATTGGAGGATCCTGAATCAATGAGAAATGCATGAGACTTTGAAAATCCAAACTTTAATGCATGGCATCTCTCATGATATTCGGTCTTATCTCCAGATTCAACCTTCCTTGCACCTTTAGGGAGGGAAATATTGTGTTGTTCAAGGAACCTTTCTCTGTATGGTTTCCTTTCTTACGGTAGGAGCACTTGCCCTTGTCAAACCTCTGATGTTTGTCCTTATTAAATATTGAGGCTTCATTTGCTGGATCAAACTCTTCTTTAGGTTTGAATTCAATGTTCCTAATCTCCTTTCCTTTTGGCTTCCTCCTTGCTTACGCGTTCTTTGTCTCACTAGCAAAGAGAGCTTGATTTGGGGAGGTTCTGAGGGATCCCATCTGTATCATCTTGTCTTGTTCCTATATAAGAGATTTTGTGAAGGAATTAAGGGATGGCATTCACCAATGAGGATTTGTCAGTCTCCTAGATTGAAAGGTGGATATGAACACTGAGAATTATGGGCCAACTTTGCTTGGAATTGATAGCACCAATTACTCATCCTTCTTCTCAATCCCACATTGCTTTCATTGCATGACAAGAGATTTGAATTTTGAGAAAAAAATGTGTATAGTTTCGAAGTTGTTTGGTTGTAGTGCTATCAACTCATTCTCCGGAATATGCCCCCTTAGCTCATCTTGCTTGCAAAACAAGGATTTGAGCTTCTCCCATACTTCTTTTGGATTTCTCAGTCCATCAATATGGAATAGTAACTCCCTCGATATGTGGATGCACATGAAGCCAAATGCTTCATCCAGCTTGTTCAGATGCTTTGACTTCTCAAGAGGTTGTTGGGGTTCAACCTCTCTGCCCATAGTGACCCTGTACAGACCCTTGTTGCGCAAGACTATCTACATATCAGCCCTCCAATCAAGATAATTGAAGGGTGTGAGGATCCAGGGAGTCAAAGATGTTGAATTCTCCATATTAGAGCTTCAAGAAACAACTAATTCTTTAGAAAATCTTGAATTTACCTGCAAAAACACTTAAAAAACAATTTAATTCAAAATCAAACCTATTCAAACACTCTCCACTTCGACATGTGCACTTTCTTTGGGTGCATCACACATGGCTAGACTTCTCTTTACAAAATCTAGAGGGAGCAAGGAAAGAATACTAGGATTTATGTGGAACCCAATTGCTTCTGTTGCATCAATGGAAGATTCCGAGGTTTGAAGCTAGCCTGAATACCTGCTCTGATACCATGTTTAATTTAGTGAAGCATAGGATCCTCAGGTTTGAATGGAATCAATTGTGAAGGAAGGCTGCAGAAGTGAAGAAAAATTTAGTAAAGACTAATCAATCATCCATGGAAAATTGCACACACATGGAGACAAGATTGGAAGAATAACATTACATCCATTAATCAGTAACTTGTATGTGATACAATGGTAATACAATAGGAAAAATTTGAATGCCTTAGGTAGGATTCGAATACACCAACTTGGTTTGACTCCGGTGTTAACTCTGTTTGAGAAAATCACCACTAGAGCTCACTAATGCAACTTCGGTCAACTGAATCAGTTAACTAATCTAGGTAGGTGAGAAAATGCACCCAACTCCCTTAAATCATGCAAACTAGCACTAGGATGACTAAAAGTGAACTAATTGATGGGAATCAGAGCACAACTAAACATAATTGAACACTGACTATGGTCAACTGCTCATGACTACTGGTGGCTCTCAGAGTGGGTTCCTAAATTATAGGGGTTGGTCTCTGGAGCTCCTAAACTCATGAAGACATGTGGATTGAGTGTCAAGTGGGCCCTAGATGAGTCCCCCATGGCACTGGTGAAGTGGCAATGACATCCTAAGCTAGGTAAAGAAAAATAGACTATGGTGGTCAAGGGAGGATTAATTAATTAATCCTAATAGGGAGAAGGGACAAATAACTATGTTGAGTTAATGGCACTAAAGTTGCACTATGTTTCACAAAGGAAAGGGGCTGTCAAAAAATTCAAGTTTTTGGAGACTCAAAGAACGTCATAAACTGGACAAACATAACTCAAAGGTGTCAAAATATGTTTCTTCTTAATTTGGTGGAAGATGTTTTGTGACTCAGAAACTCTTTTGAGACTTTCACTTGTTGTCATGCCTATAGGGAAAGGAA
Source organism: Pseudotsuga menziesii (assembly GCA_001517045.1). Lineage (NCBI taxonomy): Eukaryota > Viridiplantae > Streptophyta > Pinopsida > Pinales > Pinaceae > Pseudotsuga > Pseudotsuga menziesii. Next base: position 133,508 of record LPNX010238171.1, on the reverse strand, counting down.
CTTCACTGCATATTCTCTTTCAAAAGAAGGGATCCAACTAGCTTATGGAACATGGAAGGTGGCCAACGCACATAATGAGGACTTTTTTGAATTCTATCACATGCCTTTTGTAGAAGGAAATTTTGTTGAACAATCTCATTGAACTGAACAAGAAACACATGAAAAAGCAAAACTAAATATGAAGAAAAGATACACAACAATTGTAGGCTTATAGTATGTTAACTGTATTTTTGGCATGAAAATGCTTAAGATATCCAGGTTAGAGTTTTTTTTTAAATATATAATCAGGAAGAAACTCGCAAAGAATTTTTGTCATACAATATTTTTTTTAATGATGGTAGTTGTTAAAAATCATATACATGAAATGTATGACACACATGTATTATGTAGAATGCTATACGTTTTTTCCCTAGGGACAAAAATGTTCTTATATAATTGATATGTATAGTCTTTGTTTTTAACTACATATAATGTTTTAAAACATTTAAAATTATAATTTAAAAAATACAATTTTTAAGTAAAATAATTGTATTTATTAATGTAAAATAAAAATATTTATTTTTTAAATTTATAAAATTTTAAATAAAATATTTGTAATTAAAATTATAAATTTTTAAATAAAAAAATATTAATTAATTATAATATAATTTTTTTAAATAATAGCTGCGCTAGAAGGAGGGCTTGAACCTCCGACCTTGTGGTTAACAGCCACACGCTCTAACCAACTGAGCTATTCCAGCACGCGTTAGTTTATGTATTTTAATTACTTCCTATTTACAACTATAAATTTGGATCAAAATCTGACAAAACGAAGCCAACCTGTTATGTTATCGAACAAAAAAAATAACTAAAGCAAAACAGATTGAATTAGTGGACGTGTACATCACGCTGTGGCTGCTGAGAGCTACCCCTTTTATCAAAATGAAACCAACGCCGTGTTTTTCTCTTTCCCGGATTTTAATTCAGGACTCTAATGTGAAAATTAAGTATTAAATATTAAAATACAATATTTAATAATATTAATATTAAAATAAATTATTTATTTTGATTTTTAATGGAAGATACCCTATACAAGTTGCCGCCAAAGGAATATTGATTTTAACTCTAAGTGGCGTTTTTTCAATTTATTTTTTAAAAATGGTTAAATATTGCATAGAAACAAACAAGGTGGAAAATTGAAAGTATTTGCAATATGAAATTGTATGGCAAGTCTTAATGAATTGGATGATGTTGTGGAATAAATAATGTTAATTTTATTTATTTTTAATAAGTTGATTGTATTGCAAGTCTTAATGAATTGGATAATGTTATGGAATAAATAATGTTAATTCTATTTTTTTTTAATAAGTTGAATTTATAAATATAGTTATACAATGGATTTAAATTATATTTATATATATATTTATAATTTATAAATTTTTTTTTATAAACAAACAAATATGAGATGTCTTTATATTGATTTGTGGAGTACTATAAAAAAAAAAGTTGTAATAAGTAATTTGAATCTAATTTCCAAATCAATATCAAATATACAAACTTTATTTGTTCCACTTTCTAAGGTAAATTTTCTTATTTCTTTAATTTTAAAAATTGTCATTAAATTATTAAAATTTTAATTGTTATAATAATATAGAAAGTATTCTAAACATTATTTAATTTATATTTTTTCTTGAATTTGGCTAAATAATATTTGGTCAAATTGCAATTTAGCATTTTTTAAATTACATTTTTGAATGTATAAATGGATTTAGTATCTTCAAACATTTCTATTGCACCCTCTTTGTGCAATCTCAACAACTTATATTTGCAATTTTAACAATTCTTCTCAAGTTTTAACTAGATTTCAAAATATGACCAAAAAATGTTCAAATTAGAGCATGTTGAATCTTGAGCCATGATATGTTTGTGTTTTGGAAAACAAAACAAGTTGAGCTTCATGAAGGCTCCTCTTACTTCTTTGGGCTTTCATTGCCTTTCAACATGTCAACCGTGATATTGATTGAGGTGTTGTCACTAAGATACATTGAGTTCTTAATGTTGATCGAGGTGTCCCTACTACGTTACGTCGTGTTCTAAAGGGATGCAGATGTGAATCCATAGATGTGGTTGCATTTTTAAATGTCAACAAGCATTTAATACCATTCATAAATATAAGTGTATATAAGTACTAATTCATTAGTTTTTTGTAAAGACAATTTATATGCCATGATTTAAATATACGAAATTTGGTAAACCTCTAGTAGTCAAAATTTACCTATATATAAATGTAAATCATAAAGTGTACTTCTTTATATAATTTGCATATATTTTTCCTTTACATCATTTCCATATGTTCAAAACATAACCAAAATACAATCAAGAAACTATCGTATCCATCACCAAATAATTATACATCCCATCCTCACATCCCCATCAACACAATAGGAAAAATTATTTCCCAAGACTTAAAGAGATGGTCTAGGTTCATGTGCCAACATATCCTCTCGCTATTCCCACCTTTTCCAAGTACAAGGTACTATATGTAGTCCCTCTTTTGATAATGTATTGCAATCTTGTTCCTTTCTCTGTATACATGCACAAATGACACTTCATTAATAACACATTTTATAAGAAGAATATCATCATAAATAAATCTTAAAAGAATGTTATCTAAGATACTAACATCCCCCCCATTTGGCCAATCACCTCTTAAAGGTCACCCATGATTTGGATTTTTGAACACCTTTCTCAACAAAAATCCATAAAACCAATGTTGAAGCCATTAAATTAGCTTTATTATTGGTGCTCAATCCTAAGATTGCTTTGAATATGAGAAAATGAGAATATGAAAGATAAATAACCCCCTTATATCTACCTATAGATGGATCTCCTTGAGTAGTCCCATCGAAATGGGCCCATGCTCCTAATTTGACAATGGTTACATCAACCTCTACCCTTAAGGTTTGTTATTCTTAATTTGTTTAAGAACAATTATACCTTGAGCAACACATAATTGACGAGGGAGTTTATCTTCAAACAAACCAAAATTTCTAGCTAGCCAAATCACCTAGTCAATTATTACAAGTGGATAGGATCTATATGAACTAATAGTAATTCTCATTCTAATTTTTATAAGCTTCCTCCACATTTTTACCTCTTCATACATTCATGATCCTTGATAAAGCCTCACTTACTCTATAGACTGATTCAACAAAGGTGTGACCTTCCATGCTGGTTCAACAAACAAACAATAAATTATAATATAAGAAAGGTTTTCGTCCCATACCTTGCCTAATGGACATATGCTTGGCTCGTGCCAACATCTTCTTTGCATAAAGTTCTGAGGTTGGCACTTTTTCCCTAAGATCCAACCGCATGAATTTTTCTTTCTTTCTTAGGCGCCACTTGAATTTCCAAATCCATTTGAAGGACCATACATGATCTTGTTGGTATTCCTCCTCTTTGAGCAGTTTGTAGCCAAGACTTGGAGTATAACCCCCCAAATAGGGTTCCTAGACCATACAAGATCATCATTGTCCTCCTTTATCATGACATGGATATTTTTTTAAGCTCGACAATAAGTGGACCATATATAACCCTCTTCACATGCAAATCCTAAAATACTAGCATAAAGATATTCATGTCTCAATATCATTGTTTTCTCATGATCGACTACCTAGTATAGACAATGATAACCTCTATCGTTTAAGGTCTCAACCATTTTCCTAGGAAACCTGAAATTTGGAGGTACCATAGCCTATAATGGAAATGACATGAATTGTGCAAGGAATCGCTTATTATGTACAAAACAATGGCTACTAGTCATGAATGACGATATCGTAGGTAGTGTAAGGAAGCATTATAGTTTATAAAATACAAGTACCTTGCGTTGGTAAGAAACAAAATTTACACAAGGTTGAGGCATGTTGAGCCTCGAGGGTTAGCTTAAGTGGTCATGAGCCATACATTAGATCTCTCCCCCCGAAATTGGGGAGGTTACGAGTTCAAATCTCTTGATACCCTCGGGGTTAGGCTCTATAATCAAGACAACCAATTTCCCCATTTACCATCTGTGAGTCATGTGGAAGTAATTAGAGAATTTTCCATGAGGTTGTTCCTTGGGAAAAAAAGTTGATGCATGTCCATAAATAAATAATAAAACACATAAATCCAATTAGGAAAACCTCTTGAAAACATTTTCCTTAAGGAATTAGTTAGAGTTTATATATTTTTACCTCTCTATTTGTGTGCATTTATATTGTTTAGCTTTACTTTCAAGTTGTGAATTTAGTTTATTATTTATTTCAAGTAGGTAGTTAACTTAACTGGACCCATTGTAAAACTATAAAAAATTCCTTTGGTCGAATGAATAAGACGATTAATGAGTCCTGATCCATTGTTTCTTTCTTTATTTTCATGTTTGTTCCCACGTTTGAGTTCTGGATCAAAATATGTTTTGTATCACTTGGTATTAGAATAGTTTGTCTAGCCCTACTCATTTCACTCAAGGGGATTCGTTTTTTTGTGGGGGGGTGGGGAGCAACCCTCCCAAGCCACATGCCATGTTTAGCTCTTCTCGATAACATATATAAGGTAGGATATCCCTAGTGAAATGATGCATCCTACTCCACTCCAACTTCCTATCTGTAATGTCCCCTTTTGAAATTTTATTAAATGGCCATTTTTTCACTTTTTCCACAATTTCGACCTTAACTACTTTTGATGTCTAGACCTCCAAATTGACCCAAATGATCCCAAATTTTCTCAAAAGGTACATGAATGATATTATAAATTAAATATTATTTTGAAGGATGTTTTATGACCCCCCAATTACTTCTGTAGACTTGTTTAATGTTTTGTTCAAAGTAGGAGTCTTTACTAGCAAATTGGGGCTCTAATTACCCTTGGGTAATTGCCGGAAATGGCTTCTCAAATGATCCCAAAGTCACTCGAATTTCTGAAAAAAGTCAAGGGATGTCTAAGGGAAAATTTTAAATTCTCATGTGCATCATGGTTCAGTTTATACAGGCTGTTATGACTCTTTCCAAAACAGCTCCCAAACCACAATTTTGACCCCTGGGGAAAAGGAACCAAATCTTCTCCCAATGCAATAAAAATAAGTAAAATGGCTTCCAATGCTTAAGTACTGAACATGAGACTTTAAATAAAAATTAATTACAGTCCATTCATCATACATATATCAGAGATACATTCCTCCATTCAAAATAATCAACATTATCATAGCATACATCAATGTAGTGGGGAAATGGTCATTGTTTGCTCATTAATAATCACTTTTTCTTACAACCATTTTATATTTCGACCTGAGACTTTCCGAGAATGAATAAAAGATCATATTTAGCTTATTACAATCGTTAATGGACAATGAAAATCTCTCCCAATGCGAAATCATTAGCATCACAATGGTGCACAACAAGATAGTGGAGAAATGTATTTATTCATTGTTTAACATTTTTTCATGAAACATTTTTGGCATTTCGATCTGAGAGTCTTATAAAATTGAAATAAATAGGATTTACATCAAAACATAAAATAATGGAGCATTAGAAGCTTCCCCAAAGAGATCAATAGCTCACCCAAAGTGCAATCCCTCCATGAGCAAGAATAAGGCATAAAAACTGGAAATGGTGGAGAGAAACTGATGCAATAGAAGAATCCAAAAGTTTCCATGTAGCTTACACCTGAAAATAAGACTCCATTAAAGCTCCATGAATTACCTGAGTGTCCTCTCCAAACACCAACTTGGATGGGAATCTTTTACCCTCGAAATTGGCTAAGGCAAGAAAACTAGTCATCCACTAGCTCTCACAATTCAAAAAAAATCAAAAGATATTATCTTGGTTGATTCATGTATTTTATAAACATACTTAGAATTCTAAGGTTCCCAATCCATCCACAAACTCAATCCAATTCAAATTTGGGTGTGTGCTCATGATTTTCCATGTGTCCTCCCTTTCCTAGCCTTCCATCTTCCCCCAATTTGAGTAGGAACCCATTGAGCTTCCCCAAATCACATGAGATCTCTCTTGGATGCTCTATTTCAACCTGACATGTCAGATATATCATATTTCAGCCTTTAGATCTTATTTGTGTCATAGGTGTCATAGAATATTCATCATTGTTGTCATAGAGCTAGGGAATCTAGTCCAAGTGTCTCACTAGCTCCAAAATGACTCTTCCTCTCCCATGTAAGTTACATTTCTTCCCAAATTAGACATATGATGCATATGGAAAAGTTTATTAGCCTTTTAAATCATCCAATAACCTTTAGGCTTCCCATGGATTTGAAATTGCAAGCAGAGGATGCCATGTGGCACATAAATTCTAGCTTGTGTGGGCCCCATAGTCTCCACGCGTCTCTATGCTCCATTTCCAATTCAATTTTCTCTTGTATTTATTTATTTAGCTTATTTTTTAAATATTTATGCCATTCTAATGTTCAAACATCATTCATTTCCCCCCTTATTCCAAATCCCGAAGCTTCCACCCCCAACCTAGGAAACTAGTAATTTCCCTCCTTAGCAATTATTTGACCCTTAGCATCAATTTGACAAACTCCAATAAATATGGAAAATGTGATTAGTCCATTGCGACCCAATGCAAAATTTGGGAAATTAAAAATCCTCCCTTCCAAATATTGCTTGTCCTTAATCAATTTCAAACATGGGTGTTGAAGAACCTGCTTTCTGTATGATTCTTTGAAGTCGCCACTGAGTTTCCCAACTTTGAGTCTTTGAGATTCCATGAAAATGTGAGAGAGAAACCACCATGCTTGCTGTTTCACTATCTGATTAAAATCATCTTATTAAGTGGGTAATTCATCTCCCCTATTGCTTGTTTCCCCAAAAATTTGAAATCAATGGGAAAAAAATATCCCAGGGTCCCATTGCCTGTATTGCACTCCAACACTTAAGAGTGTGCTCCAACCCATACCATTAGGAAAGAGTGTTCTAGGATCTCATTTTCTTGTATGCATTCTTCCAAACATCATGAGTACACAATATATATCATCAAAGTACATAATAACATAATAAAAATGTACATCAAGGAAGTGTCTCATCAAAAAATCATGAAAAGTGCTTATACCTCCAAGTAAGTAGACCACCATTTGCTAAGTGGATACAAGATTCAAGTGACCAATCAAATCTGCTCCAATGACATAGGTGAGGATCCCATGTCCTATAATGCTGCTCCAAAAGGATGTGATATGCATCAAAATATTTAGCCATGTATTCTTTCATCCAAGAAGTGAATGAAGAATCTCCGCTAAAATCTAAACCAAATAATGAGCAAGAGAAACAAGAAGACTTCAAATGACCCAAAGAAGTCTCACCCATACATCCATGAATGAGAAAATCATAAAGATATAACAAAGTATGTGTATGGCAACAAAAATGTTCTCCAATCATAAATCTATTCACCCTAGTGTTGGATGAAGTTCCTCCAACTTCAAATGAACCAAGTGCTGAGCAAGAAAAACCATGAGTCTTCAAGTGACTCAAATGCATATCATAGGTGCATCCATGTATATGTGCATCATCATAAAGTAACAAAGGATGCTGCTGCAAATGTGAATAAGAGTGTGCTCCAACCATATCATCATAAAAAGTAAATCTAGGAGTTCCATACTCCTCATGTGGCACCATAAAAAAGAACCCTTTCACCCATACTTCATGGAGACTAATGATGTAAAACATGGAATTGTAGGATGTATGAGAATGAACTAACTCACCCAAATGATAAAAAAGTGCAAAATTTTCATCATGGGAAGGATCCATATGGGTAGTATCATGTAGCTACTTCAAAAGTGTGAAACCTTTGTCATAGATTGGTTCCAATGTAGAGGAATCATGCTCTTGTTTAAAAATTGCATAACCTTCATCAAGAGACAATTCAATTTCCTCTTCCACCACATCAAGCACATTCAAATTTCCACATTTCTCATGATCCACCATGTCATGAGAATCCTCCAAACAATCTACCATTTGACAATATGAAACATAGGAGAAAAAACAAGTGTCTTGCAACTTTTCAAGAAGTTGCTCATTTTGAATTATGAGCTTATCAATAAGTTCATTATTATTCAAGTAGGATTCATGTAACCATTCACTAAGCTCAATGAAATTTTTTCTATCAAAAAACAAAGACATGAAATTACCTTTGATGTTGCACATTGTTCTTTGAATCTTCTCCATGTCTTCAAGGAAGGATGGCTCCTCCAAGGAAGTAGCTCTCCAACAAGAATTTGATACCAATGCTTGAGTGTCATGGAGTATGATAAGGGCCTCTTGGATCTTCTTTTCATTCATATTTAAGGACCGTTTGAGAAAATGAGGCTCTTGCAAATGAATCTCCTCATATTCTTTCTTCTTGCTTGGACCAACTTCATGAAGCTCAAATGGTGATGGGGAAGTTGATATTGTTTCTTCTTCAACTGCTACAAGGTATTCATTTTCATGTTTAATGGAATTTTGGATTGTAGCAACACTTTCAAAAGTGATCTCTATGTCACCAATATAGAGGTTTTAGCACCCATCAGTAGTTTCTCCTTCATAGTTCAAGCATCCATCGTTAGATTCTCTTTGTTTCATTCCAAGCTAGAATGTGTCTCAAAATTATCTTCAGTATTTTCAATAGAAAATTCTTCATAATCATGTGATGTATTTTCATATTTTTCAGAGTCACTTGGGAGTGAATTTCTATCCTCTTCATGTACTACTTTTTCTACTTCACCTATTTCAGAACTAGGTGGTTCATGGGTCTCCTTCTTTTGCTCCTTCAAGTAGGTTGATGCATTTTTCCCCTTGGTTTTCTTAAAATCAATATATTTTTCCAACTTTGGATAGACAACAATTCGAATCCTTTCATAATATTCTTGTTCATGTATTCAAAGATAGGTTCCATAATTTTTATAATCTCCTCACCATCATATGAGGTTCCCTTTTCATCCCTAGTCATAGTTTCCTCTTCAACTAAAGCACTTTTGGGTTTCAAAATATAATGGTGGTCCCTAAATTATTGTCCTCATAAATACCAGACCAAATCATGTCCCAAGATCATGCTTTGGTACCATTGTAATGTCCCTTTTTGAAATTTTATTAAATGACCAATTGTTTTCATTTTTCCCCAATTTCGACCCTAACTAGTTTTGATGTCTAGACCACCAAATTGACCCAAATGCTCCCAAATTTTATCAGAAGGTATATGAATGATATTAAAACTTAAATATTATTTTCAGGGATTTTTTATGACCCCCCAATTACTTCTTCAAACTCTTTTAATGTTCTATTCAAAGTAGGATTCTTTACTAGCAAATTGGGGCTCCAATTCCCCCTGGGTAATTGCCATAAATGGCTTCTCAAATGGTCCCAAAGTCACTCTAATTTATGAACAGATTCAGGGGATGTGTAAGGGAAAATTTCAAAGTCTCATATGCATCATGGTTTGTTTTATACATGCTATTATGATTTTTTCCGAAACAACTCCCAAATCACAATTTCGACCCTTGGGGAAAAGGCACCAACTCTTCTCCCAATGCAATAAAAATGAGTAAAATGGCTTCCAATGCTTAAGTACTGAACATGAGACTTTAAATACACATTAATGAAATTCCATTCATCATACATCTATCAAATATACATTCCTCCATTCGAAATAACCTGCATTATCATAGCATACATCAATGTAGTGAGGAAATGGTCATTGTTTGCTCATTAATAATCACTTTTCCTAACAACCATTTGATATTTAGACCTGAGACTTAATGAGAATGAATAACATAGCATATTTATCTTATTACAATCAATAATGGACAATGAAAATATCTCCCAATTCGAAATCATTAGCATTACAATGGTGCACAACAAGATAGTGGGGAAATGACACTATTTATTCATTGTTTAACATTTTTACATGAAATATTTTGGAATTTCAACCTAAGAGTCTTATGAAATTTAAATATAGAGGATTTACATCATAAAATAAAATAATGGAGCATTATAAGATTCCCCAAAGAGATCAATAGCTCACCCAAAGCGCAATCCCTCCATGAGCAAGAATATGCCATAAAAACTGGAAATGGTGGAGAGAAAGTGTTGTAATAGAAGAATCCACAAGCTTCCCTATAGATTACACCTGCAAATAAGACTCCATTAAATCTCCATGAAATACNCCAAACACCAACTTGGATGGGAATCTTTCACCCTCGAAATTGGCTAAGGCAAGAAAACTAGTCATCCACTAGCTCTCACAATTCACAAATGATCAAAAGATATTCTCTTCATTGATTCATGTATTTTATAAACATACTTATCCTTCTAAGGTTCCCAATCCATCCACAAAATCAAGCCAATTCGAATTTGGGTGTGTGCTCATGATTTTCCATGTGTCCTCCCTTTCCTAGCCTTCCATCTTCCCCCAATTTGAGTAGGAACCCATTGATCTTCCCCAACTCACATGAAAGCTCTATTGGATGCTCTATTTCGAACTGACATGTCATATATGTCAGATGTCAGCCTTCATATCTGATTTGTGTCATAAGTGTCATAACATCTTCATCATTGTTTTCATAGAGCTAGGGAATCTAGTCCAAGTGTCTCACTAGCTCCAAAATGACTCTTCCTCTCCCATGTAAGTTACATTTCTTCCTAAATTCGACCTATGATGCATATGTTCAAGTTTATTAGCCTTCTAACTCATCCAAGAACCTTTAGGATTTCCATGGATTCGAAATTGCAAGAGGAGGATGCCATGTGGCACACAAATTCTAGCTTGTGTGGGCTCCATAGTCTCCATGTGTCTCCATGCTCCATTGGCACTTCAATTTTCTCTTCTATTTATTTATTTAGCTTATTTATTAAATATTTATGTCATTCTAATGTTCAAACATCATTCATTGTCCCCCTTATTCCAAATCCCAAAGCTCCCACCTAGGAAACTAGTAATTTTAGTCCTTGGCAATTATTTGACCCTTAGCATCAAATTGACAAACTCTAATAAATATTTGCAAATGTGATTAGTCCATTGTGACCCATTGTATTAGTTCCCTTTTGTGCTTATTCGGTGGAAATATCTAGGGTTCCCAACATGTGGGCACATGATCCAAATGTATACATGTGGTGACCCACTTGTTCCATTGATTTAGCATGGTTCCACGTCTTGATGGTTTTATTATATTTTGTCAAATCCCAAACTTTCAATGTGTTTTTTTTGGTATTTCCCTTATGCTTTTGGCAATTTATGTATGCCATGAAATATTTGATTGTGTGTCTATCAATCTCAGAGAGAATGGATTAAGATTTGTAATGGTCCAAGAAACACCCTAAAGAGAGTTTTTTTTTTCACACCGAAAAAAATACAACACTTGTTATTCCAGAGAATCAAAGTTGTTGGCAGCAATTATATCAAATCATATAACTAGTGAATATCAAAGTGAGTCTTTGTGTAAAGTTTGCACCCTCATGAAGTTGACATTTCAACTAGCCTCCTTAAGTCACACTCCTTTTGCCACATAATTTCCTATAGGTTTAGGGTTTTATATCCTAATGCATCACACTTTATGTTAAAAGACATTTGTGGTCTCTCCTACTGTCTTCTTACAATTGTGTATAGCCAACACACCTCTTTTCAAGTATAAGCTACCACCATTTGAACTAGTTTGCAACAAATCAATGTCCAAGCATCGACGAGTCAACGCATCTCTCATTCATCACAAAATTTGGTTCTTTTTCATTTTACCATGTTCATGTTGCCATACACATCACTCTCCTATTTGGTGGAAACACTTGCATAGATCTGAATGATGAGTTTTGAGCAAATCGGGCCTTGTTGTATTCAAGTTTCAAGTGATGTTGAACACTTTGGGGAATACAACTATGTGTCAGCTATTTTATTTGGGTGTACCTTTGAGGAACACATTCTATTAAAAGTCTTCCACAACTCATTTTGTTCCCTCCATAGATAAAATTATACAACTACATATTTTACGGTTTTCTAGCAACCCTATATGCCAAACTCAAATGACCTTTTGAGGCCAATTTCCAAGTAACTCCAATTGCCTTTCTCATAGTTCTTTTAGGATTTTGGTGTCTTTATTAAACATTTGGTAACATGGAGGTTAAAAGGGGATTTTGGTACACCAAGTATACGGATTTCTTTTATCACTTTGTTAAGAAATGCTAAGGGAAGTAGGCCATAGAAGTGCATATGTGTCTAGGGAGCTGTGAGAAGACCAATATCACCTGAAATCTAAGTTGGATGATGCCCTCCCTCTCTGAGGCCTCTATGTAGCTGATACATTTGGTCAATATCTCAGAAATCTTATATAATACATGCTCTGAGCCTTTTGCTATGGAAAACCTTGCTATTGTCTTCAATAGACCGTGGTGGGCATTACGTATATTAGCCACTTTGATCAAAGTGATTACCTTCGAATTCAAGCGTGTTATTTTGTCTAAATCATGCTCTTACCTCTTCAAATTAAACTAGAAACTAAAACCACGGGCTCTTATAGAAATTTAGGAATGATTTTCTGACTCGAATTCGATTTGGTTCACTCTCTCTACCATTTATCATTCATCCATCTCAATCGTTCACGACCAAGGAAAAGATATACAATATGAGAGATTCAACTAAGAGTTTAAGTGTACCGATTGATTATGAAGTCAATCCAAACCACCATATGTAAACCCTAGCTGCTGGAAATTTCACACCCACCCATCACAACTGGAATTTCCTTTCATGGATTTGTTCAGAGTGTCACACCTCTCCACATCTCTGGCCTTTTCATTTGAGTGTCACACCTCTCCACATCTCTGGCCTTTTCATTTTTCTTTAATCTTTGTCCACACCCACTGATTATGAAGTCAATCCAAACCACCATATGTAAACCCTAGCTGCTGGAAATTTCACACCCACCCATCACTACGGGAATTTCCTTTCATGGATTTGTTCAGAGTGTCACACCTCTCCACATCTCTGGCCTTTTCATTTTTCTTAATCTTTGTCCACACCCACCCATCACTACTGGATTTTCCTTTTATGGATTTGTTCAGAGGGTTGGCCTTTGCATTTTTTTTAATCTTTGTTAACCATTTTTTATAAAATCAATTGTACAATACACTTGTTTGATGGTCATACAGTCCAGGAAAATCACAAGTATCAATCCACCCCAAATTCTAAAATATAAACACTTATAATCAAATAACAATTAGAACAAATCTTAATACCTGACGCTTTCTCCAACCGTGCTCCATTTGTGTCAATAGACTATTTGTATATATAATCACTCCCTTATTCTACAGTATAGATCTATTCAGAACAATATATTCAAGAACAGTAAGGCCTCGATCTCCACCAACTTGTGGGAAATTAATTATAATGGCAAGGTTCTTGGGGGTATGCATCTACCAGTATGGTTGCAAGGTTGCACCGGTTCATGACTCATAGTGTAATGGTGGAGTGGATTGTACGCAGAAAATAATGTTGTATGCAGTTTCATATTGGTTCAATGATCCTTGTTTATTTGTTTGACGATCTCAATCTCATATATTTGGTCCAATACATTTTAACGTCGACTCCCATCTTCTGCAAATTGCAACTCAACTTATCAGACAAATATTGCCGTACAGAAACAACACAAGGTAGTAGCCTCCTCATTCTTTCTATTCTCAGGGATTCTCAAAAGTACTTATTGGCAGTGGATCGCTGGGGAAATTAGCATCTCCAGCAATAATACTAGTACCCATCTCTGGAATTTATCTTTTGTTCTGTGATATGTCGTGTACCAAGCAGCATCCTTTCCAAAGATGCCTCCCCACCGTAATACTTGAGCCTGGGTTGAAGCACCTCATTCAAGAGTTGTGTAGGAGCTCGCACTCGCCCTAATCGAAGTAGTGCGCCAATAAACATAAGCTACCCTTTATGTTTTCCAGCTGAACTACCATATTTTCATACCTAAACATGACAGGCAAATGCAGGGAAAATGGTTGGACTCATGGATCCACAGCCTCACTGCCTATTTCATATTTTGTCTGAACATGAAAGAAGCTCAACGTTTGCAACACATCGAATACTAGCACGATGGTGTGGCCCTCCATGGTCGTAGTCACACTTTGAACTTGAGGCTAGCTCCACCTCTTAGTGCATTAATACTCGAATGCCTCTTGCCAAGCACTTCCAAGGCATTTTTACCCTTTGGGTTCCCTACAATATTTGATGTACCAATGGTTGCAATTATGCCAACGTTTAGGTCAAACCATCCACCACTATATTGATATCTTCACCAAACTTATAGTCAAGCTCCACATAGCTACCATAGAAAAGATACTCATCTTAAATTTAATTATAGGTATTAATTATTTTTATCTATGAAGTTACCATATTTAAGAGTCTTACATGAAGTTAAGGCATGAAGTTAACATATTTAAGAGTCTTACACTAACAAGGGTTTTATCCTTGCTCTAGCTCTCTAATGCAAACTAACTCACAAAACCCCTTCACCCTTCACCTTAGTATGCTCTTCATCCATCTACAATGCCCTCCTTGGTTATGGTGTCAACATCACCAAGTCTCCTACCAATCCTTTGCACATTATCGGGAATTTCAGCAACAAGCCCTCACTCAAGCCCAGATTCCTTGACTTTTCAACCATTCTCCTCACATGTATACCTCACCCAACCCTAGGTACTATTGGCTTGTGTTGCCCCTCCACCACCTTGTTACACTACTAAAACCCTATATACTTCACATCATCAGTGGACATGACACGCTGAACCCAACCCTGGCACATGGATACACCTCTTGACCTAAAGATTGTCCCTCAACATGTCAACTTCTCTCCTCCAATACTTAACTCGCTCAACCCCAATATCTTGTTACCTCATACCCCAATTCCACCACTACCCTTCATTGCCAAACCCACATGCATACCCCCTCATAGGCATACTCAACAAGGATTTAATGTTGTTGGGTTCTCCAATGTTCACCCACTACCAATGTCGTCCATCTATCTATCGTTCTTACCATCCATCTGTCTATCGTTCTTACCAACAACTATGACCAATGCAAAAAAGACGGTGGCCACAACACAACCACATTATGATTACATCACATCTTTCTAGCTTACGGATGACCATAACAATACACAAACTTCTAAAACAACAAGAGTCATGGTCATTTGCATAGTTCAATAGGATCAAATCCACTTGAATGTAAATGTAACAACTTTTCAAACACATATTGCAGTCAGACCTTTTACCAAGTTAGACATTTCTAGTCACCATGGTCTACCTTCACGAGTAGGTATTAGAGATTTTTTTCTAGGATGGGAAGATCTTGATAGTGGTGATTCAACATCCAACAATAGCACCAATATACTTATAGAACCACCTCTTCTTGTAAAAAACCTCTAATCATGGATAAGTGTTTCATCCAATTTTTCCTCACCTTAGAGCTATTCTTAAATCAGGAAGAAAGTGGGGGTGATTTTGATCTAAATCAAGGGGAATTGATACCAAACATGGGTGGCATCCTGAGCCACTGTATCCCTCTAGGACGGTGCACCCCCTTTGACAACACTTTCCTCAATGAATTAGTTAGAGTTTGCATATTTCCAGCCCTCAATCTATGTGCATTTACATTGTATAACATTTATTTCAGACAGTGGGAATGGCGTTTGAAGCTGGATGATGAATCAAGCACCTGTGAAAGACCTTAGATAGACATGGATTCTGCTCTTCTACCCTGGAGGGATTAGTACCAACTATGAGAAAAAAAGTGGGAATTGATTTTTTCGGTTTCATCCTTTCTCATCTATTTGAGTGTCTTAGCTAGGGTTTGGATTTTGTATATGGTCTTGGTTTTCTTGGTCATCATCCTCGTCGGTTTTTTTAGGGTTTCGGTTTGGAACTGTTAGGGTTAAGTTTATTTAGTGGTGGGAGTAGTCAGGTGACTTCATGCTTCGTTAGGTCAGGTACTGTTCAGACATCCATGTATATCACGGTGATGACATCATTGGGTATGGCGTTCGTTCAGGTACCGGTTTGGGAGGGAAACCTATCCACTGTGCCACCGGGTGGAACTGGTGATTTTCTAGTCAAATGAGACAAAGCCCGTAGAAAGGTTAACGCTTTTAAATCCCTAGAACACAAAAGGCGTTATGTATTGGGCTTAGACGTTTTCATGGACAAGGTGGATTCTCTTTGTCTTAGGGCATTGGTGGGGACACTGGAGTATGCTAAGATGGACAAAGATGCATTGTTGAGATGGGTTACTCAGCATTGGAAACCTCTCCTCAACTATGTTTCGACGGTAAGTCGCCTTTCAAATGGGTGGTTGGTCTTCCTTTTCTTGGAGCACTCTAATGGTACACAGATATTGGATGGCTTGTGTACTATTGGTTCTGGATCAACGGTACTCAGCAGGTGGCATGTGGATTTCGATCTAGTCAAGGAAAGGGTCACTAAGCATCATTTATGGGTTCTCCTATAGGATTTCCCACTACCTCTTTGGTCATGAGAGGCCCTAGTGGGATTAGTGAATACTCTGGGAAGGATTGTGGCTATTGATGAGAACATGTTTCATGTTTTTTACAAGTGTATAACATGTGTCTTGGTGGAATTAGATTTCACGCAAGGTTTATCGGCTCAGATGGAAGTTCAATGGGGTAAGAGGGTTTTGTTCAACGTATGGTTTATCTGAAAGTCCCCTTTAGATGCCACTATTGTCGAAGCACATGACATCTAAAGAGCCACTGCCCTTTTCTACTTCAGGGCAAGTCTTTCCCTTCATCTAACTCTGATGAAGAGGAATTTGGTTTGATAATGATGGAAAATACACGATAGCTTCCTTCTTCACCTCAAAAGTCGGCTCTTGTAACGGGTATGTACTCTTCAGATTCACCTATTGTTTATGAGGGTTTAACTAAGGGTGAGTTAAAATAGATTGATAATGTGGAAAATGAGGCTTATCTTCAACGATTGTCTACCTTTGATAGTTTGGTGCTTTGGAGGTATAGGCCCTATTGGTGGTTGGTGGGTCGACATTACCTGTAGGGGGCTTGGAAATACTTCCTTTGGCTCCAAAGAACAATTTTGCACATAACCCTAGTGGGTTGGGGTCGGGCGAGGGGGAGGGTATTTTGGACTTTTCCACTGCTTTCCCTATGGTTTCAATGACTAATGTCGGAATAATTGAGGCCTCGAGAGCCTCTCTTTTCTCAGTTGAGGAGTTCCCTCCTTTAGCTTCGACTTCTTCTAATAATTTAGCTCAGCCTTTGTCTCGAGAACAACCTCTCCTTCTAGCCCGACGGAGGATCCTTCTTTCAAAGACCTTGCTCTCCATGAAGCTCCTCCTATTTTCACTGACATGTCGCATATTTCCTCATCTGTTCTCCCACTAGTGTCCATTCACCATCAAAATTTCACCATTAGAAAGGTCAGAAAGGTTAGGAAATCCTATGTCTCTCAAGGTGATGGGGTAGTGGTTGGTTCTGGTAAGTATATTCCTCTCTCCACCAAAATTAAGGAGGATTCTAGAGCAAGTCTCTCCCCAGGTTCTCCCCCCCCCTTACTAGGTCACTTAGAGCATCGATTCCCTTTGAGCCAATTACTTGATGTTTTTCCTCTCTTTCAATATCTAGGGGTTTGGAGGGCCTCCCAAAACAAGGGCCCTTAAGATGTCGGTGGATGAGATCAACCCCATTTTGATTTTCGTTCAAGAAACTATGTGTTCCTGTGACTAGGTATTACTCTTCTCTGCTAATATTAGACCGGGTTGGGAATTTTGTGCAACTGATGATGTTGGATTGTCGGGGGGCTTATTGACGGGATGGAACCCTAATGTGGTTCACTGCAAGGCCTTTCTCTCTCAGGATGGTATCTTGGTGAAGGAAAGGTTTAAGGGGTTTGACATTCCACTGTCTTTCCTGAATTGTTATGGACCCTATCATAATAGATAAGTATTTTGGAATGCAGTTGTGGATGGGGGTATTTTTAATAACCCTAACCTCGTCATTGCAGGTGATCTTAACTTCACCTTATTGGATATGGAGATATGGGGGGGGGGGGAAGCTCATATAGACCCTTTATCTGACTACTTTTCTCAATTACTTATTTGAGCTCAAATGGTGGGCATTGCTCCAATCAAGTTTTGGCCAACATGGAGGAATGATAGAGCGGGTGAAGAGGGAATTAGTACGTGGTTGGATAGATTTAGCGACAGCTGGATCGGTGGTCACCTTATTTGATCGACACCGTTTCTAGATGGTACCTTCAGTTATTTCTGACCACTTTCCTATTTGTTTTGAATGGGAGGATTGGGGTTTCTAGGCCCAAGTATCCATTAAAGTTCAATCACTCGTGGCTGAGAGAGGAGGATTTTACTCTCTTGGTTCAGAATGCTTCGTCCATTTTTGTGATTCCTGGGGAATATGATGTGATGAAGTCCCTTGTATTAAAGTTGAAAAGGTTGAAGCAGACTGTGGCTGAGTAGGAGAAGGAGATGAAGAAGAGGACGGGTCTTGAACTGGATTCAATCAATAAGGATATTCAACTTATTTTTCTGCAATCCCCCACTGGCATTTTATCACATGAGGATACATTTCTCCTTTCAGACCTGAAGGCTCGTAAGGAGCATTTGTTGGCACATGATGTCTTGTCATGGCGGTTGAAGAGAAGGGTTGTTTGGATTGAACATGTTGATGTGAATACCAATTTTTTTCATAGCTATGCTTGCTCTACGTGTAATGGCAATTCGATTTGGGATCTTCATGTTGAGGAAGGTATTTGGTATCATGAGCAAGAGTAGCTGAAGATTGAAGCTATTAAATATTTGTCTAAGCACTTTAAGGATGAATGAGGAGCTCTCATCTCGGATCAACTTTAGGTCATTCATCATTTCACCTCTTTCTTCTATGTGGAGGAATCCTCAGATGTTGTAAGGGAGGTTGCACTTGGGGAAGTTGAGTTTGTGGTTAAGAGGCTTGCTAAGGACAAAAGTCATGGTTCAAACAGTTGGATAATGAAAAAAAATTTGGCCTTTTTTAATCTGGTTGACATTGATTTACTGGCGGCAATGGAACAATCACGTTCCGAAGGGTATGTATCTAGAGCTTTCAATGCAGCCTTTCTTACACTCATTCCTAAATGTGAGAAACCTGATTCTTTCTCGAGTTACCAACCCATATTCCTTTTGTAACCTTGTCTATAAGGTGATTACCAAAATTATTTCTAACAGGATGAAGTCGATGTTGGTTGAGATCATCACCAAAGAACAATTTGGTTTTCCTGGAAATCACCAAATACTTGAGGTTGTGGGAATTACACAAGAAGTGGTCCACACCATCAAAACTGAGAAGATGGATGCACTTGTTTTGAAGATGGATCTTATTAAAGCCTACAATATGGTCAATTGGGTGTTTTTTAGGCTTATCCTCCTACAGGTGGGGCTAAATGTGGGCACTGCAATTTGGATTATGGCGTGTGTCTAGTAGACAAATTTTTTATGTGCTCATTAATGGGCCCCCGACTGTTTTCTTCAATGTGACCCGAGGCTTAAGACATGGATGCCCCCTCTCCTTGTTGCTCTTTTTATTGGTTGTTGAAGGACTAAGTCTCTTGATCGGTGAAGCTAAGATGCAAGGTAAGTTACAAGGGAATAAGTTTTCAACTATATTAGCCATTACACATATCCTCTTTGTAGATGATGTGGTATTGTTTCAAACAGGTTCAGAGGACGAATGGATAAATTTCAAATCCATTCTTAAGTTGTTCTGTTCGGCATCATGTATGAGGATTAGTCAAGAGAAGTCTTCTTTCTTGTGCAACGAGTTGAAGAAGGAGATGGTCTCTCATATTGGTTCTATTTTTTCTTATAAAATGAAACCCATTGAGACAAGTTTCAAATACCTGGTGTATTGGCTGAAACCTCTAAATTATTGCGTTAATGATTGGAGGTGGATCATTAAGAAATTTGAGAAAATGATTAGCAATTGGTCTTATCGGTTGTTATCTTTAGGAGGCAGATTGATCCTCATATGCTCGACCTTGAGTGGCATTCTGGTATATTGGCTTTCACTAGAGACGATACCAATTTCTATACTAAATACTCTTCGACAAAAGATGTTCAGTTTCTTGTGGAGAGGGTCAACTTCCAGGCAAAAAATGCACTTGGCAAGTAGGGAGAACAATGCCAGACCTTATCATTATGGGGGATGGAATGTTAAAAATATGGAATGGTTCAACATTTGTTTATGATTAAAAATTATGTGGTTGGGATTCTTTGGTAAGGGCCTATGGAACCGTGTTATTCTTTCTAAATATGTGTGTAACTCGTCCTTGCTAGGGTGGCTTAGAGGTGCAGAGAAGTATGTTGATAGGACCTTTTACTTTTGGAATGGTTTTGTCAGGTTTTTTATTTGGATTAGTAAAGCATTAAGCTGGATGGTGGGGAATGGGAAGTTGATCATGTTGGAGGTGGACCCAATAGTTGGTTTGGAGGAATCCTATGTTCTTTCTCCAGAGCTTGTGGCCTATCTAAATGGTTATGGATTACTCACTCTCAACCATGCCCACAACTCTAGTGGGTGGTCAAATTCAAATGCTTATTACTTGGGCGCTGAAGATTTGGAATTGGATGGTGCCTGGAGGGAAGAATGGTCTTGGCATACTATCAATATCAATCAGGATGGTATTAGATTGAAGGACTATGAGGATAAGTTAGTGTGGACCATTAATGAAGCATTGGGTTTGGTTACTGCCAAACATGCAATTTCATTGCTAAATCACTTCTGGTCCTTGTTGAGGGGTGGTGGCAGCGTCATATATGGAAAACTCAAATGCTTCTCTTGTTTATGTGCGGAAACAAAATTAATACCTGGGGCAATTTAATCATAAGGGGTTGGGAGGGGCCCAGTAGATGTTGCTTATGCATTGCAGGTGAAGAAATTGTGGATCATTTATTCGTTGGATGCTCTTTCGGTTGGGCTATGAGAAACTTTGGTTGATACCTTGGATACGACTTTCAGTTGGGAGGCTACGTCCTTGAATGCTAATATGCTTCAATGGATAAAATCTGATCATGATTATTTATATCTCCCACTCCTATGTAATTGGATCATTTGGCAATCTAGAAACGGTCTGATATTTGATGATAAGCGACCTGGTATTAGAAGATGTTGTGCTGGTATCATCGGCTTGCAGAAGGATTATCCGATAGCCAAGAATCCTAAAGCTCTCAGAAAGATTGGTTTAGTGTTGAAGTTCTCTTATGCAGCAGGTTTCTTCGATAGGGCAGCGACACAAGGTACTGGTGTTGCGGGTACCCTTTTATCTATTGGTAATGATCATTTCTATAATGTGAAGCTTGGTTGTGGTAAGAGCACTAATACTCATGCTGAATTGTTGGCGCTTTGAGCTTTGTTATTATTTGCCACTTATGTTGGATCTTGACTAGTGGTGTGCTTGGATTAAAGATTTGAAGAGGTCCTTCCTTGCCCTCATTTTTTCAGCATATTTACATAGTGCATAATCTTACTGTAGATAGATTAACCAAGGAGGCATTAATCATTGAGATGGGATCCTTAACTTTCTCTGAATTTATGGAAGGTGAAAAGATATTTGAAGGAACTGTCGAGGTCTTCCAATGATCCTCATCTATTATGGTTTATGTGTTGATCTTTCTTTATAATGCCAATTTTGAACTTGGGGTAGTGTACGTTAGAACCTGTTTTTTGGGTTATGGCATTATGATGATTTTTGGGCTATGTAATCTATGTCAATGCTTTGTATTTTTGACATTTGTGTAACATTCATGATGACAGATCGATAATGGTACTATGTATCACAACAATGTACATTGGTTACCTTTGATTATATGAAATATCAAGGAGGAAATGTGTTTTTCTGCTTGAAAAAACATTAATTTCAACATTAAACTAATTAATGTATTATTTTTTAAAGTAAGCATTGAACTTATTCTAAATGTATAAAAATACAAACAAGATAAAAAACATTTGGTTCTAAGCTAAATGTCTAAGCTATTCTTTCTTTATTTCCATGTTTGTTCTACGTTATGAACTTATTATTATACATTAAACTAATTAATGTATTATTTTTTAAAGTAAGCATTGAACTTATTCTATAAGTATAAAAATAGAAACAAGATAAATAACATTTGGTTCTAAGCTAAATGTCTAAGCTATTCTTTCTTTATTTCCATGTTTGTTCTACGTTATGCTTCTTTACTGTTATTTGACGGTTTAATGTTATGTATTTCGTCAAAATCTATCTCTAAAATTAATATGTAAAAATCAAAGATTCATAGATGGTTCCGTTGCCGGGATTTGAACCCGGGTCGCCTGGGTGAAAACCAGGTATCCTAACCGGACTAGACGACAACGGATATATATTAGCAACTCCGATTTTATAATTTTATTTATAGAAACATGTTTTTTTATCTTGTTACACTTCGCTAGAGAGGTGTCACGTATATTTTCTTCGAGAAATGTGTAATGTATCCTGTACAGGTGTGTAATGTGTCATGGTCTATATGAATGGTAGAACCCCCTGTACAATTGCTAAAGTTTAAGTGCACAAGTATTTTTCAAGAATATTTGTAGACGATGTAAATTAAACCTTTTCAAGAATATTTGTTGATGATGTATATTAAACATGTCTTCAGGGTTTCTTAATAATT
This sequence comes from Pseudotsuga menziesii, assembly GCA_001517045.1. NCBI lineage: Eukaryota > Viridiplantae > Streptophyta > Pinopsida > Pinales > Pinaceae > Pseudotsuga > Pseudotsuga menziesii. The sequence goes on along the minus strand of LPNX010238171.1, from coordinate 110,816 downwards.
GGTTTTACACTTACACTACTAATTATTTAATTGCATCATAATGTATAAATGTATATTAATACTTGTAAATAGGAAAATATTCCTTATTTTTGACATCAATATTGTTTATTACATTCTTGACTCATTTACAAACAAGGGTGGTTGTCGAGCAAGCCTTTAATTTGTTTTGTATGTCATGAGGCTATATGAGTAGTGTGTATTGTTCCAAGATTGCTACTAGGTAATTACTGGCTAGTAAGACAAACGCTATCAACCATCGGTCTTACAATCAAGTTCAGAATTTGCTTACTCTAGATCGGTCGGATAAAATGTTTCATCATTGCCCAATGTATGTATACTACTTAGTTTAAAAAGTGGCATACTCAAGTGAAAAATAAAAATGATGACTGAAACTGATGTATTTGGAGCTCTCGAGCCCTTAGTCTTAGATCCAACATGGAAAGATGGCTAGGGTTTCTTAGCCTTGGCGCCTGGTTCATCACCATCACTGCTTAACCATACCTTGTTCTCCGTTTTGCTGAATATTGTCTGCGCCACATGACGGCGGCCTTGTTTCGTGTTCGACCTCGCTTCACAGGGTTGGTTCTTGCATGGTTTCTCATGCTAGTGATGTGTCAGGATTGCGCTTTGTCTTTCCTGTGTCATCCATGTAAGGATTGCTCGGGTTTTTATGCTGGCGGTTGGCCCTATTGCCAGATGCAACACCTTTAGGGTTTGAACTCTCCTTGTTTTTTTGGTGCTTGCTGAGCCGAGTTTGCGCTCTCTAGGTGGCAGCATTGTTGTTTGCCTCAACCACATTCTTTGGGGCTTGTTCTCTCTTCACACTTCAGTGTGTGCGGTGTTTGTTCTAGGCCACGACTTCCTATGGTTTGTGCAGGGTATTATTGGTAAGTCGTCATCTCTGTATTGTCTCTTTTCTCTCCTTCCTTTTTTTCTTGTCTATATCAAGCTACCCAGAGTTCCTCCCCCTCGATGGGGGACTAGTACCAACCAGGTTTCAAAAAGTGGGAATATATTCTTTGTATGCAGCTTGGTATATTCGGTTTTACCTTTATCCTTAGTCTTGCATCAGTGAAGGTTGATCCTTTCGAGGGTGGTGGTCGGGTTGTTTCACGTCAATTGTTTTTCTTTACCACCTTTTGGGTATCCCCGAGTCTCCTGGGGTTGACTCTGGGTTATTTTTTCTTTTTTCTCTGCGTGCACTTGAGTTTTTGTACTTGTTATTTTGGGGGTAGGGTTTTACTTTCTTCTTTCCCTTGTTGGGGTTGACCCTTTTCTTTCGGTACTTGTTGGGGCACCTTGTTTGTTGGACCACATTACGGTGGGTACTTGGGTCTTACTCTGCCACCCTCTGGTATAAGGCCCTCTCAGGGCTTTCGCTCTGTCCTCTTGGGCTCTGTGATGTCTGACCCGTCTATCTGTTGTTTTTTATTATCCCCGTTTCACATTTAGGGTCTTATTTTTGGTTTTGGTCTTCGCCACCTTTGGTTTCGAGTGTTGGGTTGACCCGCTTTTGTCGATATCCGTGTCTCTTTGGGTTCTGCTTTGTCACCACACTCTTACCTATGATAGGGGCTGGTACAGCTATGTGTCCTTCTATCCTTGATGGGGGGCTTTAGACTGTCACTACTCGATCCCGGAGAAGAAGGAACTTGAAAGCCCTAAAAGCGTAGGAAGGGAAGGTTAGGTATGTGTTGGGGCGTGATATTTACATGGAGTGTGTAGAGGCTCTGTGTTCTAGGGATTTAATCGACATACTTGAATACTGTCATATGGGGAAAAAAGAATGGATAGCTTGGGCCACAGAACACTGGAAACCTTTGCTCACTTATGTGCCCATGATTAGTCTGCTCACAAAGGGATGGTTGGTGTTTCTCTTTTTGGAGGAGGCTCACGCTACGGCTATCTTGGACTCTCTCCAGAGAATTGGGGAGGGTTCACTCGTCCTTAGTCGTTGGCATGCTCATTTTGACCCTCTCCGTGAGCGGGTAAGGAAATGACATTTATGGTTCTTGCTCCCTGCTCTTCCATTTCCTCTCTGGAGTTGGGGGTTTTTGGAAGGTATTGCCAATACCATTGGCATGTTTGTTGAAGTGGAAGATGAATTCCAACACTCTTTCGATAAAAGAATGGCGAAGATTCTGGCTGAAGTGGACATCTTAGATGGTCTCCCTACGGATATCGAAATCCTCTGTCTTGATCATCTTTTTACCCAGCGATTGGATTACCTTAACATACCTTTTCAATGCAGTAGATGCAGGAAAGTTGGTCACTTGAGAAGGGAATGACCTGTCATTCTTCAAGGGGTTGTCAATCTGTGTTCTCGGCTTTCTCCTCCCATACAAAAGCTGCCCCCCTCTAGCTCGGAGCATAAGCTGCTTGAACACACCTCCTTGGCACAAGATCCTCTGTCTAAAGGTAATTATTCACAAGCCTGTTCTTTATTTGGTGATATGTCTAATCATGACCTTTAGCTTATTGATGGATTGGAGGGGATTGCTACTCATACTTCGACTCACTTGGGCAATGTTCCCTTAGACTCTCGGCCTTCTTCCGTGCCTAAGAATTCCATTGACTCTCCTGAAGGTCCTTTTTTGCAGCAACCTCCTGACCTTTCTCTTTCTGGCTCCGATTCACAAATCCCACATGAGGTAGGCTCAATTTTTTCACCTAATGACTTTCCACCTCTTGCAAGAGCAGTCTCACCTGTCCATGCCTCCTTTCTCCGCAGCCCCGTTTCTTCACCCTCCTTCTTCGATCCATCTCTTCAGAAGTTGCTGGATATTTTCTCTGCCAAAACACCTATCTCCCCCACTACCCTTCCACTGGACTCTATACGTTTTAAAAACGTTACTATCTGCAAAAAAAAGAAGAAATCTGATCCTGCTGTGGTTAGGGCCTTAGGTGCTCAAACCTATACTCCTTTGTCTGCCAAATTGAAAAATCCAGCGAGGAACTCCTCTGCACCCAACCCTCAGGTTCTTAGAGCTTTGTCATCTGACACTGGTGGTTCTTAATGAAAATTTTATCTCTCAATGTGCGGTGCTTAGGGGGCTCGGCCAAACAAAAGAGCCTCCATCTTCTTCTCGAGTTGTACTCTCATGACTTGATTCTTTTACAAGAAACTATGAACAACACCTATCCTGCTCTCTTAACATTCTCCAAGCTCCATCATGGCTGGGAGTTCTGTGCAATCAGTTCTAATGGAATTTTTGGTGGTATCCTTACGGGTTGGAACCCCCTTAGGGTGCAATGCAAGGATTTTGAAACACTGGCAGGCATCCTTGTTAAGGCTCATTTTCAGGTTTCTCACTCTTCCCTCTCCATTTTGAATTGTTATGGTCCCTACCACAATCATGATGTATTCAGGAATTTGACTGCCCGTGGTGGTCTCTTATCTTTGCCTAATTTGATCCTTGCTGGGGACCTTAATCTTACTCTTAATGCTTCTGAAATTTGGGGAAGGAAATCCCAGATTGATCCCCTTGGTCCGTTCTTCACTCAACTTTTTGCTGACTTTAATCTGGTGGATGTTGCACCTTTTTGTGCAGGGCCTACCTGGAGGAATGGTAGGGCAGGGGAGGAAGGAATAAGTAAAAGACTCGACAGATTTTTAATCTCTTTGAGCCTGATTGATCTGCTTCCTCAGCATAGGGTTTGGTCTTCCCCTTCAGTTGTCTCAAATCACTATCATGTATGTTTTGAGTGGTTGGAGGAGGTGAGCATACATAATTTTCCTTTTAAGTTCAATCGTTCTTGGCTCCTTGATGAATATTTCACTTGGATGGTCAAAGAAGAATGGCCTAGATTGCCTCTTGGTGACCATATGGATGAAATGGATTCTCTTTCACAAAAGCTTCGCCTGTTGAAAAGGAAGGTAAAGGTTTGGACTCGTTCCAAATCCTTGGATATGAAACAAGATCTTATTGCTATAGATTCTGAAATTAAGAATCTCTTAGGTTCTTCTGTTTCGGGTATACTCTCCTTACAAGACCATAACCGACTCTAAGAGCTCAGGAGAAAAATGAAGCTTCTGTTGGATCATGAACTTCTCTCAACGCTTTTACAAAGTAGGCTGACTTGGGAAAATTTGGGGGATGCGAACACAAAATTTTTTCATGCTGTGGCCTCTGCCCGTAGGAATCAAAATGCCATTTGGGGCCTTGAAGATGATATGGGGAACTTGATTGAAGATGATAAGGCTTTAAAAGACCTTGGTGTTAAGTATTTTTTCTAAAATTTTCAGGGATGACCATCAGACTAACATTGTGGCTCAATTGAAGGTTATTCGCTTGTCCCCCTCCTTTATACCTCTTGATGTAACTGAAAGTTTCTCCCTTCAGATTGCTTTGGGGGAGATTGAGCATCCTTTAAAGTCTTTCAAGCGGGATAAAGCCCTAGGCCAGATGGCTGGCCGGTAGAATTCTTCCTGGCTTTTTTTGACATTCTGGGAAATGACCTTCTGGATGCGGTTGGATACTCTAGATTGAATGGAAGGGTCTTACCTTCTTTGAACTCCACCTTCATTGCTCTTATACCCAAGAAATAAAATCCACTTACCTTTGCTGACTTCAGACCCATATCTCTTTGTAACTTGGTGTACAAACTTATCTCCAAAATTGTGGCCTTACATTTGAAGCCCTTCCTGGATAAGTATACTTCCTCTCAGTTGTTTGGGTTTCTAAAGAATAGGCAGATCGTAGAACCTATTGCCATCACTCAAGAGGTTTTACACTCGGTGAAGACAAAAAATAAGAATGCCCTTATTCTCAAGCTTGACTTGTCAAAGGATTTTGACAGGGTGAATTGGTCATTTCTCAGGCTCATCTTACTTCAGATTGGGGTTCCTTTGGTTGGTGTCAATTGGATTATTAGTTGTTTATCTTCTGTAAACTTTGCCCTGCTTATAAATGGTACTTCATCCAGTTTCTTCCCTGCTTCCAGGGGTTTAAGGCAGGGCTGCTCGTTGTCTCCTTTGTTGCTTATTCTTGTTATTGAGGGGCTTAGCCTATTGATAGAAGATGCTCGGTTAAATGGCAGGATTAAGGGTATTAACATTTCATCTCAGCTGTCTCTCACACATCTGTTATTTGTCGATGTTATGATACTCTTTGGTTCGGGAACCTTTGAGGAATGGGTTGCTTTTGAAGCCATTCTGGATACATTTTGTGCAGTCTCAGGTATGAGTATCAATATGGACAAATCTTGTTTTCTTTTCAATAATGTTGAAGAGGAAATCTTAAACAGGGTTACCCGCTCTTTATCTTTCAAGTATGATCACGTCTCTCTGGGGCTCAAGTAGTTGGGCTACTTCTTAAAGCCTCTTGTTTATCTGGTGAAGGATTGGTACTGGCTATTAAAAATTTTTGAGAAGCGAATTAAGCATTGGACCCATAGACTTCTTTCTTTGGGGGGCAGACTTGTCTTGATTAGGGTTGTACTTACCAGTATGAATGTTTACTGGATGGCTCTTGTTCCTATTCCTAAGTCGATACTTGATAAGCTTAGAAAGTTGATCTTTTCTTTTTTATGGGGTTCTTCTGCAGATAAGAAAAGGTACGACTTGGTGGATTGGTTGTCTCTCTCATCACCCTTATCCTTTGGAGGCTAGGGTATAAAAAATATGGGCTGGTTTAGTCTTTCACTGCATTGTAAAAACTTGTGGCTGGTACTTAATGGGACTGGGATTTGGCACCAAATTATTTCCTTTAAATATTTTAAAAAATACTATGTGGTGTCCTGGATCAGACAAAAGTCTTTTTTCTGCAATTGGGGTATCGGTTATATGGAATGGCTTCCTAAATTCGCTCACCTAGGCCGGTAGATGTCTTTCTTGGCAAGTGGGAAATGGTGTGGACACACTTATTGGCTCGGATCAGATTGTGGGCTCTGACACCTTGACCTACTTTCCTCTGGATCTCCAAGAATACCTTGAAGATTATGGGATTACCTCCCTAGCTCATGCTTGTAATATTTCTCAAGAGGCCTAGGGCTATTGGCTCGATGCTGAGGATTTGGAACTAGAGGGAGAGTGGAAATTATTATGGAACAAGTACATTACTGGCCTTGAGCATGGTAGAATTCGACTCAATCACTCGCCGGACACTCTGATTTGGTCGCATAACAAACAGAATGGGGGGATCTCAGCTGACCTGGTATATGATCTTATTTCAAACTCCTATCTTGAGCCCAAATCGAATCAGAATCAGATTTCGAATGTCCTTTGGTCCTTCAACATCCCATTAAAGATCAGATGCTTCATTTGGCTTGCTGCTGAAAATTGCACCTTAACGTGGGAAAACCTCTTCAAACGTGGTTGGATGGGGCCCAGCATGTGTGTCCTTTGCAGCAATGGTGAAGACTCGGTTCGACACCTTTTCACTACCTGTATCATAACAAGGAGGGTATTCTTCATTATTTGCAAACAATACCGTGTTTCTCCTGAATTGAACTGCTTTGTCAGTTCCTTTTTAGAAAATTGGTTTAAGAAATACACAGTACACTCAGAGTACAACTTTGTGCCTCTTTTTATTTTCTGGAGTGTATGGAAAATGTGCAACATATGCATTTTTTATGATAAAAAGGATTCAGTGATATTCACCAAGTTGATTATCTCTTCCACTTGTATCCTGTCTCGAAGCTGAAGAAAAAGATACGATGTATTGGAATCAGCCCGCAGATATCATACCCTTGTGGATTCTTTGATGCGGCCACTTCGGGGAACATTGGTGGATTCACTGAGTTTTTGGATGGTACGAATGATTATCATGGAAATTTTTAGCTCTTTTGGAGCTTGGTGCCGGGACTCAGTCCCTTCTCTTTTTGGCACATGCTTCATTATTTTTATGTTCTGATAGGAGCAGGTTTCTTTGTTGAGGCACCTAGCCTTCTCATTGTGCTCAGGATGGATAAGCTTGTTTGCCATACTGCTCTATAAGGACCGTCCAATTTCTTTGGATGAAAGGACCACCATTCTCACATGTAGATTTGATGGTATGTTTGCATGAGGTTTCTGGTTTTCTTTTTGCTCAAGAAGCCTGGTTGATGGCTGTTCATGTATTTCATTTTGTGACTTTTGGGGTTCCCAGAATGATGATTGTCTATGCTAGATATAAGCCTGGCTGAAGGCTGTATGTATATGATGTCCTTTGATTCATAATTTGAATATCAAGGTTTGGTATTTTTTCCTTCCGAAAAAAAAATGATGACTGAAATACCCATTGTAAGCAATTGAACCATCTGAAAGTTAATAGTATAGTCCAAATGGCGATGGGGAGCATAGCTATTGCAAGTTGAAGTTATGAAGTTGAAAGCTTTATCACTATGGCTATATATATATATTGTCGTTAGAAATTGGCTGACCAATCAAACACACCACAATAGTGTGGTTGGGCCATGTAGAATCTTTATATTAGTAATTAAAATAGTAAGTAAAATGATTGAGTTAATGTTTAAGCGATTTGTATCTTCTTGGGTTAGATAGCTTGAATTTAGTAAGACTACTTCTTGTTAATTAAAATTGTAATTTTGATTGGATTCGGCACCTCATCACCCAAATCACCCTAAATATGTAATTCAAGAACTAAAAACTACCCTTGTGTAGACATTAACTTACTATGTAATTAAAATAAGTGTACTCAGTCTACTCACGTCACGCCACTTCAACCTTTTATGACTAAACAAGTGTAACTATTGACTTGGCACGTGGATTTCATGCACGTGCCCAGTGGATTTCAAGCACTGTAGCTTAGGTATGCGTGTTGTGTATTCTGCTCCTGTCACAGCATCTACTGCTACTTACTTTTCTTGCTTGGAATAAAAGGAGCCATCTACAGATGGGCCTTCCACAATCAGAGAATAACTAATTGGGGGTTGAGCATAACGAAGTGAGACGGGAAGATAGTGACAAGTTTTTCAATTCCTTCCTCCTCCGCATCAGATGAATAGGGGTTGGAACAAGGTTTAAGCACACCGTTGAACTGAATGTTTGGACGGTGTCCAAGTCCCAAGCTCTGGCAGGTTAAATATTACAAAAGCTTTGGCATGTTACAGATTACAAAATACTAAAAGAGAAGCAGAAAATGGCATAACACAGAATGGGTATAAAGATTGTTTAAGCAATTGAATTGTTTTCTCAATATTAAGCAAAGCAACTGTAAAATAGGTATACAGATTGTTTAAACAATTAAATTGTTTTCTCAATATTAAGTAACAATATTTATAAGACTACATAATATCAAAACCATAGTTAAATACTATGGATCATCAAATACTATGAGTCACTAATTTTAAGTATTCAAGTAACTAATTAATACAATATTAATAATGATACATTAAGATTACAGTTCTTAACATGACACACAGAGGCTAGACAAACAATATGCATGTTTACATTGAGATACAACTCTCTACCTTCTTCCTATTTCCTCTGGATACTTTCTATTATCTCTTTTGACTAATATTAATAAGAAATCCGATCATAACCCCAATGATTTATAATTCTATTTGTTTTTATGGGAATGTGAACTTCCAAAGGAACTAAAGCTTATTAGCCATATACCGATTTTGTTCGCGTCAATCCTCTCATGGGATGCGCGAAAATGCGATGAAACTTAATATAAACAAGTCCCAATTTTTCCTAAATTATTATTGAATCGTTCAAGCATTAACGCAATAATTTGGAAAACCTCAAGGCTTCAACAAAGTCCGAGAAATAACTTTCATTGCTGGTCCATTCTGTTCGCATGCGGTTAACAGGTTGTGCATTTCAAGTACCGAGTCATATATATATATGCTTATGAGTCAATCCTTCAATTACTTTGATCACAAAATGCCTCTGAATTTCATCAAAGCGTGATATTGTCACAACGTTGTACAATCATTTTGCAACAACATTTGCATCATTCATTCGAGTGGTGATTGCTTCAGACCATTCAGTGATAGCATCAATGGCAATCAAAATAATATTCTTTTTCTCTATTCTCGTTGCTAGAAATGGCTCAAGAAAATAGCCCATCGCTAAATAAAAAAGGAACCTGAGTTATCTGTTGAAGCGTGGCATCAGATGTGCAAAAAAACTTTTGTTTGCTGTAAGTTCAGTATGAGGACATCAAAGTGTATTTTTGCAACGAACAAGAATTATTCAACAGGTTGCACGCTCCAGCAATACAAGGGTAACGGTTCGAGCAAAGGCACACCATCAGACTTTGAACCATAAAGATGTAGAGTTTTACTCGGTGTGTTCGAAACCTGGATCTCTAAGCCCGTATCTCTTTCATTCGACTAATTGTTCATTCATTTTCTTTGCTCACCTGTATCCTCTGGTTCTTGACAACATGCTTGTTGACGGAGTGAGCTAATGACGGAGTGAGCTAAACACAAGACTATTTGCATTTTTATTGAGAAATTTGAATTTTTGCTGAAAATGGATTCAGCGCATTCTACATTCTGTAACTACTGCATTCTATAACTACTGGAACACTGCGATTATACAATTTCAACAAACTAAAATTGTAATATAACGACTGGAACACTGCGATTATATAATTTCAACAAACTAAAATTGTAATTTCAATAATTCATGACAAATTTAGGTCAAAATTTTCGGGAAAAAAATGGTACAAATTCTCTAGACTTTAGCTCACTCCCTTGTTGACATGTAAAATGGTGGCGAAGCTGACTTTCAAGCAGCGAGGCAACGAACGCAGGGGAAAGCACCAGGCGAAGGGACACGAAGTAGCTGTTGTAGATGCCTATTGTCTTCATGTCTCTGTAGCAGGTGGAGTATTCCTATTATCTTGGTGTCTTTGTGGCAGCTACTAGGTAGCTGCTGTTAGAGCCAAAGTTTAGTTTAGTTATTTATCCGCATCGCATCATAGTATATGCTGAAGGAAAACATTCGATGTTAGGTTGAATGCCAAATTGATGCTAAGTAGTATATTTAACCTAACATTAACACACCTCAAAACTTTTAACAAAAGTCATCGCAATGCAACCTTAGGACCGCCTCCAAAAAAGGCCAAACAAGACTAAAAGGTGTTTGATGGGAGGAGTAACAATATTTGAATGAAATTTGAATGTTTTTTTTACCGAAACTTAGGATAAAAGGTGAAACTTAGGATGAAAGGTGAATAATAGGAACTAATATATGTGAATGTTAATATAAGTTGAATGTTAAGTTAAGTTGAGAAAAATTAAGGCACGCTAGTTTATATAGGATTTCACTACTTATCCGACTATTTGCACTGATCGGACGACCTGGCTCGCATGAGCGGTCACATCCGACGTTGCCAGTCGTCCGATCGGTGCAAATGGTCGGGTAAGTAGGTTACTTTGTTTATATATAATCGAGGCACTAATAACATTGGCTTTAGTCCATTTCTTTATGAATATATCAGTATCGTTTTGATCATTAAAGTGCTCTTCAATGTTTCATAAATGAACCACGAGCAAGTGCACCAATTACACTTCACCTTCACCTTCACCTTCACCTTGATGGTACTAGTCATGAGTCATCACTAAGATCATCAAATCATTTTCCTTCTTATTGTAAAGGAATCGAGGAATAGTATCATGCCTTTTAATGTCACAATTGTTTTACCAATTTTATAAAACAATTTCTTCCACAATCACTTACTCTTTCTTGTCCTTAAATGAATCAATGAATAGTCTCACTGACCTTTGAGAGATGGAAAACGAGAGATCCTTATTGGTCTTAAATGAATCAAGTAATAGCCTCATTGATCTTGAGAGAGAGAGTTTAGACTATGTGTGGTCAATCTATAATAACTTTATGTCCTTAATGGTTTCCTCAAACTCTAGGCAAGTTCATAGCCAAGTACATTATGAATTAAGACACATGTACGAAAAAGAATAAGATCATAACATGTATACTTTTTATGTGGTTAGTTTGTAGTAGCTCCATACCCTTGATGTTTTCCTTAGTTCTAAGGGAGTTCATAACCAAAGGACATAATGAATTAAGGCATCACAAACAAACTTAATTACGTTGGATTTTATAGTGCCTCAAGAAACTCATGTATGTTAGAGCTTTAGTCATTATAATGATTTCTAAGGTTCCTTGGCCTCATGGTAAATGGGGTATAATAATTCCTTTTCAAACTTGAAAACGTAGTAAGGCTTGGTAAATCTATTTTTTTAAATCATTGTTTTTATACAAATACATATTTATTAATATTTAATTTTCTATAAGAATCAATGACCATTTATGACCATTAATTTGAAAAAAATCAGGAAACACAAGTACATAACAAAAGGCACAAAGAGAATTGTGAGAACTTGAATTTCGTAATGGTCTACTTCAAGATTGTTATTGAAACATTCACCTCTCGTGCAAAGTGAAACTTTTTGAAGCATTCAACTTGATCCAAAGAAACACATCTTAAGCATTTTACTATATCCACATGGTGATATTATAATTCTATAAAGGTTTATGTTTGATCCTCATAACTAGTCTAATTCAATCTTTGTATAATGCAAATAACATGCAAGTGTAGAGTTCCACTAGTGCGATTGGCATTCAAGGGGTTCCCTTTGTTAGGTGGCCCAGGGTTTGAAACTCGGTGGTCGTGAGAGGGGATTCCAAAAAAAATCTATCCATGCTAAGGGTTGGTGTGATCCTTGGGTGCTTTTGATGGCTTAGATGCCCATAGGCCACGATTTCATAGACCACAGGCCACTCTCGCAGTTAAGGAGATTGATGCAAACACAAAAAATGCAAATAACAAGTAAAAAAATATTAATAAATCTAAACTAAGCAATCACAATCAGAAGGAAATTCAAAGTAAATGTTTGTACAATGCAAACAACATGCATTTTTTTTAATAAATCTAAACTATTCAACCACAATCAAAAGGAATGTTTATGTTGTTGTTTGAGATAATCTACAATGGAGAGTTCCACTACATTACTATCAAAACCATTCAAATAAAATAGGATATCTACTCTCAATTCCAAACAGAAGCAGATTAAAAAAAATGCCAAATATACTAAGTTTGTTTTTAAAATACCAAAAGAAAAATTGCAAACCAAATTTAAAACCTCCAAAAGTTTATTTGTCAAATCTTTAACGCAGTAACTATGCTTCATATGAGTAGTATTGATACAAAGCCAAAAAAACATAAAGTGTTCAACGTATGAGCTAGGCCACTTAGTTATGTTTATGATCCAATTTGCGGAAAAAACTTATGAGCTAGGCTATTCAATTATCTTTATGTTTCCAAAAAAGAGAATCTCAATGAAATGATCTAACGAGGTTTATAACAAACAAATGAAATGACTCATGATAAAAGTTGGAAAGGAAACAAAATTATAAAAAGGAAATACAACAAGGTCTGTATAGATGTAATACAACTATTTATTTATTCATTATAATTATGTATCATTAGGAAAGAAGATCGACCACCAAGTGTCCTTAAAGCTTCCCAACATGGAAATGTTTCCAAAAAAAAAATCTCCTATTTTCAACAAAATCGATAATGAAAACATACTATAAGTAGACTATAGCATAATTTGTGACAAATACAGGAAATAAAGCCATAATGTTATCATCTAGATAAAAAAATTTAGGCTTCCTATCTATGAGTTGCTTGATGAAGCATGGCATCAACAATTTGCAATGCTTCTTTTGCAATCGACCTAAATTACTCAACTCTATACTGTGATAGTTTCCTCAAGTTGATTGTTGCAACTTGCCTAAACAACACTCATAGGCTCGATACTCCATGCCAAAACAATAACAATAAAACATCTTGTTACTATGTAACAACATCACAATAACACACCTTGAATCTAATATCAAAATACAAACTATCAACAATTGAAACTCATTAGCTCAATCATATTAACCATCCCCTAGCCAAGATATTTTCCAAACCATACCAAAGCTTGGCAACACCTATATTCTAGAGATCTGACAACATGTTCTCCATTACATGTTGCAGTGTTGATAACCAATGTTTTATTATATAACATACTTAAAAACTTTCAAAAAAATACAGGCCTTTCAAATTAATGAAACTAGACAAATAACCACCGTTGATATGTGTAGATACCATATGACCTACAACATCATACTTTGGATATATAACAAGTACTTCAAAAACTAGACATGGACCACTTGTTCTTGTTAACTTAATTGTTGTGTTCTCTAATGCAAGGTTAAATCCTACATATCTAGATCACTACAAAGGTAAGGCACTTGCATTTGTTCCCAGTGGTTGTATCAAGAAAAAATTCTATAAGAAAAAGTTGTTTAGATTAAAGTTATATATAAAATCAAACATCAAAATAAGCTTAATTCTAGACTACATCATGAAAAATTAGCAATACAGATTGAACATAACAAATTATGTCTTCACCTATTAGCTTATTGTAACTGGTTTATGTCACATGAAACATTTACCAAAGAAAATATTGCAATAATATCTGTACTCAAAGAGTAATAATAAAATGCCATGAAGAACACCCTTCAAAAAACACCGTATAACACCCCTAAAAACAAACTATCAAAAAACACCGTGTAACACCCCTAAAAAACAAACTAGTTATGATGAAGTCAATGAGATGAAATTGATAGAAAGATTACATTCAATGACAACTCCTCCAATAGAATATATGTAGGATTTTTCAATTAAGCGCTTAAATCAAGAAAAAAATCTAGAGGAAAAAGTTATTTAGATTGAAGGTATGTATAGAATCAAGCAATAAGTTAAACTTAATTGTAGACTACATCAATGAAAAATTAGAAATACACATTGAATAATCAATCGTCTTAGATTACTGTAATTGACACATTTCCCCTCACAAAGCTTTCAATTATACTTGTACTTAATAATAATAATAAAATATCTAAAAAAACACCCTTAAAAAAACCATGTAACACCTCTAAAAAACAAACTAGAGTCATGATGAAGTCAGTGAGATGAAATCGATAGAAATATTACATTCAATGGAAATCGATATGTAGACTTTTCCAATTAAGCAACTTAAATCAATGAAAACTTGTACAACTTCTCAACATAATTATATGCTTATTAGCACAATCATCTTACATGTAGAAAATAGCTCAACTAGATTTCAAAAACAAATACAAGGAACCTATTTCAACTACAAATAACTAGTTGTAAAAATAATGTATTGTCCCCATTTTGGTAGAAATATGGTTCACCACTAGGCACATTAGATTCCCATGAGTTGATTGGAATTTAATATTTAATTTGGGAATTATCTTCCTAAGGTTAGCCATGCATAAAATTGATCAAATAATAAAAGGAAAAAGTTTGTCCACAATTTGCAAGAAAAGTTGGTCCAAGGTGTGAACAAGGTCATGAGGGCGCTAATGGAACTTTGTCCATTAGTTGAGCAGTCAAAGAGGAACCAACCCAAGTGGAGTGATAATTCCATGAATTTAGGCATTCCCTTAAAATTATAGGGAGAGCAACTGGGAAAACCACTAAGAGAAGTGGACAAATTTGAGTTGGCTAATTAAGACTCATCCAAAAAATGGGGTTAAATGGTCAAAGTGGTTGGTGGGTGAATTAGTGGAGGGAAATGGTCAATTAGAAACTTCCAACTACCTAATGGATGATTTTAAATGTTCCATGGTATTTTCCACTAGTATTGACTAAGTGGGAAACTAGTGGAGAAACTAGTTTTGACTATGTGGTTTTCCATCACCCATTCTATTTGAACCTTGTATTGGAAAACAAGGAATTGTCCTTAAGGTTAACAAATATAAAGGGCACACTTTTGAAGGAGGGTTGTGTTATTATTGATTTTGTACGTGGAGAAATCATTTATCTAGACTTGGGAGATGTGCCCCTTGTCACATAGTTGGGAGATGCGTCCCTTCTGTCCATTGTAACTAGTTGGGAGAGATCTTGGCTAGTGAGAGAGGACTTGGGAATCCATCCCTTCTCATTGAAATTTTTTTAATATACAACGAAACCATCATGCATCAAGTGCAATTTGATATTCGGTTAGTGAGTTAGAGCTAGAAGGATCCAATTCTAATGTGATTTCCAATAATAAATCTAGCAACAGTCTAAATAAATGATAGATTGAGATCAAGTGAGAAATGATGGTTGTTATTGAAGAGATTTAGTTTTTATGCATACCTATCCATCATCGTAATAAATATTTGTGTTTCTCCTATCTCCGTTTTCTTCTATACTTATCCTTCTCACTTCTCTAAAGTGCAATTTCATGACAATAATTGATATATCTTCATGTTGGATCTCAATACATGTCTAATGTGATTCCATGACTATGTGAAAGTGTATTTACTGTACATTTAGTGAAATAGTATTAGGATATGATCTAGGCATCATATCAAAGTTTTGAAACCATTTGGAATCAGTCAGAAACCATGGTTGCTCAAACACGTTACTAATATGACTAGTCTCTAGGAAAACACAATAACTTAACTTTTTCTCAGCCAAAGCATGATTTGTAAGTTTCTCTAGGTAGGTGAGACTCGGGTGAACCCATCCCAAGTTTCATAATATAAAATAGTGAGTCTCAGGTATCATTTGAAACTATTTTGAAACTGCTTATTTGGGTTGTCCCAAATTTCGATTTTCCTCCTATCGTCCCAAATTTGTAGAATAAATACAAATATATGAGAATAGTGAATTCCTTAGAAGGTTGGTGTAATTGCAGGTTAGATACTTCAAGTATTGTATCATAATCCACTGATTTCCACGTAATTCTTAGGGAAATTTCCTTCGGTCGTTTGGTTTATCGAAAGTGGTCTGCCCATGTGTGAGGTACTCAGAGAATGTGCATACTGCTGAAAGTAAGGAAAATACACATCATTCCAAGTATTGATGCGGGTTTTCCTAAGTGTGTTTCAGACCCTAGAGTCCCTCCATGAGACAATTGTAAATTCCTATAAGTGATTGGGAACAAGTTGGTAGAATAATAGTTTCAATTTTCAATTACTAGCTAGTCACTGTGTTGGGTCAAGGTTGCATGTAAAGTGTTTGTGAAAAGTTCGAAAGTAGACCTGCATAAATCATATTGTCAATCCTTCGTATCATACTTGAACATTTCCATAATATTGACCTCAAACCATTCCTCATGGACTACACTTTCTAAATCCTATTCCAAGTATGTCTCCTTGTGTGTAGTTTGAAACAAAAACACCTAGTCTTGAGGAATTTCGATTTCCTGAGCTAGGAGTTAAGTTAATATTCCCAAATATATTTGATTTTCAGATTGGGAATATTACAAATAATGAAATAAATGCACATCATTTTCACAACAAATCAAGTGCCTAGAATTTGTTGTAAAGATGTATGCTCATTGAAATAAGTTATCAAGTAAATGTGACATGAAAATGTTAAGCCAATAAGTCAATTATGTCATAAAGCATTACTAAAACTTGGCATAAATGTCTATGAATATGAAAGAAGAAAATACTAATTTAAAAAAAATTCCCCTAATGTTAATTAATACAAGTATCAACAATAAACAAGAACATTGAAATGCTAAAATATCAAAAGTTAAATATAGTATCAAGGAAAAACACAAACTTAGTTATATGCCATGTGACTCTGGTGCATGTGATAACAATTATATTAGAGAGAATCAATATGTGTCATCGAAAAATTTGAAATATCGATTTCAAATTCAATACATTCACATAAGCATGCCCTTTTTCATCATTAGCTAGGAAAACATTGTTTTTGTAGAACCTAACTTTTCAACAATACTTAACACTTGTAGGATAGATAACTCTTGAATTCACTTTATTTCATGGAAAAATCCTTTATTTATACATTGAATATGGTGGTTGATATTCATATTCCAACCAACCATTTCATCTCCCTACATCTCTATTCATATTCATAATTTAATTACAATATTTATATAGTCTATGGAACCGTAATCTTGACATTATGTTTCCAACATTCCCCGTCTTAATATGAAGGTGCGTAACTTGTGAGTCTGAGCATGGTTCTAAATCTTTCAAACTTTTATTGTCCAAGTTCTTTGGTGAAGATGTCAGCAATTCACTCATTTGTGGAACAATGTCGTAAATGAATTGTATTGGCCTCTACATGATGTAGAATCAAATGGTACTTTGTGTTGATGTGTTTGGTTCGATCATGGAAACTGGGGTTCTTGGACAACTTGATTTCATAATTGTTGTCGATCAATAAGGGAATGGAGTTTTATTCTCCTGCAAATTTTCAAGTATCTTCCTAAGCCAAACATTATCCTTTGTTGCTTCTGCAATTGCCACATATTTTGATTATGTTGTTGAATATGTTGGAACTGACTGTTTGCATGATCTCCAAGAAATAGTTGTTGATCCAAGACTCATTATGTATCTAGAAGTGGACACTCTTGTATTTTTGTCACCATTGAATTCTGAATTGGTGTACCTAATGAGTTTGAAGTATTTTACCTTAGTGTACTTGAGTCCAGAATCTTGAGTCCCCTTCAAGTACCTTAGAACTCTTTTCGCAACATGCCAATGTCCTTCACAAGGTTTGTGCATGTAACTAGAAATAATACCAACGACATAATAAATATATGGTCTAGTAGTGTTAAGATAGATAAGGCTCCCTACACGTTGTCAGTACTTGGTTTCATCCTCAAATTATTTTCCTTCACTTGATGTGAGATTCAACTTTTGTTCCATTAGAGTTAAGAGAGGGTTGCATTCTGTCATGAAAAATATGTTCAACAATTCTCCAACATAATTTTTCTGAGATATGAATATGTACCTAGGATGTTGAGTTACTTCAATTCCTAAGTAGTAATGAAGATGTCCCAGATCATTCATCCCAAAACATTTCTTCAAATATTTCTTTATATATGCTATATAATATTCATTGTTCCCTGATATCAAAAGGTCATCTACATATACCACAAGAAATACAATAGATCTTCCAAATTTCTTCACAAACAATGTTTCATCATCAAGATTATAATGCTTGAAATTTAGATTTAGAAAATGCTCGGTTAGATTTTCATACCATGCTCATGGTGCTTTTTTTAGGAAATATAAGGATTTGACAAGTTTACATACCTTGTTTTCTTGTCCCTTCACAACAAAACCTTTTGGTTGAGACATGAAGACATTTTCTTTCAAGTCTCAATTCAAGAAAGCAGTTTTTACATCTATCTGGTAGACTTTCCACCCATTTTGTGCTTCTATGGAGAGAAAAGTGTTGATGGTATCGCATTTTATTGTGGGGTAGAAGGTTTATTCATAGTCAATTCCTTCTTTTTGTGCATAGCCTTTCACCACAATCCTTTCTTTTTGTTTGTCAAGTGAGCCATCTGATTTGTACTTGTTCTTGTATACCCACTTGCAACTAATTGGTTTGGTTCAAACTGGAGGGTCAACTGGATTCCAGGTTCCATTCTTTATGAGTACATCATATTCATTTTGCATGGCTTCTTTCCATTCATCACATGTACCAATTTATATAAAGGAATTTGGTTCGTTAGCAGATAAATTCAATTCACAATAAAATGAGACATCCATGTCATCACCTAAGTTATCAACTTCTCCTCCATCATCCTATCTTGTTGAGTTTCTTGTTCCTGTATTTCCAACCTCATCTGGATGGACACTTTCAAGTGTCTTTATGGCCCATTTTGGAATCTTCTTTGATGGTCCAGGTTGATAAGCTATAGGTGCTACATTCTATTCAAGGTTAAATATTCCAATCCTCTCAATAACATCATTCAGTTCAAGTCAAGTGGCGGGAACTTCTTTTTAATGAGGGTATGTTGGTGCTTCAAAAGGGAATTCCAAATATTGGTCATAATCCAATATCGGTATTCCCCCTTAAATGTTTGGAATCTCGTTATCAACTTCATAATATGTCTTTAGATGGGAAAACCTCTCCAAACTATCAAGTTGTCTTTCAATAGACTTGTCATTTTTATTAGTTTCAAGAAAAATGACATCTTTGGAAATAATAAATTTCTTGTTTACCTCACATAAATACAATATCCTTTGAAGTGTCTGAATACCCCAAGAAAACACATCTTCGACTTCTAGCACCAATTTTGTTTCTTTGCTCCTTTGGTATCAAGGCATAGTAGGTGGAACCAAAAACCCTGAGATGTCTAACTGCAGGAAGGTGGCCAAACCACATTTCATGTGGAGTCTTGTGTTCAATAGCATGAGATGGAGTTATATTTTTCGAATATGATACACATACTACTGCATCAACCCAAAAAATTAGTTTCACATTCTTGTAAAACATCATTGATCTTGCCATATTCATTAATGTTCTATTCATCCTTTCTGCTACACCATTTTGTTGAGGATTATAAGGAATTGAAGTTTGATGTGTAATCCTATGTTTGGAAGATAGTATTCAAATTCATTAGAGGTGTATTCTTTACCATTATCATAACGAAATGTACCAATACATGCTGGTGCTTGATTCTATACCCATGCATGAAAGTTCTTGAATGTTTGAAATGCTTCAAACTTTGTCTTTAATAAATATACCCAACATATTATTGCATAATCATTAACAAAGTTCATGAGTTACTTATTACCATTTGCAGAAGGACTTGGCATGGGGCCACATAAGTCATAATTGAATTAGTTCTAACTTTCTACATGCTCTAAATTTAGACTCTTGAAAAGGCTGCTTACTATGTTTGCCTAGTATGCATGCATCACATTTGTTCCTTTGATTAGGAATAGTAGGAAAACCATAGATACCATTCTTTCTTAGCAAATGAATATTGTTATAATTCAAGTGACCAAATATTGCATTCCATAATAAGATGTATGGAAAATTACCTTCTCCTATCTGAGACATATAGGAAAAGTTTTGAATTGTTGCAGAACACCCCTTCAACTTCAACAACTTTCCATGTTCGTACTCAGCCATGATAACCTTGTTGTCAAAGGAATTCCTTATCTCTACAATTCCATAAAACATGTGGATGGAATGGCCTTGATGTCAAATCTGCACTAAGGACAATAAGCTTCTCTACAACTCTAGAAAATAGAGAACACTCTTTAACACAAAATCAAGGAAACCATGAATCTTGATCCTGATTGAACCAATTATCCTTAGTCTAAGGCTATATTTGTCTACAATGTATACTATGCCACTTTCAATGCCATTTAGTTCTTCAAAACGGTCTTTTGTAAAAGTCATAGGAGAAGTTTAACTAGCATCAAGAAACCAACAATCTTTGTAAGATAAAAGAGAATGTATTTCATTAATACCAAGATTACAGTGTGCAACTATACAATGAGCACAATCAAGGGCTCTACCAACCTCTTGATTTTTATTTTTATCTTCTTTATTCTAAGTGTGTCTTCCTTTGATGAACTCTCAAGGGGTCCAACACTAATCTGCTTCATGACCATTCTTTCCACAACGATTAAACTTCAGATATGATCTTTTGCTTGAGTTTTTGTTGCCCCCTCTGCCTCTGAAAATTCTTCTTCCTCATCCTCTCTTGCTGGTATCTCCCTTGGAAGGGTCTTTGGGTTGATTCT
This sequence comes from Pseudotsuga menziesii, assembly GCA_001517045.1. Lineage (NCBI taxonomy): Eukaryota > Viridiplantae > Streptophyta > Pinopsida > Pinales > Pinaceae > Pseudotsuga > Pseudotsuga menziesii. The sequence continues at coordinate 90,301 of LPNX010238171.1, read as the reverse complement.
TTTCTTCTTGAGCAAATCAAAGGGACTTTCTAGCAGGATTTCTTAACTTCTTTCCAAGGGATTTTTCTCTTTCTGCAATCTTTTCTACCAGGGTGTCAAACATGAGGTCTTTGAACTTGTTGCTTGCTTACAAGGACTCAAGGTAATTGGAGTGAGTTGAATAAAGTGAATTTACAAATGATGCAAGTGGAAGGTTAGGTTTCATATCATATGCTTGGATATTATGCATGATTGCTCTGATCTCAGATGCAACCAACATAGGATCATTATCTTTTACTTCCAAATTGAATGATTTTAACATTAACTGAATTATATCCATCACAGAGTGTGATTCATACAAGTATTTTTTTGTATTTAATGCTTCAAAACATGATTTTGTAGGAAAAATATGTTGTCTCACCTCTTTGCTAACAACGGAAGTGATCATAGCTAGGGATTTCTTATCTCTAGACTACCAATTATCAAGTTCTTTCTATGATGTATGAGGTTTTGGATCAATGGTTATGACTGTATCTCTGTCTGAATAGTCTTTCCTTCACAAATCTTGTCCCAAAGGTCATTGTATATATGAAGGTTGATTTGATCTTTTTGTACCATTATGGATATGTGTCCTTTCTAGTGAGGATGATACCAACTATTGATCCCAAAGAGTGCATCTTCAATATGGAACCTGCAAATTACATAATAGTTGAAAATATATTGGATGCGAGATTGACTTCCTGCTCCTTTACAAGTTACAAAATATTTCTACAACTTAAAAAAATTATGCAACCTATCAAAATAATTGTAGAGCTTATCAAAACGATTCTGCAGTTATATACCATTTGTTCTAGAGTGCTATTACATTACATTTCAAATCTTCACAATAATACATCAATACAATTTCTTGAAGCAGTATCCAATCAAATGAGTTTGAAACACTTCTTACAATTTCACACTCTTTAAGAAGTCTTCGGCTTGGTCTTAAGTCACAACAATGGTCTCATATACAAACAAAACAACTCTAGGTCTTGATGGAATCAAGACGCAGCTCCACGCAGTTGAATTCAAGTGTGAGCTTCTCAACTCTTTTTTGGGCTCAGTCTTCATAGATTCACATGTTCTACAAACAATATTTGTGGTGGGTGAGAGCACCAGTTCTCAGCAACAATCTTCAAGTGGATGTGAGCAGTTTCACACAAGAAGGAAAACACAACAATTCACCTCACCAGAAGGAAAGTCAAATACGATGTAGAAATACAAAGTACATCACGCAGCATATACACCATTCATGGTTCCAATATATCATAGACATAATTCACAAGCTTAGTTTACTCAATGCATATGAAAAACATTTGCAGTCTTTCCAATTAAACTTCCACACAAATAGATAGGGAAGATATTAGGGTTTTTTGTTGGAGTCATTTACCCAACATGCACACTTATTTGGTAAATTTTGGCGTATTTACCCACTATCCTAAGTTTAATTTACTTACTTGGCATCATATGAGCACACTATGACATAAGCATGAGATCACCCATGCCCTCCTTCAGTAAAGGAGGCCAACTAAGCCTTCTCCTTCAGTCGGGGAGGCTAACTGGGCTTCCTCCTTCAAACAAGGAGCATTTTTGGGGTGATCTGAGTCTCATAAATGCACCTAATTGCTAACTGATTGTTAAAATGAGTTAAACTGAGTTGTGAAGGTGCCTCCATTCATTATTTGATTATTTTTGGTCATATTTATGAACTGGAGCTAACACATGCGCCTATAACCACTTATGATGACATGTTTACTTTAGTTAACTCCATCAGAGCTACTTGGAGTTATGGATGCGCTACCTCCTTCAATTGGACATGCAGTTACATGTGATGAGTCACTTTCAGTTAGACTCAATAATCTATTGCACTCCCTTCAGTTAGGACTTAGTGTAAGAATCAGTTATTGATTAGCTTGGTGGTTAACTATGTGTGCTGACTGTGGCTGACATTCAATTAAGCTACACACATCCATTCAATTTGAATGACCTCCTTGAGTATTCGAATTGTCTTGGAATTCATGCACATTGCATGGCCATTGTATTGTATTACTCATTCTTTATTGAATATATAGAATTGCTACTCCTATTGCAGCACCATTATGCCATTTTCATGCTTAATTGTCTGAAATATCTTATGAGAATGTGTTTTAGTCCCTAGATTACTGTGACATATTAATATGGTATCAGATCTCACAGAGGGACGAAGATCATTCTCTTTAAAAACATGGTTTTTTACGGATCTTGCATGAAAAATTGAGCAAAAGCTCAAATTCTAGCAGTGCACCAGAAGCCGAAGGTTTACCACTTAATACCCCAAGTTAAGGAATTGTTGATCAAGCTTGCTTGATCAATTATGCTGGGTGTGATAAAAACCTGAAATGTGCAGGCTGTTTGAACTTAAGGTGATTTTTTTGTGTTTTTGCAGGTACAACTTCGAATGGACTCATCAGTCCCTCTTCTCACCCCATTCACAAGCTATTTAGAATGGAAGTTGAAGATGATTGCATCTCTGAAGAGAAAATGTCTCTATGAGGTGTCTATTGGACTTGGCAAAGAGTCTTATGAGAATGAGAGTGTTTGGCTAAATGATGGTGATAAATCTTTTGGAGCAATATGTTTTCCCCTTTCTCCTAGCTTGCGCTACCTTATTGGTTCTGCTGAATACCCAAAGGATCTCTGGAAAAAATTGGGCAGAACCTTTGGCAAGCAAAATGAGGATCGTAATAGCAATTTGGAGATCACATCCAACACCACAAGAGTTCTTTACTCAAAATTATCAGCCTCTACTCTCTCTAATGAAGTTGTTCAAGATGAAGAAGAAGCAGAATCTTCTACACAGTCAATTCGAATTGAAGAAAGTCTCCTTACAGTGACTCCTTCTCCTGATGCTCCTGATATCTCATCTCCTCATATGGCTGAAATATAAGAATACATTTGAATCTCTGATATTGAATTAAAAAACTACTACACTTCCATGCAAACATTTACCAGTGATTTTCCTTTGAATTATGTGCAAAATTTGCGAGTAATTGCTTCCGAAAGTGAAGAGAAATTTGATTTTTCTCCCTCTAATGTTGCTGCTGGTGTGAAAATATATAATACCTTGGATATTTTGGAAAAAATATCATATTAAAAGAGTGATAAATTCACTCCCCATGATCAATATCTTCCAGTGAATTCCTGCAGGATTGCATGCACCAAAATTCAGAATTTTGAAGAAAAAGACAACTGTGCATCCACCGTCTCGGTTGACCATTTCTTTGGATCTAATATGAACCTTATTGGATCTGATATGATCTTATTTGGATCTGATATGATATTTCTTGGTTCAAAATATCAGGTTCATAAACCTTTAGTACTACGTGTAGTTGTTCTCATCAACGGTGTGAAGAAACAAGTACCGCAAGTCTCCTTCAAGATTGCTGCTGGGGATTTCATTTCATTTCACAGTTTTGGATCTGTTGTGAACCTATTTATATCTTATATAATTTTTGATATGATTTTATTTGGTTCAAATTTTAAAATCCAAGATCTTTCATTCATGCTTGTAGCTGCTCTCACCAATTCCTATGTGAAAAATCAAGTACGACAATTTCTCTTCAAAATTGCTGCTAGGGATTCGATGTTAGTTTTCTCTTATGAGATTGATGATATTATAGTTTGTGAATTATTGGATATTTATGAATCTATATCAGATTATGGAGCTCAATTATTCTCTCTCCACAGTCCTAGGGCTTCTCTACCTTTGGTCACATGCTCATCTCCTCACAGAACTAGTAAAGAGGAAGACATTCTGCATCCACCTGGACACTTGATCCTAACACTTGGGGCTGATTTTACCACTCATGGTTTTCTGTTCAACGATGAAATATATCAGTTTCTTGGGTGTTCCTCACATGGTTCGAATCCCAAAGAACCTTTGCTCTCTCTTCAGATGATTTCAGCTGCTCTACATGGGTCCAGTTTTCACCGTGCAACTGTTTATATTTCTGATTCAGTTGAGTGCATTGTTATTCTTCCAAAGTGGAAGATTCCTCCAGACATATTCATTTAGTTTGGATTCAGAGGTTCACATGCACAGTCTTAGGATGCTGCTGCATAGAAGAACCAAAAATTTCTTGATTTACTGCTTAGTTTGAGGGGGGGTATTTTTCCCATGAGGTTTTTCCCGTTTCCTTGGTTATATTAAGCAGTTAATTTATTGTATAGGGTGACCTATGGCCTTTGCTTCTGGGGGCCTAGCATTTCATGCATTTTTTTTACTCCTTCTGAGTATAGCTTAAGGGGGGGTGTTGGAGTCATTTACCCAACATGCACACTTATTTGGTAAATTTTGGCCTATTTACCCACTATCCTAAGTTTAATTGACTTACTTAGAATCAAATGAGCACACTATGACATCAGTATGAGCTCACCCACGCCCTCCTTCAATCAAGGAGTCCAACTAAGCCTTCTCCTTTAGTCGAGGAGGCTAACTGGGTTTCCTCCTTCAAATAGGGAGCATTTCTGGCGTGATCTGAGTGTCATAAATGCACCTAATATCTAAATGATTGTTATAATCAGTTAAATTGAGTTGTGAAGGTGCCTCCATTCATTATTTGATTATTTTTTGTCATTATTTATGAACTGGAGCTAACACATGCAACTACAACCACTTCTAACGACACGTTTACTTCAGTTAACTCCATTAGAGTTTCTTGGAGTTATGGATGTGCTACCTCCTTCAGTTGGACATGCAGTTACATGTGATGAGTCACTTTCAGTTAGAATCAGTCAGCTATTACACTCCATTCAATTAGGACTTAGTGTGAGAGTCAGTTATTGATTAGCTTGGTGGTTAACTATGTGTGTTGACTATGGCTGACATTCAGTTAAGATACACACATCCATTCAATTCGAATAACCTCCCTGAGTATTTGAATTCTCTTGGCATTCATGCACCTTGCATGACCATTGTATTGTATTACTCATTCTTTATTGAATATATAGAGTTGCTACTCCTATTGCAACACCATTATGCCATTTTCATGCTTAATTGTCTGAAATCTCTTATGAGACTGTGTTTTAGTCCCTAGATTACTATGACAGATTAATATTTTTGTATTTCCAACTAGAAAAAACGCATTACCTCCATGCAACTGAATAACAACTTGAGTATGCAGCAAGGATTCTCATCATATTCAAAGCAACTTTACTCCACTCAATTTGAGAAATGGTGTGAATCTTTCTACCAACAATCTTCAGTCATCGACTTTCAAAGAGCTTACAAAAGAAAAATGGCAAGACGACTTCACTCATCAACAAATTCTCAATTCTCAGCTTGAGTATTGAGCTATCTACTTGGCATGTTGTAGCTCTCAAACTATATCACAACCTTCAAGATACAATATTACGAACATAAATATATCTTTTATCATATATTACCGTGACATTAAGTACAATAGAGTACTCAGTCTCCTCGCAACTCTCCAAAATAATTATGAGAGAATGTTGTCACACAATCATGATAGTTACACACAGTCATTGAGAATGACTGGAAATGGGAGAGCACACTATGCTCAATAGTAGAGTGAAAACACGTCGAGAGCATAGTGAGAAATACAATGGAACAATGAGAATACTCACGACAACCAAGTGAAAGCATGACGCATGAAATGAGATGATGAAAATGAGAAGAACTTCTTCTTATACAAACTTAAGGTTTGACATATAATCGTTTAGGTAGTCAAATATCATGCAAACAATTGAGGAAATAAACCCTTTCATACCTCAAATGCAGGTCTGAAAAATGTAATGCTTACAATGAATGCACATAGGCTGGTAGGAGAGCAGGTTGGTGGTGAGCAGCAGAATAAATCAGAGTGTGTGCAACAGAGATGGAGGAGCAAATTCCAGGAAAAACATTCAACTTTGAGAAGAGGGCATACACATTAATGAGCCAATAATATGGCAATGGACTGACAAGCATACATGATGCCAAGACTGAAATATAGCAGGAAGGAGTTATGGCAGGTATTC
>LPNX010238171.1:0-83826 GCA_001517045.1 Pseudotsuga menziesii | reverse complement strand
GTCCACCTTAAACGAAGAAATACATAAAGGGAAAGTATTAAACAATGAATATTATATATATAAGAGTTGGTTCATAGAGTACACCTATAAGGAGAAAATGACTGGTAGGTAGTTTTTAACTCATAAAATTTATGTGTTAGTAATTTTATTCCATGTTAATGTTGATGGTTTCCTCTCCACAACCAACCATAAAAAATAAAAATAAAAACATTCAAAATAAGTAAAAACATTTAAATTGAGCGTAAAATTCAACATTGTTTAGTCATGCCACTTGGAGGGTGTGTGTTTCACTTGGAGAGCCACACATGTGCCTTTGGGGAGCTTATTTATTAGAGACATCAACCTTGGAGAAGGACACTTTACATAACCACCTTATTATTTTATTCATTTTTGACTTGACAACAGGAGTTGGTAATGTAGTTGCATTATTTTATTGTATTGCTTGGAGATAAAAGTGGATCTAACCACTTTTAGAGATTTTGTTGAGAAAATTGTGGATTTATGAGAGAGAATTATTATTTTATTGGAAAGGAAGTTGAGCTAACTCTCTACATAAAGAGTATCCCTTACTCATTCATTCTCATGGTTGGATTGGGGGAGAAATCCCTTAGAGATTAGTTGAATATATCTTGGTTTCTTATAGATGGTTGGTCAAAGTGATCCACTGGACGGTTTTGTTATTCCTCATGTTTCATTCATAGATGGGATCCTCAAATGCTAATGGCATTGATAACTAATGGAGTATGTCGTTCCTCTTTTAGATGGTGATTGTTAAGTGGAAGAATTGACTTGTGGCATGTTTCTGATTCTATGGTTGTATGCTCTCTTATACCTCGCATGGCAAGCATCCCTTCAAGACTAATTGAAAACATATTCATTAAGGATATCCTTTTGTTATATTTTTTAATTTGGTTAAAAATTTAGAGAGTAATTAGGGTTTTTGTAATCTCACTTTCTTAACCCTTTCAACTCATTCATTTAAGCCTTCATGTGATCCTTAGTTGGCCCCATTTTCCAAATGGATAAGACACTAATATCTAATACATTCATCCTCATCACTTAAATTACACTCATAAATAATTTTTCTAAAGCTCTCTTCATTTCACCTTGGACCTCATAATAAGCTACAATAATCCTAATCTAAGAAAGCCTCCTTTGGGTTGGACAAGATCCAACCTAAAGAGAAAAAGAGGGTTTGGTGTGGTAACATTATCCTTTCTCTTAGTTACACCAAGACCATATCTTGAGCTTTACGAATTTATCTCTTAGATGTGAGCTTGGGTGATAGTATTTTCAAGTCGTTATTGAGGATAAAGTCATGACTTCCCAGAAAATTTGAAAACTATGCTTCATGACATGTTGTGAGAGTGTTATCCTTAAAGATCTTATTCTCACATGGCTACTCTATGAAGAGACGGAGCCATTGTTCCTTGCATATTTTTGAAGACATCAAGTGGGTGTAGAGGGGGGCACATCCATACATCTTAAAGGCTTTGAAAGATTATCTTAGCGTCTCCACTTGATGTATTATATTTCAGATTTGGTTGAAACCCTATATTTTGCATTCCATTGGTTAAAGAATGAAGAATCCATGGTATTTTATGGTATTGTATGCTCCTTTGGATTTTTCCAAAATTCATGGGTCTCCTAATTATTATCCTATATATTAAAGAAGGCCCATTCCACATTTTCATAGAGATTACACTTATGATACTCACTTAGAAACACACCATGCTTCTTGGTTTAAAAGATTATTTTAGATTTGAATGTTGAGCATGAAGATGTTTAAATGGGGTTATTCTATATTTATTTGAAGGGAAATGCAAAGGAATGGTTCAAATATTTGGGCAAAGGAAATATTTCATATTATGCAGGTTTTACTCAATACTTTCTTAGGCATTGAGATCCTTCCTCTGAAGGAGTCAAGAGGATGAAAGAATTGAAGACCATGTGCACGATGAGCATGATGATAAAGAATAGGGAATTCATAGGAAGGATCTTATTGCATCGTCACATAAAGAATATATGTCCACTTCATCCTCTCAAGAAGACAAGGGATTGGTAACACGTAATCTCTCTCAATTTTTTGAAGTTGATGATATGTATTATGATGATGTTGAGAAGGAAAATATTGAAGACAAACCCTAGAATATTAATAACATGGAAATGTATTTACTTCTCCATTTTTCTAAGATGGGGCCATCCTAAGGCATGGAGTTTTGGATAGTACTTTTCGGATTTTGGATTATAGTAGGGACATGGATTATTGGAAAATTTGTGAAGACCCTATCTATGATATTTATATCCACGTGTCTAGTAAACATATTGTAATTTGCGAGCCTTTGAGACATACTACCATTGAAGAGGTAAATGCATAAAATCTATAGCCATATGCTACTATTGATAATGTAGATTCTAGGTATCATGTAGAGCATATTTATGCAAATTTGTTTAAGACATCATGCTCTTGTTGTAGAAGATGATGAACCTGCTTAGAAGAAAGCAAGAGAAGATTATTCAAGTGAAGAAGAATAAGTGTTAATATCCGCTCTTACAAACACTGTCACTCATGGAAGTGACACTTGGCTGGTTGATAATGGTTCTTCTAAGGATATGACTAGTTACAAGGATTCCCTCTCAAGTTTGATTCAAAAGGATTCACCTCACAAAGTGAATCTTGGAGATGGTTATTAGTATCCTATTAAAGGGGTAGGATAAGCCTCCTACAAGTTTGATTCTGGAAAGCACATGAAAATGAAGGATGTGTTATATGTACTTGGTTTAAAGAAGAACCTCCTATCCATTTAAACATTGGATAAGAAGGGATCCATAGTTCCCTTCGTTGATGGAGAATTTCTCATGTGGCCAAAAGGAAATACAGTTGATGATGCAGTCATGATTGGTGTTGAAGAAGGAGGACTATACAAATTGAAGGGACACTTAGATTCAACACTTGTACATAGTCCCATGAATCCAAGTAAGATATGGAATAGAAGAATTCCTCATTTGGATTATGAAGCATTGCCAATCGTGAGAAAGGTGGTAACAAGTTTTCCAGAGATCCAAGTAGAGCATCATGTTGAATGAAAAGGATGCACACAAGCAAAGAATGTGAAGAACCTGTTTCTAAGCAGTGAAATTAAATCCAAAGGAATCTTGGACATAGTACATTCAGACATGTGTGGTCCAATACAGATGAATTCAAGACATTATTGCAAGGAAGCAGAGATCAAGAGGGATTCAACCTAATAAGAAAATATAAGTATTTAATGTTTAATGAAACAAATGCTATTTATTTAAATTGTTGTCTTATTATAGAATATATATATATATTTTGTTGATAAATGTTTAAATTAGTATTGGTTAACCCTTGTGTACATTTATTTCAAGTCCATTATTGAAGCTGTGAAGTCCATGATACATGATCAAGACTTACTGATGCACCTATGGGAAGAAGCATCCATGACTATTCTATATGTACAAAATAGAATCTCTCATAGTGCACTTGGGAACAAGATACCAGAAGACATGTTTACAGGAGAAAATCCAAAATTCAGCCACATGAAGATATTTGGATGTCCATTGTATGTGCATGGTCCCGGGAGAAAAGATCGAGAGAGGGAGTTATCAGAAGTCAACTACTAATAGAAATTTTAAATACTTCAGGGAAAAGATTGGAGCGGTTTAGATGGACATCTGTAGTGAGAGGGAGTGATGAGTTTCAAATGCAATTTCAGGACGCAATAGCACACTAAGTGTGGTAGAAGCAGGTAGTAATTCACAGACATGATGTGCAGTCTTCAAGACTGGAAGATGTGAAACTAGAGTTAGCATGCACAGTCTTTGACTGGTAGATACATAACTTATAGAGTTGGCATGTGCATATTGCAGAGTTGACATATGTGTAACTTATAGAATTGGCATGAGGATCTTATAGTGTTGGAAGATGCACAACTTGTAGAGTTGGCATACACAACTTGTAGAGATGGAAGATGAGTAAGATGGAAGTCCCGTGATGACATAAGGTTTGAAAGAACACCTAGATCCGAAAGGTCTGAAAGGATGTTGACGCTGCACACACTAGTGAGATGATCCTAAATGAATGATGTAATCAAAGGGCTTGCTCATACAAAACTTCTAGTGATGATTAGTTTCACAAAAAGGTGAACAATTAAATGGTCAAGTACAAGATAAAATAAGTAGGGTTGAAGATTGTGTCAAAAGAATACCTTCCTTGATGAGAGGGAGTGTTGAATTAAGATGCATCTTTGAAAGATATTCTTATTGTATTTGTCATGTTAAACCCTAAAAATAACAATGTTATATTGTATTTGTAAAACATGTAATGTCAGCTCAAGAAATAAAATGATACTGTATTTTATCCTCACAAAAAGACAATTCGAACCCATAACGATAAGTCACCCAGAAAACAAGTATAAATAGAGGGGTCTCCCTTCTCATTTGAGACACACACTCACAATAAGCAAGTTGAAGGAAGAAGTTCGCTCTAGCTAAGAAGAAGAATGTTTTGGGTTGTAGAAGACTTGGAAGACATCTATCTCTTGATTTAGCTAGGGTTTGTCTAGAGTTTCTCTATCTTTTTGTAAGAGGGATCTAAGCTTCTTGTTAACACTGTGACATTGTACTTGGTTGATGAATCTATATTGATAATTTCTCCTAGTTTTTTCCCATGAGAGGGTTTTCCCAAGATAAATCGTTATGTCTTTATGTCTACTGTTGAATGCCTTTCTTTTAGTGATCCTTATGCATGCAATTATTATGATTTGACATGTTAAATGAATAAAAATCTAACTTAATTGCTTGTAAGTCAAAATTCTAACACAGAAGGGTCATTTATGACCCCGACGGACAAGAAGAAAAAATATTTTCCAAGAGACTAAAAAAGGAAACAAATAACATGGCATAATCTTTCACTCTCTATCTAATTGGATTGAAACTCCTTAAAGGTCAAGGAATTGAAAGAGTAAAAGTTGTGAGGATTCCTTGATGATAATTCAAGCTATACATGCAGGAGTTTTAGAAGACTCATCTCCCCTAGGTGAATTGTTAAGGGTGAGATCCAGAACTTCATCTTTTAATAATATTTCCACCTCCATATCCTAAGGTCAAATAATTCTAGAGAAAATAGCCTATCCAACAAAGGGTACTCGCTTTATCTAGGGAACCTCAAGCTCAACAAAAGTGGTCGTTTCATACTACATGTGCCATGAAGCTCGCATATGGGGCACGCATCTGGTAGGCAACCAGCAGGTACCGAGAGACTGATAGCATGGGATCAGAGGCGATGAGTTATAATACACCTCGTACAAGGGAGAATGCAATATTTGGGTTTAATTTGACGCTAAAGAACGAGAGCATACACTGATATTTTCAAGGGAAACGAGGTCTAGAATGTCCTATTCGAAATCAATCCTGGCCACAAGAACCTACCAGCACTGGTGGGTGCCGGAGGACAAGCTATTCACCAGCTATAAGGAGAAGGGGGACAATGGAATGGTTGCCTCACAGTTTCTCGAACTCATAATTAAATTATGAGTATTTTTTTATATGTATATGTTGATATGCTTAATCGAGAGAGGCTATACTAGGTAGGATGCGAAATATTGCATACAGACAATGTTGAAGTGCATAGTAAATGCTAAAGTCTGCATGGAAGATTTGGAACTTGGCATATAGGTCTGAGAGTTAAGTCTACGTGATGTCTAATACTCTCTAACATTAAACACCAAAAAGAAATGAAAACCAGGAAGCTAGTTAAAAATAATTGCACACTTTCAAATATGCATAGTAAAAATAAAAACATCAAAACTTACCTATTATCATATATTTATAAATATTATTTTATAAAAATAAAATAATATTATATAAAAAACTTAAATTAACCAATAAAAAATTGTTATAAAGTAAAAATAAAATGATTTATATATTTTTGAAATTAAAAATTAAATATTAAAAAGGTACTTTTTTTAATATCAGTTTTTGCAAATCAAAATTACATTTGTTAGATGCTTGATATGCTTAAGGTATAACACGAACCCCAACATGTCAGTAGAGGTTTTTTTTTCGAACATATGGGAAATCAATCAATTAGTGACCATTGATGAGATTTCATCTACTGAGCATAATGTAACTTACCAATGATGAAAATAGGCACAGGGTGCTACCAATATCTAGGACAATCTATTAGAGCAAATGAATTGTAGTCGATGAGAGATGACCCACTGATGAGAAGTAAAAGGGGACCTTCTACACTAGCATGAGTAAAAACATTAGTATTGAGATCAACTTGATTACATGGAAGTCCAACATGAATAGTCAAAGAATATGAAGAATGGTTGACACAAGCTAAAGACAAGCCTTAACCATTAGTGTGACACAATGGTGACTTGGGAAACATTCGACACAAAGGGAACAATGATATAAATATGCAACACATGAGGCATTGTCAGATTCTCCATAGTGATTAGAATAGTAACCAATTGTAGGAGTACAAAGTTAGAGATGCTGATTCGGCTTCTAAGGAAATACTAATACCCAACTTGTTGAGAAGACTCCAAACTAGTGTCTTGTTAAAGGATGGCATTACTAAAATTGCTACTGCAAATAAAATGAATATCTAAACTTCTTTTCCCCTCTCACATTTTTTATAAATAATTGTTTTTTTGTGTATTTTTCATATTAATAAAGACCACAAAAGTATAAATGAATTACATGTTACAATAGAGGAGACAAGTGTCACATGATGTTCAACTACATTCCAATCACACATAACATATCTATGGAAAAAAAGAGAAAAAAAGGACGTGCAGGATTTGGACACTCATTAGTTTGTCTCCGCTGAGGATAAGTTTGAAATGCAACAACGATAGAAAAAATGGTGAGTAACAAGAGAGAAAGCATAATAGGTGAGTAGTGTATGGAAAGTTTCGATGGGCATGAAACTAAGAAACACAAGTAGTAGTATGAAATGTATCAATGTATATTAAAAAAAACAATTTCTTGGGAGCCCCTTAGAGGGTGGTTAGAAAAAGACATAGAGGAAGTCATGTGACTTCAATACAAATTCATAGAGGGATTAAGAAAGGACTCACAAGCCCACAAATATTGCAACATGGGTACCAATGCGATCAAGAAGGTACTAAATAAGGAACCCATGTTTGGTAATATCTACCACCACAAGTAAATTTAAACCCAAAATCTGACGACATATTTGTCTGAATTTCGACGAGACTCTGTCTAACATTTGACAAGGTGGACTATTTTTAAACATCGGAAGAATTCCATCAGATATCCAACAAGCCCAATAATACGTCGTAAATATGACAACAATTAGTCGCATGACCTTCAAGTTAATTGAATGATAACTCATCCAATCTCCAACACATATATCGGCACTTAACTGATGGTACTTTCATGGTCTGTCATCGGAAATGCAACGAAATAATTGTCGGTTAATCGACACCTTAATCCACCAAATTCATCGATTAACCAAAACAGTGTTGTCAAAAATTTAATGACTTAACGTCATAAAAATACACAAAATCCAAAGAAGTTACTGTCGGTTGTACGATAACCTTGTAAAATATAGAAGTTATGTCATCAAAAATGTGATGAGGATGAGTAGTTTAAAAAAAATAGTTGATGGGCAGGGGTCCATGCCCAACTTAGGGTTATACATTGCGTCCTTGCTATAAAATAACAAGCAAGGAATTATAAAGAAAAATGTATCACCGTTCATGCCATGTAGAAGTTTCATATTTTGGAGTAATCATGCACTTGGCATCTTTTGCACTGAATAATTTGAGACAATGTTCATTGTTCATGTAGACATTGCATACATCTTGGCAACATTGTAACAAATAGAAGCAGGTTAGTATGCAAATGCAACAAAAGTAAAGTACACATAAAATAACTATGAAAAGATTGAAGTGATCTTCATTTTTTTTAATTTCTCCTTCATATCATCTCATTGACTAAATTTGAAAACAAATCAAACATGCCATATGTGATAGTCATTGTACTTATTTAGAAATATTGTTCTAAGGGAAACATCATTGCATGTAAGATTATTTTCATTGGATTTAATGCTAGTCGTTAGTTGTAAGAAGCTAAAATATGATACATCTTCGAATAGTTAACTTACTAACAATGTGTATGGCAATATGTTCTCACATTGAGAAATATTCATTTTCCTTACATTATAGTGAAAAATGCATACAATATCACACATCCACAAACATTATACACCATGATAACATATTGTGGCATACACTTTAATTCACCACTCACACAAATATTCTTTCTATGGACCGAGAGACCTACACCCAATGATTTAATCTTTGTCATGAATATTTAATGAGGTAAACAATCATTTAAACTTATATTAACCATAAGTACGCTAATGACATAACTATTAAAATATAAATAATTAGAGTCATTGGATTTGCCACTAGTCATTAGTTGCATTCTGTTGTCCCTACAATTAACACCAAATAACAACATTCAGGTTGCAACTAACGTCAATGAGAATGCATAAAATGAATGAACAACTTGTCATAAATGGGGCTCTTAGATCAATAAGATAGGATTAATTTTATGCTTATCCAATAAGGTGAACATAGCCAGCTTATGGACTGTATTGAACATTTCATTAGAAAGAAAAAATGGTTTAAGCATCATCTATATATGTTCTATGTAGTTTTTGTTTTTGGTTCAAGGTTGGTTTTAGTTTACCAACTACGAATTCTTTATAATCAAGTTATTTTTCCTTAGTTCACTAACTTTGATCACACTAGGTTGGCACCCTTTATCATGGATTATATCACTACAAATTTCTATCATACAGGTAAGTAAAATCTAATGATGTATACATTCAATAGATATCTTTGAGAGGACTGTAATTTCCCTAATATTTGTTTTTACATATACATAGACCCATAGTTATATCCCTTGAAGTCAATGGGGATTATATCTCCCTCTTCAATTTGCTCTTCCTTTAATACAACCAGCCGTTAAACTATCTACATAATAATTTATTTGTTCTAAAACGCTGATCAACGATCTTGACAACAGGTGGCAGACCGCATGGACGACCAGCGATAGCAAGTGGAGTATGCGGTGCTCACTGCCTTTACCCGTTACATAATAATTTATTTGTTCTAAAACGTTGATCAAAGATCTTCACAACAGGTGGCAGACCACATGGACGACCGACGGATCTTTACAACAGATGGCAGACCGCATGGACGACCGACGATAGCAAGTGGAGTATGCCCTGGTCACTGCCTTTACCCATCACTGGTATATATTAATCGAGACCTAGTTGGCGAGTTGATTTTTTCTTGCATTTTCAGTTGGAGAGAATGATGGGCTTGGCCATCAATTTCCTTACATGGTTGTAGTGTATTCGGTAAGGTTTCTGGCTTTACTATGTCTGTTTTATTCTTAAGACGCGTTAAATTCTTGAAACTTGTTCCAGCATTAACCCATTTTTGTTCAGATTATGGAGTGTTTGTTTTTGTTGAATCCTGCATCAATCTCAACTCGTTTTAAAGTGTTCTTGCCCGATTTGCTCACTTCTTTATATCTTTCCTCAAGCTTCGGCGAAATTCTCTCCAGCCTTTCACTCATTCTGTAGAGTCTTGACCACTTTGGAGGTTATTTTATTGCTTTCACCGTTTTTTTTTGCAAATGAGGACAATTGTCCCTTATATATAGCACGAACTTGTTTCTTTACTTGCATGTGTAAACGATGGGTTCCTTTTCTGTTTCCTCTTTACTCTGTCACGTTTTATACAGTTCACACACTGCAATTCTTTTTACTCTGTCACGTTTTATACAGTTCACACACTGCAATTCAACTTGGGATATATTTTAATGCCTTGAAAAGTCGCTCTTGAGATTTGGATAATTTAATATGTCCAGGGCCGATATTTGGGTATTTTAATATGTCCAGGGTGCAATGGCAGTGATTTTGTGGCTTAGCAAGAGATCAATTAGGACACTTTAAGGAAGTAAGTTTTTATACTAAATAATCAAAGCTAATAATTTTTTCACGTAGATGTCATAGTCCTCCAACGTAAATCATATTGACCTTGTAGACTGCTAATCAAACATTAGTAGCTTCTGGGGTAGAAGAAACACACTAAACAATAGTAGTGCACTCAGCGTTTGATTGACAGAGCTCCCAACACACTAAAATTGGCTTAGAAGTCCACTAACAAGCCTATGCCAGCTTAGAACAGGATACTTGGACCTAATGTGTTCAAAAAAAAATCTCCGGGTATCCTGGACAGGAAAAGAAATAAGAAATAAACATTACAGGAAACTCAAAAAACTATGGGAAAACAACAAACTTAAAAGCAATTTAAAAGCACTTTATCCATTTGAGGACTAAGCCAAAGGGCATAAATCCTGTCACCCATTAAAAAAACACTACCAATTCCTGTGAAGTGAGTAATCTAGTTCAAGTATTTAGTCTATATGAAATTGTTGTACAGTGAAATTGTTGCCCTTTCTTAGGACAAGGGCAACGTATCTATGCAATTGGACTACCTTACTGGTATTCAACGAAAACTCAATCCCCTGCTTGGGCTCCAATACGGCTTGGCTCCCAATATGGCACAGTTATATGACTTGGTTGTATGGCCGCTCACATCCCCATAGCAGGACGCATAATAGTAAAGTAGGACTTAGCAGACCTGAAAATCTAATTGAGATCCCCGATGGAAGGATGGGGGAGATATATTATTCATAAAAACGAGTTTGTTATAAGACCAAATTGGGACCGAATTCCAAATTCATTTTTACCGGGGATTTCCGGAATCAGATGAGACAGACAATCATATCAATTCTATGTTTTCTTAATTTTTTTTATATAAACACTACCAATTCCCTTGAAGTGAAAGATTATATCAACGTGTACCCAGTACTAAAGTCCATATATATAACCAGTGATCACAAATTGAAAAAAAGGATCTTATGAATTCAACCAAGAAACAACAGTCATTGTTTAGATTTTTTCTCTGAAATATGAGCTCACCAAAACTGAAAAGTATTGGAAGTGTGTGAACAGAAGCTGCGACACTGCCATGTCCTCCTCCTGCAGCTTCTTCATACATCTGATTCTAAGTGTCATGTCCCAGTCCAGTCTGCCACTAAAATCAAATGATACTTCCTTCGCCCATTACATATTACATAATCAGTTCGTGGAAACTGAGAGTTGGTAATCAGTAAATGACAGACACCAACATTTTCGAGGAACTGCAAATCTCCTTCAATGCCAAAAAAAATAACTGACAAAGCTCAGCTCCTTCAATGCCATTCACGAGCTTCGAGTCTACAACTTTATCTCAAATGGCTCAGACCCAGTTCCGGCGTGATTCTGATCCAGGTCGAGACCGAGATCCCGCATAAAGCAACAGTAGCATCAACAAGTAGAAGCATAGCCCACACTTACGTATAAATTTGCAAAATAGTAGATGTTTTTGGTTTATAAGAATAGCAAAAAGATGGTTGCTACGGGTGTAGAAGAGAAGGTTTTATAGAGCAGGTTTTATTCCTGAAACAAAACAAAAAGATGTAACCTTCTAACCATGCATATCTAGAGCTAGCAGTATTTAATAGTAGAACCAAGACTACTGAGATAATCTACATACTGGGAGACAGTAAACTGAGCTGCACGGTTAAATCGAAGGTTTAGAGGATTGAAATTAAATTAACTAACGCCAAAATTAGCATTTTTCAGTACCAATGTAATACAGGGACTCGCTAATAATTCTGGATGCTTCTTGTGGTCCTACGATAACTCATAATCGTGACTGGTATCCTTCAGCTATTGTATATGTTTCTCAAAACTTATTACATTCTGCAAAAACATGTAAAATGCCATCACTTTCAGGGAACCAACCAAAGTAAGTACAATGCCCATGAACGCCTAAACTGGCCATGGCTTTTTACTTACTCCACTCTCTGAAGTAGCGTTGTCGTAGCCAGAGCCCGCCGAGCCGAATGTGAATCCGGTGATTTAATCGTCCCACGTCAGTTGTGGGTCTAGGTATGCAGGGATTGTTTCTTTAATACCCAAGGCGGAAGCTACAACTCAAAATATACAGAAATGAGACTGAGAAAAATTATTCAATCGTTGGAATGTATATAGAAATATAAATGTTGAATATTTGGAGGTCATACCCAAAGAAATCTAAAGTAAGCTTTCCATTAAAGAAGAATCCAGTAGGTATCCCACCAGGGAAATCTCTGCCGTAAGGCGGGAAGTAGTTTCACTTCGTCGGTGTATTGATGTTATTGTTGTTGCCAACGTCAAGAGTAGAGTCTCCTAACACAATTAATGCAGGAAATTGTGGTGTGCCTTGACCTTGAACCACCTTTGAACTTGAGATTAAGCAAAAACACACTAAGATGAGAGTAGTCGCCAGGAGGCCACCATTGATGGTGAATTTTGCAGCTCTGTATTCTATGTTTTCTTGTTTAAAATAATATTTGAAGAGTGGTGCTTCAAAGATGAATGTAAAGTGTAGAAGCAGTTGAATGGTTCGATGAGTTATTAAAGGTATCAAGGTACCGTGAATTTGAATGACAGTTCAATAAATGCCATTAATAAATTACAACACCAGGTTATGGCATGGCTTGTTAAATGTAAATGCAGTAGTTAATAACTAGCACGATCAACCAAAAACCAAGTTAATGCTGCTGACGTTAGCCCGCCGCGTGCGCCTGAAGAGGATACCGAGATGGTGAGGTTAGCAGCTTCTGACCAATAGCCAATTGACAAAATGACAATTAAAAAAATAATAATAATACAAATATATAAACATTATAAATACAAATGTATATTTTAAAAATTAAACACTGACCTATATATATGTCTCCCCACCGGACATAATAACATAACAAAATAATAATAATAACATAAAAGTAATTTGTGAGATTTTTTCAATCCTTCCCTTCTCATAAAAGCTTTTCAATAAATGATCCTATTTTTTTCTTTTTAAATAAAAACTATTATATTACTGCGGAATCACATAGTTACAGAGCTATCAGAAAAGCACGCTGCCACCACCTCCAGCGTTAAACAACTTTACAATCTTCCCCAAAAAGTAACCATCTTCCCCCAAAAAGGATAGATCACAATGTCCAGTACAAAGCTCCATACCAGAAACCCATTAGAGGAAATTTCAACTCAAAATGGGCCTTTTAACCATAATTCAAATTCCATGTCATCATGTGTTATCCAATGAAATTGCTTTAAATTTGAAATACCATATAGGTCTTCAACAATCTTTTAATATAAATTTGGGGATAGGTATCATAAAAAAAATTACTTTTTTGTTAGTATTTTCGACATATCTCCCTATGTTTTTACTCAAATTTCGATCAGGAGAGATCATTGGATGCGAAATTAAATTATTCATCCAACGAGTATCCACTTGGTATAATTTTGACGGATTTCGCTACCCCAAAAATAAGAAATACCAGAAAAAAACGTGATGATGATGTTATCATCACGTTTTTTCAGGTATTTCTTGTTTTTGGGGTAACGGGTTTCATCAAAAGTATGCCGAGTGGATACTCGTTGGATGTGGAATTCAATTTCACATCTAAGGAGATCTCTTGATCGAAATTTAAGTAAAAAAACAGGGATATATGTCAAAAATACGAAAGTACTTTTTTTCTTTTCTTCTTCCAAAACTAATAAATATTATTTTATGATTTTAACTATTATTTTATTATTTTTTCTTAGGAGGCCCATTTTTAGTTTTAGGAGGCCCATTTTGAGTTGAAGTTTCCTCTAATGCATACGACTATAAAACTTTTTGCATATAAAACTAACCCTACGATCACTACAAAAAGACAGCATAAAGAAAAGAAAATAGTCCATGACTGTTGCATCACACCTGATTCTAGGGGGGAAGGACCAGGGTTGAAAACACAACAACAGACTGGGTGACCTTCACGCTTTCCAACATCTTCAGGTATTTTCCTCCCGCACGCTCCATTCCTCTTCGGCTTGCCTCCCTACTCGATCCACCAACTTTCTGGTGCTCCATCCCCAAGTGGTAGAGGTGAATTGCCATGCAGGAGGCCATCGAGTCAATCTTCCAATGCATTAACCGACAATCCACGTTATACTCTTTCCAAGCCCTTATGGGCTCTTCATCTCCCTCCTTATTGGCCTCGTGGCTAAGGGAAACATGTGTGATGAGGTTCATAATCACCCAGTAGAGCATGATCATACATTCATAGGCGGCAGCTCTCCCAGCTGTGGAGCCAGGATCCACCACCAAGTCTTCAACCTCCTGACAAACCTCTTAAATGGGCATGGTATGCACTTCCTCCCACAGGCTCTTCTCCACCGTCTCGATGACCTTTCTAGTTTCAAGCGGGATACAGTGTTTGAAGAATGAGGCGGCTACCTGAGCATGGGTCTGTGCCCATGTAGTACGCCCCATGCCCCCTTTCCTCTTCTTTGCCCCCTTTCCTTTCTCCAAGCTAGCGGTCGAGGCCTCACCCATACCCAAATTCATATTCTTACAATGCTTAGGTGCCATCACGCAGAAATACCACCAGTTCCTCTCACCACAGCTCTGAAAATCCAAGGTTAGGTAGTAAACTCTCACAGGAACAGATATAAGAGGACTCTTCCTCAGAAAACAAATCAGGAGCACAGAACCCACGCCTAGATTTAAGGAGGGGATAGCCATAATTTCTGTAACGGTTCTATACGATTCCACCATCCCCCAAATCATTCCCTCGCACTCTCTCATACCCATCTCGAAAGTTAGCATCATTCCCATCTTAAACACCATATCCAAGCTTTGCAACGAATCCATCCTTATTCTCCTCCCGAGCAAGTCTTTGTACCCTGATTTACAAATGAGGTGCTCAAGCGGGTATGTTTAGTCCTTCTCCTGCATTGTCACTCGTGGCAGAAGTCCGCCTCCGTGGGAATCTCCATCAACCTCTTGTCATCGCCCTGATGGGTAGTAGTGGGGTGCTCCATTTGTCAATTCACATCAAAATCGTAGGTGGCCAGCTATCTGCATTGGGGATCCTGCCTTTCATCCTTGAAATCCTCCAACAATCCCATCCTACGAACCCTAACCCCCTCCATGCCTACGTTGGCAAGCATGCCACCCACCTTATTCGCATCCCGCCTCATGTGGCTGAAGGAAACAACCGAGTGTGAAGTGACAAGGCCAGGCAAGACATCCAGCCTGCTAACCAATCTCCAACTAGAGGAAATTTTCTCGGTTGATTTTCCATTGGCTAACTGCTTGGCCATCTGGATCAAAATGTTCCAGTCACCCTCTATGATCACTAGTAGCCACAATTCCCTGACCACGATTTTGAAACCCTAGACAAGGTCTTCCAACTCCACTGAGTTATTAGTGTTGAACCCTATAGAGCCATAGAACAGCTTCAATATTTCCCTTGTTGAGTTCCTACAAACTCCTCCATATCCGGTTGGCCCCGGATTACCCTTCGCCGCCCCATCAAAATTAAGTTTGAAAACCTAATGAGGAGGGGGAACCCAGGAATTTGGGCTTGAGGGCTTGAAGATTTTGACCTTTCAACAAAGCCCGTCCATAGATCCTCTGTCCAAACCCCAACTCTTTGCAATGAGGGCTTCCATCCTCGAGAATTCCTTATCATGCTCACTCCTTTGCATGCTCCGGATGGTTTCCAAGAGATTCGAAGCCAGAGTTCGCCAAACCTCCTCAGTTGTATGCCTCTTATCCTGAAAAATACGATTGTTTCGCTCCTTCTAGATATTCCACATAACTATTCCAGGGAAGGTTAACCACAGATTTCTAAGAATGCTTTTTTTGAATAATATGGGGTTCCAGTCTCTCAGGAAATGACCCGAGTTACCTCTGCATCGATTGCTCCTCCGAAAAACAGTAGCACCTCTATCCCAGATAGATGTTGTGAAGGGGAAGGTGTCTAGCAGATGGTTCATACTTTCTTCATTATTTAGGCACAAGACACACTGGGAAGGACCTTGAATCCCTCTATGCCTCAGATTTTCATCTGTTAGAACTTTGTGCATGACCACCAGCCAACAAAAGGCAACGACCTTTGGTCATGGGTTGGTTTCCCAAATATTTTTTCAAATTCCATCCTCTACTTCTTGGTTGCAAGATCGAATGTCATAGACCTCTTTGATGTTGAAGGCTCCTTTATGAGTGTATCCCCATTGCAATATGTCCGCTCCAACTTTGGGAAGGATGCACCTCTCCTAGAGTTCGGTCTTGAGAGATCGCAGATCGTCCTCGATTATCATGATTTCTTAATAAAAGGAGTTATGGGGCTACCCCTAATTATTTATCCAAAGCTAGGAGAAGCAGATGCGGGGGGTCAAGGGGAAGCAAGAATACATAACACATTTAGAGATAGGGCACTGGTCAATCTAACAGGCTCCCAAAAATACACGATAGCAAGAGCCATTAATTTGTTTCTTTCATCCTTCACCCTTTGGAAGTTTGGAAGCACTTTTGTTTCTTAACGCTGGATCATTTTATTCTTGTAGGTTTTATTATTTTGTTCCGGTCCTATATTCACCAGTTCCATAGTTCTTTTACTTTCCAACTAATTGAACAAGGGTATTATAAATATAATGCTTTTAAAGCCTCCAAAAATGCCAAACCATAATCCATTTTCCAATTGCCATCAAAAACTAAGGCAAAAAATACTATTTTTGGGGGTCAACTTTTGATGTTGTGGTTTAAACTCAAAGTTGACATCACATACCTCTCTTGGTTTGGCATGTATCAAGAACACCGTTTTTTCACTCAATGGCAAAATTTGAGATTTTTTTAATTTAAAAAGTATTATT
Source organism: Pseudotsuga menziesii (assembly GCA_001517045.1). Taxonomy (NCBI): domain Eukaryota; kingdom Viridiplantae; phylum Streptophyta; class Pinopsida; order Pinales; family Pinaceae; genus Pseudotsuga; species Pseudotsuga menziesii. The sequence goes on along the minus strand of LPNX010238171.1, from coordinate 66,950 downwards.
TAAAAAAATATCACTTTTACTATTATATATAATATAAAAGCGAATAAATTTAGTGTTTGTAATTTGTTTTTAATATTTTAGTTTTAAAAGTTTTAATTTATCTTAAGATACCTTAACTCACCATAATCTAAAATATAATTGATTAAAATAAAACTGCACATCATTACTTTTAAAAAAACCCATTAAAAAAATTAACCGTATATGCTTGTGCACGCACTCCTTACTATATAAATATAGTATTTTAATGCAATAATAAATATCATAGTTCAGTGCATAAATGATAAAGCTCGCCTAATATATGCATTATACGGTGAATCATGGGCAAGCAAAGCCTTGCATGTGTATTATTTTGTCTCGATGAAGTGTGCCTAAAGGAGTGTTAACAAGTCATCACCTTTGTTGATTTGGAGTCATAGTTGGACTATTGCACCATTCTCTCCTGATTAGGGTTCAATTATAGGTAACGAGGGACTCCTCTCATATTTATTTTGGCCTTGGGTTATTTTTTTTTTCTTCATTTTAAGCCCAAAGTCTTAGACTATAATTTGATGCAACACAAATTATAAAGTGTGTTGGTTCTAAATTTAAGTCAATTAAGTAGTGGAGATTAATCAAGGATGATTATTGATAATATAATTTGCTCAAGGTAGAGATAAACCTTTATTCTTATGGATGTTTTTTTCTAATATTTTTGTTCAATTAAAATCAAAATAATAATAAGGTTGGTGACAATCAAGTAGGGGTATTAGAAGGTTTTCCAACTTAGTTGATTGATAAGAATAAGTGTGAGAACATCCCATTGTTGTCATCATCATCTCAATTGCGAAGCGTATAACATAGTCAAGGTTTGGTGAAAGCAATGTGGAAGTTGGTCATCGGTTGAATCTAAAGAATTGTCAAAAAAGTTTATAATGATGAAAACAAACAATGTGAAGATGGTATTAGAGGTGGATGTTGTTATGGTGAAAGTAAAATGTATTATTAAAAATCTCAGGAAGGTAATTTTATGGGAAAATTAGTGAGTGGGGAATCCATGAGGATATCATTATTAGAGTATTAGGGGCATGTTCTGGACATATCCTTGTCTTCCATGTTCTTATCAGATGTTGGATATGTTTTATGGTGAAGAGTCAACAAGATGCAAATTTGCATCTAGATAAGGCTTGGAAATGGGGGCCATCATGGTTGTATTTGAAGACATGGAAGCATAGTTTTGGCCCTATAAGAGAGCCAATCTTTCTACAACAAGTTTGGGTACTTCTCCCAAGGCTTCTTTTAGAGATATTGAACTCAAAATTTTGTGAAGGGTTGGAAATATCCTTGATTGTTTCATTTCTCTTGAGGATCATTTCAATTCTAAAGTGGATATGTGTGTGGTGAAATTTGCTTGAGATCAATTTATGTGACGGTATTCCAATAGAGATTGAGGTTGTTTGGGGGAGCTAGGTCTTCAGTTAGAAATTGGATTTCTATAAAATTTCCTTTCCATGTACGGGTTATCACTCCATTTTCCATTTAATATATATTGTATTTACCCTAAGAGGTTTACAAGTGAAAAAAAATATATGGGTAAAGATATCAAATTCAATTGTAGAAGAGAGGAAAACCCTAATAGGAGGGAATATAAGGAAAAATCAGGCTTGAAAGAGGACTTGCACCCTAAGGAAGAGGTTTGTGAATCTAAAGTGATTGAAGAACCTTAGGATTATGCTACTACTTATAAAAGTAAGTCCATTGACATTGAATCCTCTTTAATTCAAATCGCTCATAAAGAATTACTTCATATTGTGGGGTGTTTGAGGACTACTTGTATTTCTGAAGAGGGTATGGGGGATTTAGATATCAAAGCCTCCCTATTTTGGGTATTGTCTCTCATGACTCAATGAATCATGATAATTCCCAATGTTTAGCTATCATTCCCATAGTACTATCTTAGGACGGAGAAGCTCCATTAGATGGGAAGGATGCCCCCTCCTCTTAGCCTTAAACAAAGTTCTCCTTGACAAAGAGGGATCTCAGATTCTCAATGATGAGTTGGGTAAGGATGAAGTAATTCATATTATGGGGTGAAGTCTACCTACCTTCTTAGATCCAAGAAAGTAGTTTTGAGAAATGTAGGAGTTGTGGAAAGTGGACTAAAGTAGTTTTGAGAAATGTAGGAGTTGTGGAAAGTGAAGTCTACCTACCTTTTTTATACTTTTGTTGAAAATTTTCAAAATTGACCCTGAAGATTATAATAAATTTATCTCTTAATCTCTTTCTTATGATTATAATAAATTTATCTCTTAATCTCTTTCTTATACTTTCGTTAAAAACCGACTCTGAAGATCATAATAAATTTATCTCTTAAAATCGACGCAGCTATTACTTTTGGTGCCTGGTTTTTTTTTGTTAAAACAAGAAAAATAGTAAAGAACTGTTGTACATCCCGTGGCCGCCGAGAGCTTCTGTTTATTTTGGAGTGAGCTAGCTGTGGAGCAAAACTCCCTCCATCGGACGGAGGAGGAGCAAAGTCAACGCTAACTTTGTTCCTCCTCCGTCCAATGAGGGAGGATTGCTCCACAGCTAGCTTACTCCGTTTATTTTTATTGAAAAAAAATAAAATAATGCTTCCGTTGCCGAGACTTTTAATCCCAAAAAGTCGTATTCCGTTGCCGGGATTTGAACCCGGGTCGCCTGGGTGAAAACCAGGTATCCTAACTGGACTAGACGACAACGGATTTGAATAGCAGGCTTTCTTGTATTTAAATATCTCTGGTTATTAAAATTCTTCATTTAATTTAAGGAAAACATACATTTTTTACTATGTGATATTATATGGTAACGTTTTTCACACATAATGTGGAGAGGGGCATGGTAAGTGTGGTGTGTCTACAATTTTTTTATTATATTGCTTTAGCTTCACATATTAAGATATAATAAGAGTAACAAGCTGGTAATGTTTAGCATCTTTGTTAAAATGTTATTTTGGAATTTGGAAATATCTTTGTGAAAAGGTAATTGTTTTGAAATTTGGACACTTAATACAAAGTAGAAATTACCAAACATGTAAACAAATTGTCATCGATGGTGTATGGAAGAATTAAAGAAAATCATAAATTGCACAAGATTCTTGGAGTCTTGACACATTATCCAAGGAAAAATGTTAATCATACCGTATAGAAGACGTTATTTCCCATGTGACATTTGTTAGGTTTTGTTGTAGATTTCATAAATAAAACAATTGAAAGCAACACTTAGCACAAACTAGAGGATAGTCAAATAGCTTCACAAGGTTTTGATGTTAAATTTATAGTAAGGAGAAGAAGTGCATACTATAGGGATAATGCCATCTTCCTTATTTTTATATAATAGAACTACATGAAAACAACAATACGTATAGTCATTTTAACATGGAAAAATGTCATAAATGATAGAACAACATAAAAACAACAATATGCATCAGTAATAAGTATAGTCATTTTAATATAGAGGTAGAACTAGTTCTACACACACATCTAAGGTGAATTCACTTAGAGTTACATATTTGTTTGAGGATAACATACAAATCCACATGATCTAACACATGTATTTGAGGATAGCATGCATATGAAAGAAGTTATGTATATACTTCAACCTAACAAGCATGCAACAATGAACTTCATACAATAGTACCCAAAAAAATCTATTTATCATCTTTACCTAGTTTTCAAAAGAACCATCACAATGCCAAGTGGATAATGTACAATTTATGTTTTTGTAAAATTAAATTTTGAGATCAAATTTATCCAAATGATGTCATATGAATATTTTTTCCATTAAAATATCATATGAATATTTATTTGGCCATTGTATTCACCTACATGGGACATGCATTAATTGTTAGTATTAAAATATAATATAAACATGTATGGCATTAAACGAATGGTTTTTCCAACCTTGGAATTGTTAAAATGAAATATAAACAAAGATGGCAATAACTTAAGGGTTTTGTCTTTCTTAAAAAAATCAAAGAATAATTGTTTTTATAAAATAAAAGGCAAAGACATGTCACTGGCACTATACACATAAAATATAATTTCCCACGATATAATATGCGTTGCTTTAACAATTATTCAAGCAACTTGTTGTAAGTGCAACTAAAATTTTGTTAATGGTATGAACCAAATTCAAGCAACGTGTTGTAAGTGCAACCAAATTTATCAATTTTTAATACAATTTAATTTGAAATTTAACAAAAAAATTGAAAACAAGTGGAATTAGCACCAAAGGTGCATAGTACCTACCACTTAAGAAAACATTGATGAAAAATAGTAACAAAATCATCTCACAATTTAAATTAATAACAACACAGTATAAACTTTATTACTTTTCTTATGCTATTGCCATTAATATTTAAAAGTTAAGAGAGCTTATGAAAACTTGAAAACTTATCACAATTTAAATTAATAACAACACAGTATAAACTTTATTACTTTTCTTATGCTATTGCCATTAATATTTAAAAGTTAAGAGAGCTTATGAAAACTTGAAAACTTATGTAACTTATTAATTATTGTGATCATTTGTGTAACTTGTTAATTATTGTGAATTTACCATTGAATGATTGTTTTAATACAAAAAACTATACGACAACTATAATGACAAAATGTCATAGATTATTAAAAGATGCCCAATAAATTTTGATCAAATTTTAAATAATGTATGTATATTAAACTTGGGATTTGCATAGTTTTATAGTTGAAATTATTATAGTTTTATATGGGATATTTATTTTGAATTGCAAAAGTTATAAAAAATTTATACATATAAACAATGTATAATAACAATAATAATCACAGAATAATTAAATAATAAAAATAGTAAATAAAATAAAATGAATATGAACATAAAATAAAATATTATTTCTTGAATATAAAATAAAATGCCTCATTGGATCTAGCCCCATGAACATAAGATAAAATGCATTGAATATAAAAGACATGTACAGATGCATAATACATGTAAATATACAGCGGAAGCAAATCATTCATCCAATACATTCAACATGTTCTTAATAATTTATAAAACAAATACATTGTAGGAATAAATACAAGAGAGCACTTATCTTGAAATTTAGTTGTCCCGCGACTAGCTATGTCTTTGCAACGTTCCACCCAACCATAGGCTAGTGTGCTCATCAATCTCTCAGCACCACTGCCACCCCCGAGTTGGGCATGATTTCCACAAGGAACTAAAGAACAACAGGCTCACACATAGCCAAACATATCAAAACTCAGCCAAGCCAATCTACAATTGGGTTTATCAGGCTGCTAAGGCAGTGGAAAGGTAGAATTGCTAAGCTAGTGAGCTCAACCACAGAGCTATGGACACCTGTACCAGAACTATATAGCTTGGCATCCACAATACCTGCACACCCAACATAAGGAAGTATTCTCTTCACTGCTACGCACTCCCTCAGGCCATACCTTCCCTTCCAGTGCTCTTCAGGGTGTGCATAGAATATTTTCCATCTCCTCTTGATATGTCTATGAGGTTCCTCTCTTCACTAGGTTTATCAAGCCAATTTTGGGTCTCTTCCACTCCAGTCTTACAGACCAAAACAAGGGTGCACACACCAACAAAATACAAATGTTGGGTATGAAGAAAAACGTCCTGGGATCCAAAAATGAAAAATGGTAGAAGGTAAAACAACCCTCTAATAGCAAATTCGATTTCAGAAATGTCTATGGATTTCATAGGGGCAAAAATGACCTCTTCAAACCCCCAAATCCCGGTTCTCTTCTTCCCATTCGCTCAACAATACAAAAATGGGTTTTTCCAGCCATGGCAAGATGAGGAAATGTAGAAAACATGAGGGGAAAATGCTCCAGCTGCTCCATCTGGGTGAGGAAATGAAGGACGTGAATGAGTAATGGCTTGGGCATGCATTTCTAGGTATTTACTTGCCCAATAAGCAAGAACACATTTTTCAAAAATTATGAGTTTTCCCAATACGAATTTTTACTGTCGTACTCATCCCTTCCCAAGGCATTAACTACCCCAACCAACTTCTAGAAGAAAAATAAACGATTGGGCACAAAAGACAAAAAATGTAGTTGACAAATTTATGGGTTCTCCCATTGACATTTGGCTTTAACCTATTGGCTCAAGGGTTTGAATAATTTCCCTCCCTATTCCTTGTGAAATCATGTCCCCATCTCTTTGTCACATTGACATAGCTAGTTGTGGGTATTTTATTAAATTGCATTTTTACATGATATCTCAATTTATAATGTGCCTGGCTAGCACGAGAACCATACGTATCAATTTTAACTACCGATACATAAAAAAACTAAATCCATGGTAGGGCCTTGGCCTTGATCTCCTCACCATGATTTAATAATGGTATTTACATCAAATATAATTTTAATACATTTTGGGGTCAAAATCAGGATATTACAACTTCAAAGGCATGCAAGGTATATATTATGGCTTCTAAGAGGATCATTGTAAGCAGGGATGTCTAGTTTGGTGAGGAAATATCCTTAAAAAAATCTATGGACTTACCAGCATAGGAGCATCCAACACAAGACTCAGGAGTCAAGTTGGAGGAGCCACAGGTACAGGTACAGACACAGGACAGAGGTTTTGGTGGTCAGAGGGAGTCAGGTGGACAAGATCCTTTAGTCATTGACTTACAGGATGATCCACAGTAGGAGAAGGATATCCAACAATAGCATCAAGTAGACACCAGGCCATGGCCTAAGTGGTTTAGGTCCACAGTATAAGATTCCGGGAATGTTACTCTTCCATAGAGCTCCATGAGGCAGAGCAAACCACGAGATAGACTTAGCTATATGGCATTGATGACGGAGTTGATTAAATCCAAGCATTCTAGTTTTGAGGAGGATGCACAACATGATGTATGGAAAGAGTCTATGGTTGAGGAGTATGACTCCATTATGAAAAATCAAGTGTGGAAAATTATGTCGAGGTTAAAAGGAAAACACGTGGTTGGATCAAAGTGGATATATAAGGTTAGAAGATGAAATCATGGAGAAGTACAAGGTGTGCTTCATAGCAAATGGGTATTCACAGAAGTAAGGTATTGGCTATGAAAAGACATCTGCCCTTGTCGCCAGATACTCTTCTATTCATACTACTCTCTCATTAGAAGTAGATATGGGTTGGCACGTTCATTAGATGGACGTGAAGACTGCCTTCCTCAATGGATTTATAGACGAGGAGGTATTTATTGAGCAACCCGAGGGGTTCGAGGTGGAGAGAAGAGATTTGCATGTACGCAGGTTGCAGAGAAATCTTTATGGGCTCAAGCAGGCACCTCGCGCATGGTACTCGAGGGTTGCCAACTATCTACGGGAGATGGGATTCCAACAAAGTGAGGCTGCCCACAACCTGTGCTTCTTGTCATGTGATTTGCCTCTCATACTAGTTTCGTATGTAGATTATATCTTTCTTATAGGAGATTAGAGGTTGACTGACGACTGCAAGTCCAACCTTACAGTAGAGTTTGAGATGAAAGACCTTGGGTTGATGCATAAATTCCTAGGTCTAGAGGTTTGTTAGAGAGATGGGTGCTTCTTCATTAGTTAGGGTAAGTATGTAGTAGAGATATTGAGGAGATTTAGGATGGAGGATTGTAGAACCATGCCCACTCCTGTGGTTACCAATTGGAGGAATATTGATGGATCGAGTTCTGAGGAGTTTGATCCTACATTATATCGCTAGCTTATCAAGTCACTCATGTATCTAGTTAATACATGACTAAACATTAGCTTTGTAGTCAACGCTTTGAGTCAGTTCATTGTGGACCCTCAGAGAGTGCATAGGACAATTGTGAAGCTTGTGCTTCACTAAATTAGAGGCACAATGGAGTATGGATTGGTTTATGAGAGCAGTGGGAGTGTACAGTTAGTAGTCTTCACAAATGTTGACACGGAAGGATGCGTAGAAGACTAAAAGAGAACTTCAAGTTTTTGCTTCAGCATTGGGTCAGGGGTTGTCTCTTGGTTCAGAAAGAAGCATACGTCAGTTGAATTGAGCTCGACAGAGGCTGAGTACATGGAAGCCATTTTTTATGCATGTGAAGCAATGTGGTTTAGAAAGTTACTTTCATATTTATTCAAGTGTGAGTTGGAGGATATAGTAGTTCGTTGTGATAATTAGAGTGGTATCAAGCTATATGAGAATCCAATGTTCCATGAATGGAGAAAGCACATAGACATTGTTGATGTATTTGTAACTTTGGAATGTATTCACCTGTATATCTTATGTCTTGTACCCCCGATGTTTATTCCGGGAAGTGTTTGTAATGTATTTGAGTCATGTCATGCCTCGATGTTCCCATCGGGAGATTCAATAATGTAAACAAGTCATGTCAAGTCATTGTGGGCAACCCTCCTATTGTTCAAGGGTTAAATTCCCCGCAGTCGTGGGGCCCTAGGGTTATTAGACTCTCCTAGAGAAGTCGGCCCTAGTGAGTTATTGTCAAGTCGGGAATTAGTATAAATAGAGAGTGAGCCTCTCTATTTATCACACACTCAGTCACACTCAGTTGTAGCGCATAGCTAAGGAAGAAGAAGTTGCTGGGGCTAGAAAGAAAGAGTCTACTGCTGTCGGGAGATCATCTTACTATTTTGGGGTTTTACTTTTGGTGCTGATTCTATCTCTGAGGAAGTTGCGGGGTTTTCTCCTTTATGGTTTCTCTGAGGAAAAACATTGTGTTCATTGTCTCTTGTGTTTGATTGTTGTGCTTGGTATTCTATCAGTTAAAGATCCTAATATAATGCTAGCTTGAATGATAAAAATCTAACATGGTATCAGAGCTCACCTGAGAAGAAGACACTGTGCAGCTGTGGAAACTAGGGCTTCCTACTTTTTGGATCTCTCTCCATATATTTTCAGCAAAATAAGGTTGGGTTGACTCTCCTCTCCAGGGCGCATCTTTCTGTCGAAGCAGAATATGATTCTGAGCATTTTCAGTTTTTTACTCGACATTGCTGCCGAAAATTAGGGCTTTCCACAAAAGTGGATTTTTTGAGTGAGCCTAGGCCTGGATTGATCTCCTCCTCAAAATTGAAGTTTAGAGATCAAGATCAAAGTTTTTGGTTGGACAGAACTCTGGGAAAGTCAAACCCTAATCTACTCCTGAACCAGCACTGCAGAAATTCAGCTCCAGATCCAGATCCGACATCTTGACCTGGTAAGATATAAATCTTTTGTATTTCCATGAGGTTCTCAGTTAAGATGTCTCATCATACAAAGCTTAATGAAAATCTTTAGGGAGTTTATAACTTCGGAGCCTGGAAGTATAGGATCTCCCTGGTCCTGGAAGAAAATGATTTGGACTCCTATATCAATGAGGAGGTTCCAGTTCTAGAGGGAGATGAGGCTAAGGCCTTACATAAGAATAAATTGGTTATGGCTAAGAGGATTATTGCTGATTCAATCAAGGATCACCTCATACCTCAGGTGCCCTCCCTAAAGACACCTAAAGCTATGTTTGATTCCCTAACCAAACTGTTTGAAGGGAAGAACATAAACCAAAAGATGACTCTGAGAAACCAACTGAAGAATGTAAAGATCTAGAATGTAGAGACCATCCAGTCTTACTTTACAAGGGTCTCTCAGATCAAGGAACAACTGGAAGTAGTAGATGAAGAAGTGGAGAATGCAGAGATTGTGATGACCACCTTGAATGGTCTTCCTAGGGCATGGGACTCTTTCATTCAAGGGATCTGTGCCAGAAAGAAGCTAGTCAAGTTCAACAGACTATGGGAAGAATGCTCTCAAGAAGAAGCTCGGATAGCAGCTCGAGAAGAAAAGATGGGAATTGAAGATCAAGCTCTCACAGTCCACACCAAGAAAACCAGAAAGGACCATCATCACTCCAAAGGTAATAATTCACACTCTATAAGAGATCTGTCTACTATTAGATGTTACACATGTGATGAGAAAGGACACATATCCAAATACTGCCCTAACAAAGGGAACTCTCACAAGAAAAAGGGAAACAAGAGAATACATCATGCTCATGCTGCAGAGGATGATGAACCTTCCACAAAGAGAATCAGACAAGAAAGTGATGATTCTTCAAGTGATGAAGAATATGTGCTGATCTCCACTCTCACGGGAACTATCTCACATGGAAGCAATGATTGGCTTATAGACAATGGTGCTTCCAAACATATGACGGAATTCAAAGAATCATTTGTGAAACTATCTGAACATGAGTCACCTCATAAGGTGAAACTTGGGGATGACTACCAGTATCCTATAAAAGGTAGTGGTGAATCCTCCTATAAGCTAGACTCTGGAAAGTCTATGAAGATGAAAAATGTATTGTTTGTACTAGGACTAAAGAAGAACCTCCTCTTCATATCTGCATTGGATGCAAAAGGAATGAGGGTTGCTTTTGTAGATGGCCAAGTTCTTATGTGGCTAAAGGGAAAGACTTTTGATGATGCAACAGTGATTGGGGAACAAGAAGTAGGTATATACAAATTGAAGGGTCAACCAGAACAAGCTTTGGCTCATGACTCAGTAGAACCAAATGAACTTTGGAATAGAAGGCTTGCACATGTGCATTACAGGGCACTACCACTTGCAAGCAAAGTTGTTGAAGGTCTTCCAGAAATGCAGACAAAACATGATGGCGTCTACAAAGGATGTGCAAAAGGAAAGAACACAAAGAAGACATTTCCAAGTAGCGAGAGCAAGGAAAAAGGAATCTTGGAAATCATCCACTCCGATGTATGCGGTCCGATGTCATCCAGTTCATTAAGCGGGTATGTATACTATGTTTCTTTCATTGATGATTTTTCTAGGAAGACATGGATATACTTTATGAAGAACAAAGATGAAGTATTCAACAAGTTCAAGGAATTAAAAGCCTTGATCAAGAACCACACATAAAAGAAGATCAATATTTTTCGATCAGTTAATGGCGGAGAATTCACATCGAATGAATTTAAAGACTTATGCAAAGATTCAGGGATTAAGAGGGATTTAACCACTCCATATAATCCACAACAGAATGGGGTTGCAGAAAGGAAGAATAGAACGATCATGGAAGCTGCAAGGGCCATGCTTCATGATCGAGATCTTCCCATGCATCTATGGGCAGAAGATGCCAGAACAACGGTGCAGTGTACATAACTGTACTCCACACAGAGTACTCGAGAATAAGACACCTGAAGAAGTTTTTTCCGGAAAGAAACCAGAAGTTGGCCATCTCAGAATATTCGGTTGTCCAGTGTACATACACATTCCGAAAGAAAAGAGGAAAAAGTTAGATCCTTCAGGAAGGAAGGGTATATTTGTGGGATACTCTGAAAGCTCGAAGGCTTACAGAATATACTTCCTAGGATTCAAGAAGATCAACATCAGCAGGGATGTAACATTTGATGAAGTCTCAGCTTACAACAAATCCAGAAAGAGACCTGCTAAAGAACCTGAAGAAACTGAAGCACCCAGAATTCATGACACAACCATGAACGAAGAATATCAAGAAGAAGATCGAGAAATAGAAGAACCTCAAGCACCTGTAGATCCACCTCATGAGAAGAATCCTCACAAGAGAAAACCTGCTTGGGTACGAGAATTTATCCATGGTGCAGAAATATATGGGGCTCCAGAAGAATCACACAGAGAAAGGAAAAGAACCAGGTCCTGTTCCAGTTATGTAGCCTTACTATGTGATTTCATTGATAAAGAACCTTCCAACTATGAAGAAGCGACATAAAAGAAAGAATGGAAGGATGCTATGATCGAAGAGTACCAATCGATCATGAAGAATAATGTTTGGGATGTTGTGCCAAGACCTGAGGGGAAGTCTGTGGTGATTTCCAAATGGATCTACAAGATAAAGCAAGATTTGTGGCTCGTGGCTTCTCCCAGAAAGAAGGAATAGATTATGAAGATACTTTTGCCCCTGTAGCCAAATACACTTCCATCAGATCAGTACTTGCTCTGGCTGTAGTGATGAAATGGAAGATACACCAGATGGATGTCAAGACTGCTTTCTTGAATGGTGTAGTGGAAGAGGAAGTGTATCTGTTGCAGCCACTCGGTTTTGAGACACATGACAGGGAGACTCATGTGTGTAAATTGAAGAAATCCCTATACGATTTGAAACAGGTACCCAGGACATGGTACGATAGAATTGATGGCTTTCTATCCAGTTTGGGCTTTACCGAAAGTAAAGCAGATTCCAACCTTTACAACAAGGTTGAAAAAGGCAATCTAGTGATACTCCTACTATATGTAGATGATCTGTTTGTAACAGGTATGGATGGATTTATTACTGATACGAAGAGAAAGCTTGCTGTCGAGTTCGAAATGAAGGACTTGGGTATGATGCATTATTTCTAGGAATGGAGGTGTGGAAAAATGTGGATGGAATATTCCTTGGACAAGGAAAGCATGCAGCAGAGATCCTAAAGAGATTTGGGATGATGGACTGCAAGGCCATAACCACACCTATGGCATCGAACCTGAAGATATAGAGTGATGCTTCATCTGAGTCGGTTGATGCCACGATGTATCCTCAGATGATTGGGTCCTTGATGTACCTGACGAATATGAGACCAGATATTTGCTTGGCTGTGAACACCTTGAGCCAGTTCCTGACGGATCCGAGACATGTTCACTTGATTGTTGCAAAGCATATTATGAGGTACCTAAAGGGTACAGTTGATTATGGGCTCAAGTATAAGGCTGATCAGAAGATTAACCTGGAGGGTTATTTTGATTCAGATTGGGCAGGCAGTGCCATCAATAGGAAGAGCACGTAAAGGTGTTGCTTCAGTATGGGATCAGGTGTGATCTCTTGGTTTAGTAGGAAGCAATCCTGTGTGGCACTGAGTACAGCTAAAGCAGAGTATGTCAGAGCTTGTTCAACTAGTTGTGAGCAATATGGCTGAGGAAGCTACTGTCTAATCTATTTGATCTCCAGTTATATGCTACTTGCATATATTACAACAACCAGAGTTGCGTGAAGTTGTCGGAGAATCCGATGTTCCATGACAAGTCGAAGCATATCGAGATCAAATATCACTATATCAGGGATATGGTGCAGAGAGGAGTAGTGAAGCTCCAGTATGCTGCGATGGACGAATAGATAGCTGATGTGTTGACTAAGCGATTGGCTAGGGTGAAGTTTGAATACTTCAGGGAGAAGCTTGGTGTTCTCCAGATCGAGGTTCCTTCCAAGAGGAAGTGATGAGTCCGTGATGTGCCTTTCTGACATGGTGAGAGGATTGGTTCCTTCCATGGTCAGATGTAAGAGCTGTGACATGGTGAGAGGATTGGTTCCTTCCATTGTCAGATGTATGTGATGATGCCACATACAACATGAAAAAGGGCTGGCTCTGTGATGACACATCTAGTATGAAAACTGACTAGCTCTGTGTAGATCCCACATCCAGCATGAAAAAGGGATGGCTCTGTGATGACACATCTAGTATGCAAAAGGACTAGCTCTGTGTAGATCCCACATCCAACATGAAAAAGGGCTGGCTCTGTGATGACACATCTAGTATGAAAAAGGACTAGCTCTATGTAGATCCCACATCTAGTATGAGAAAGGACTAGCTCTGTGATGACACATCCAGCATGAAAAAGGACTGGCTCTGTGTAGATGCCACATCTAGTATGAAAAAGGACTAGCTCTGTGATGACACATCCAGTATGAAAAAGGACTAGCTCTGTGTAGATCCCACATCTAGTATGAAAAAGGACTAGCTATGTGATGACACATCCAGTATGAAAAAGGACTGGCTCTGTGTAGACCCCACATCTAGTATGAAAAAGGACTAGCTCTGTGATGACACATCCGGTATGAAAAAGGACTGGCTCTGTGTAGATGCCACATCTAGTATGAAAAAGGACTAGCTCTATGATGATACATCCAGTATGAAAAGGACTGGCTCTGTAGATGCACATCCAGAATGAAAAGGGCTGGCTCTGTAGAACTTCCTGTGATGAGAAGAATCAAGAGATAGTACCCGTAATGATGACCCAGTGATGATCCAGATCGAGTGATGATCCAGATCCAGTGATGATCCAGATCAAGATGAAGATGAGTTGAAGATGAATATAACTTGAAGATGAAGATGACTTGAAGATGAATATGATGAGAACTCATTGATGATCCAGATGATATAGAGAAGAAGACCTGTGCTGATAAATTGTGTCTAGAGAATACCTTCCTAGTTAAGAGGGAGTGTTGGTGTATTTGTAACTTTAGAATGTATTCAACTATATATCTTATGTCTTGTACCCCAATGTTTATTCCGAGAAGTGTTTGTAATGTATTTGACTCATGTCATGCCCCGATGTTCCTATAGGGAGATTCAATAATGTACACAAGTCATGTCAAGTCATTGTGGGTAACCCTCCTATTGTTCAAGGGTTAAAGTCCCCGTAGTTGTAGGGCCCTAGGGTTATTAGACTCTCCTAGAGAAGTCGACCCTAGTGAATTATTGTAAAGTCGGGAATTAGTATAAATAGAGAGTGAGCCTCTCTATTTATCACACACTCACTCACACTCAGTTGTAGCGCATAGCTGAGGAAGAAGAAGTTGTTGGGGCTAGAAAGAAAGAGGCTACTACTGTCGAGAGATCATCTTACTATTTTGGGGTTTTAATTTTGGTGTTGATTCTATCTCTGAGGAAGTTGCGGGGTTTTCTCCATTTATGGTTTCCCCGAGGAAAAGCATTGTGTTCATTGTCTCTTGTGTTTGATTGATGTGCTTGTTATTCTCTCAGTTAAAGATCCTAATATAATGTTAGCTTGAATAATAAAAATCTAACAGACATCCAGTACCAATTCCTGAGAGACTGTGTATAGAGAGGAACCATTCGATTGGAGTACATTCAAATAGATGAGAAGGTGGATGACAAATTCACCAAGGTACTTTGCAGACACATGTTTGTGAAGTTTAGAGACAAGTTGGAGATGCTACTCAATCCCTTCCTCATTGAGAGGGAGTGTTAAAAAGTGGCAAAAAGGAAGGTATTCTATCATTTGCATGTGTCCTTGCTTGATGGAAGACATAAAATAGGAAATCATATTAATCATCACCTTTATCCAAAGTTTATGTGATCTAATTTTAATTTGACTCAATGGAGGCACTTTTATAAAGTTCAAGTGAAAAATAAATTAAGCGATGGCTAATCTAATCTTGGCCATTGATCTCACCGGAGGATATCATCCATTGATCCATAGTGAGAGTTAGGGTTTTCTCTAGGCCATTGAGTTAAAAGGAGATTGATTTGGTGGAGAGAACACACACACATAGTTGCTTTGACACACACATTGTTAGAGAGACATTTCTTGCTCATAGATTTCAGCTAGAGAGTGAGAAAGAAAGTTCACAGGAGAATTTTGTAGAGGGAGAGACTAATGAACTTTCATCCAGAGATTGACATGGTAACACAGGAAAATCATAGAGGTCGTACAGGTACGCGCAAATAGGGGTCATATAGGCTTATGCAGATCCCATACTAGATGACACAGGAGAACGTACGATCAGATGCAGGGCAATCATACAACAAGTGATGTAGGCATCTGTGTAGGTGACGTAGGAATTCGCATGTTGACATAGAGGGTCGTATGTTGATGCATGGATTGTACATGCTAACGCATGTGTGGTAAATGCTTACGCAGGGGTCATACGATCTTGTTGGGGTTTCTTAGTGAGTTTTAGTTGTACGATTTTTCCAGGTTGGGTAAATTTGATTTTTGGATTGTATTTTTTTATATCTTGCTAATAAAAATATATTCTCAGAATGTTGCACTGGTTTTCCCATCTTGGTTTTTTCAGGGATTTTCATACCTGAAAATAGTGGTGTCTCTATTGATGTAATTGTTGTTCTATTTTCTCTCAGTATTTATTTTCTGCTGCAATAGTTGTGAAGAAATCCATTTGTGGTTAACAATAATTAATTTGGGGCTTGAATAATATATATATATATATATATATATATATATATATATATATACTGAGTAACTCAAGAGTGGGTTTTAAGGAACTTTACACTGGTATTGTATCAATTTTATAGGATGTAGCTGCCCATGGTTTGTTCATGGAAACACTTGCAAGCATGCCATAAAGATGACTTGGTTGTTCTTCTTGTATAGGGGGGCACTTGACCTCTTAAATGTCATTATATTTGTATATTTATATAGTTTAAAGAGATATTAACAAATGAGTAGTTGGAGCGGGTATAACCGCTCCAACCTCTCTTATGATGTATAAATAAGTATCAAAGATGAATACAAAGGCAAATTGAATGTCCCTTTCCAAATACTTTTATTTGATGGTTGTGTATAAGTGTTTACTGTATGCTTGAATGTGATGTGCTCGGTCTGGGTGACAAGCAGCAGATGGAGATGACTCGAACCTAAAAAGAAACGTGAGATAAAGAAAAACCTACAAACATTAATGAAATTAAAGATGGTGTTGATCTCTTCATGCGGAACAATGGAAAGAAACCTGCATTGATGATAGAGTTCGTTGGATTGTTCAGCGGAGAGAGGTTGTTAGAATCTGGAAGAAAATGACCAGCAAGAAAGAATCGAGATTGTTGGCGCATGTAGAATACAACTAACCAATATCAACCTGATAAGATCAAAGAGTATCGACCTGTCATAAAGAAGTCACCAATCACTATTTGAACAATTTGTAAGCAGACCAGTGCATTCGGTCGTAGATACATTTCCCACTTGACAAGAAGTGATCAAGGCTACACCGACCAGAGTCTTCAACCATTGCAATGTAAAGGCGAGTTACCCCCATTCGATGGGCTCATGCGCAGGTAATGTGTATATGCTGGAAGGAGTACAAGTGAAAGTTACATTTGAAGCATTAAACGATGGCAATATGTTGCATATATCCTTTTATGTCACTATTTTTCAAACCCAAAATAAATTGTTAGTTATTTATGAAAAGAAACCTACAAAGAATCAAAGTATGCTCGTGCATTGTTCATGAATGAAAGGAATTTTCGGTAAAGAATTGTTGCATGATGTATGAATTAAAAAAATTGATGAAGTATGGGTTAAACAATACAAGGAAATGAAAAAATTTGAAAATTCCCAATGTGCTCTTGAATATTTTTTTGTGGTAAGATCGCATGTATCCATGTGATAAATGAGAAAACAATTTGTGCACCAGCAAATCTAGAATTATTGTGTCGAGGCCATATTAACTTGTCCAATGTACCTATTCTGACAGTCAGAGATTGTAACATAAACTAGTGGTTTTCCTATCAACTGTGTGATCCATCCCCCAACAAATTGTTGATATGTGACCAGCAGTCCGTCGGTCAAGCTATCTAAGCGGATTTTTGGGACTTACTTACGATTGTAAAGATATATCAAGCCAGTCGGTTGCAAAAGAATGTTATAGAGAGCAGATCAATTGACGATATGGATTTGTATAACAAGTGAATATGGATGTGCATCCATCAGTTGAAGCATTCGACTCAATTGTCCATCAACCGACTAATAGTTCAACGTACTTCAAGATACACTATCTACCTAGCCTAGTGACGATGGTCATGGAGCACTATCGATATGTTTTTGTCAGTTCATTACAGTTTCGATTTGTTGAGAATCTGAGATCAGAATGAGCGGATAAATCAACCGAGCTTGTTGGCATTGGATATTTTAATGAATTTGTTAAAGTCACCCATTAGTTGAGGATTAGAGGAGATAAAGCTTACTATGAGTTAATATATTTATGTGGTCAATATTATTTTGAAACCGAGGAAATCATAGTAATTGCAAATTTTTTAGAAGAATCAATTTGGTATGTATTTCAAAATAATTTTTTTGGTCAACATTAGTTCTAAAAATATGGTCTCTATGGTCGACAATTAATGTAAAGTTGGTTAATAGTCGACTTGGTTGTAACTTGTGATGTAGTTTTTTTGGTCGATATATTAGTTGTTCAAGGTCACGGGACCTATAGGTTTTTGGTGAAGTCTTGTCAATATAAGCATGTAGTTTTGTTGATTAAGTCACTATGTCGATGTGAATCTTCATTAAAATCTTTGAAGTCAAGAGAGGGTTAAACGTGAGTCTCAATAGAGGCAGGTGATCCCCTCCTGTTTATGTAAATTAAGTTGGTCTCTTGCCAACCATTGTAATTTGAGTGTAATGTTTGTTCATTAAATGTTTTGTGTTAACCGAGTCAAGGAGGTTATATGTGGGTCTTTCTTAAACGTAGGAAATCTCCTCACTTATCTAATGAAGTCGGTATCTAGCCGACTATAATAAGATGAGTCTGAGTCAGTCCAAAGTAGTTGATCACGACTAAGACCATGCACATGAGCAGGAAACATACAATCTTGCAGGAAATTTAAACTCTCACGGAAGAAGAAGATGGTGATGATGGAATTCAAGAATATATCATACACCTACAAAGAAAAGCACTCCAATGAGACATGATGACAATGTGCTTAAACCCATCAGTATCAAAATGTGAAATTGTTCCTGGGTTGTGACCTCGGAAAGCTAGAAGAGAAAGAAATGGCATAGAAAGTCGAAGATCCAAAAGGCCCTGCATGCTTGAACTGATGGAGATTCCAGTAAGATGATGAGAAAGGGTGAGGATTTAAGCCAAAAGACCCCGTTGTGAAAAATGATAGTCGATTGTCGTTGTGAAGAGGGTGAGACTTCGATGGACTACTTCTATATTAAAGATGGGGGATGAAGAGTAACTAGTCACAATAGAGCCTTGTACACTTGTGTTTTCCTATCAAGCTGGCGGTTGTTGCACTGAGTTACCTATGTAGACCAGTATGCATGGTTGATGCACAGTGAGGACTACTTCAGCACTAGCATAGACCCAAGATGTTGATGCATATTTCTTTGTTCTCTTTACGACAAAGAAACATTTTGTTTGTGGGGGAGATGTAGAGGGGGCCACTTGACCTCTTAAATGTCATCATATTTGTATAATTATATATTTTAAAGAGATATTAACAAATGAGTAGTTGGAGTGGGTGCAACCGCTCCAACCTCTCTTATAATGTATAAATAATTATCAAAGATGAATACAAAGGCGTATTGGACGTCCCTTCCCAAATACTTGTCTTTGATGGTTGTGTATGAACATTTAATGTATGCTTGAATGTGATGTGAAAGCCTAGCTTTCAACACTTCTCATCATGCATTTAGGAGTCACCATTAGAGAAAAATGTAGAAATTGATATATTTGATGATGTATCACCTAACGAAGTCAACTCTCCCACTAAGATATATATAAGGACAAAAATCATTGATGTGGATGTCAACATGGTTCTTATTCTTGTTGGAGGTGTCGATGAAGATGCAAAGGCAGTTAAATTGGCTAGAGAGTGTGTGTTTGGCTACTTCGATTTGCTGACAAAAAGTCCTCTTGCTACGTTGGAAAACACCTTAAAGATGGAGGCCCTAATTAAATTCATGTTCGATGAATCCAATTATCAAGGGATTATGTATTTTCAATTTTACACTTGGGTTGAGTGCTTCTGAGGCATTCCTGAAGGGGAGGAAGAGTTTCCTCAGCCCTGCAAATAAAAGGAGAACAAAAAATAATAGTAATGGCTTAGATATTGATTTAAATGTATGCCCATGTGAAGATGGACTGTTTCAATTCCCATGTTTAAAGAAGAGGGAGAATTCTCGATCAAACAGTGAATCACCTAATGTCTCCAGTAAGTTATGTTAGTTGGGGATACAAATTGATAAGGATTAAGTCATGTATCCATCACCATTTTTTTACTTGTATTGATTGTGCACCCACTTATATTGTTCCTGCTATGTATGTTTGATGTAATCCAAGTTTGGATAAGTGTAACTACTTTATATGCCATGATATGATCCAACTAGAATTGTTATGTGATATATTGATGAACCTCTCATGTTCATATTCCTTCCTCAAAACACATTGGTACGATCGACAACTCCTCAGTTTCCAATGTGCATGGTTTGACTTATATTTGTAATATTATTTGTTATAGCTTGTATTTCAAATTTCGTAGTATTACTATATTTGATCTTGTTAGTCTATTTTGACGATGTTGAATATATATATGTTAGGTAACTGTAGAAAGAAAATAGTATTTTCTAATGAAGTTTGATACAAAAGGCATTGTGTGTGTTTTTATTTAATTTCAAGGCAATGTTTGCAAACCCCTTTCAAATGGTCTTATTCGCTTTAAGCTTCGGTCCTTTATATAGATGATCTTCAATGGTTTTATTCGTATTATTGTTGCTATAATTCGCTATTATTTCTTTCATGTGTGTTTCTTTATGAATACATTTCATGTGTATTCATGGCTTTATGTGAGTTAAATTTTGTTACGCATTGGATGTGCATCTAATATTTTTCCATGTTGGAGTTTACAAAACCTCAACAAATTTTGGAGTAAAGTCAAAATTTAGAGAAAGCATGTCTTGTAGCAAATTTATTAAAAAACCCTTGTTTGTTGCCTCACTAGAAGCAAGAAGATGTGTAGCCATTAATATTATGGCCAATTTCATAGTGGGAAGTAGTCCCGTGTTTGTAGATATTGTAGTATATAATTTAGCTTAGGGAGGGATTAGTGTGGCCACATGAGGTTAGTGGGAAAAGTCAAGCACTCTATATAATCATGGATGATGTGCAAAGACTCGAAAAAAATATAGTATGAATGAGGCTTGTGTAATGTTTGTTACAAGGAATATAATTTCACTTTTGTATCAAAGCATATTAACCTAATAGATGTGTCATTACAATTTGTCTTTCACTTGCATGATTAAATACTTTTTGACTTACCATTTTGTACAAGGAGAACTATGGCCAATAACATTTATCCAGATGTAGGACGCAATTTTCTGACTGTCCATTCTTTTCATGTAGGACACAATTTTCTAAATTACAGAATTCCCATCCCAAGGCAACTTTATTACAACATGGCACTCTAGTACATCCTTGTTGTAGTTAATGACATTCTGCCTTTATATCATATTGTAAACTTAGAATTTAACCGAAGAAATTGTAAAGTCAATAATTTGTGTCTAATAGATTGAAAAGTTTTAAAAGCATATTGTAATAATAAAACAAGATAGAGTTATGGTATTTTTGTCTTCAACATAGTAAAATTAAACTCATCAACAAATAAACTATTTGTACTTTATATCATACCATGTGATCATACGTATATAACATCAAGACATAAGATTTACACTGCCAACCATGTGGTGAAAATAGGAGATTTGACACATAAACATGACTGGTATTATGAGCCCAAAAGTTCAACCAATGTGCAACCAACATCATGTTATAAACCAAAAGTTCTCACCAATGTCCTTTCATGTTACATAAATATTAATTCAACCCTGCCACATTTGCAGGAAAAGTATTATCACAAGAGAAAAATATGCCACAAGGAAAAAGGGGTATAAAATTACATTTCATGGTCTAGAAGGGGTTTTTTCTAGATAGTTAATGAATTTGTCCTAGGTATCACACTCATAAATAATCATTTTTAATTAGTTTGGTTCAAGTAGTCGTAAATAAATTTCATGATTGACTAGTTGCTTGGATAGTGCACTTAATCCCTTAGTGACTATGTTATGGAAGGTTGTCATGAGTTGGCCTTTCTTGGTGGGTGTGTCGATATGATCATGTTATTACTTCTTAGTGACCTAGGTTGTAATATTTGTTGCCTCAACGTCTTCGGTATTAATGGTTCTTAAATCAACCATTCGTTTCTCCTTTCCAAATGGGCGCCTTGAGTGTACCTGGAGGAGGCAATATGCATCTTTCGAATACCTTTTCTATCGTAGTGTGTAAGGCTTGACATTTATTTAGTGATCTAGCGACGTCTTTCTCTAATATTTCTCCCACGTTCTTGCATCTATCCAGAGTGTCGTAGTATACTTTCATATCTACCTCACCTTTCCTAGACATATTAGGGGGATAATTTTATTTCCTTACTTCCATGCTACAATGTTTTCCACCCAGCTTGCTCTAATATCTGCAACCTTATGATTAATTTCTCGAGTCCACCCCCCTCAATAGACTGAATTTAATTTCTACCCTTCAAACCTCAAAAAATAGCTCCTAGACTTGTTCCTGTACACCCAAATATTCATCTTATAACGCAAAGGCATACTCATGAAACACTAATAAAATTTTATTGCCTTTATTGTAAGCTTCCACCTCCATGGTTAATGCACGGTTAATGCATCTTTCTCTCTTTTCAAACTATTTATTTGAGTAGCAGTGTTTTCCCTTACTACCTCGAGCTCATTTACTTTAGCTTGCCTCTCACCTTTATACCTTTGGGATAAGATCTCCAGTGTTCTCTTCTCCACTTCTAGTGTGTCATTGTCGTACCTCAATTCTATGCATGTTGTTCTTGCCTCTGGTAGGAGAGATTTTAGTGATATGATCCTTTGTTTAGCCTTCTCTACTTTGTTCAACAATTTTTCAATATTATCTTCTGTGGCCATAGAAATAGACGTTATGGCCTTAAGCACTTTATCAATGTTTTCAAATATTGGGACTTCCTAAGAAATGATCATCTTAGGATGTGTACTGATATAAAGCCTTTGTTCTATATTTTGCACAGTTTTCTTCTTTCCTACAGAGTACTTGTAACAACTCATCTTAGCTATTGAAGTTGCTTCTGATGGGTTGTATATCGCAATCCCAATCTCCTTCAAAGGGAATTGTCCCTCGGTGACTGGGATCTCAAAGTTGGTGATAGGGACATCAATGTCCATATTTTAGTTTTTCATGCTTGCGTTCCTTATTTTTGTTCTAACTCCCATATCACCTTCTTCTAGGTTTCCTTGTGCTCCCTTCGATCCTCATTCCCTTGTGACAGTTCTTCTTGCTTCAATTTTGTTTTTATTTTTTTTAGGCACACCAACATCCATATTTTGTGTCTCGCCTACTTGTGTTCCTTTTGTTTCTTCTAGCTCCTCTTCTTCCTTCTTCTGGGTTTCCTCATGCTCTCTTCATTCCTCACATCCTTGTGACAGTTCTTCTTGTTGTCTTTTTTCTTCTTGTTGTGTTCTAGGCACATCGATGTCCTTAATTTGCGTCTCTCCTACTTATGTTCCTTATGTTTCTTCTAGATCCTTTGCTACCTTCTTCTAAGTTTCCTTGTGCTCCGTTTTTTCATCAACACCTTGTTATTGTTGTTCTTGTTTATGTTTTTATTCTTGTTGTTTTCTAGATAAGGCTTTTGCACGGGTCACTTCTTCAGCTTCTTGTTGTTTCTATAGCCTTTGTATCACAACATGTTTCTTCTTGTTTTTTTATGGGCTATGTTGTTTCCCAGCTATATTTTATTCATGGGAGACGTCTTTTCTAGATGAGGCTTCCCTAATGCTTTTCCCTTTATCCATTTTCTAAGCTAAATCCTCCTCTAAGGTTTGCATCCTCCTATATATTTTCTCTTCCGCACATTGATAATGCTTATAGGGCCAAGTGTAATTTAAATTTGTGCAGTGATTTATGACTTTCACCTCCTAGTCATTTCTTATGAAGTATCCTTTTGCAAAATGGTACTTATCAAAGTCTTTAGTAAACTCAAGGGCTCCTTTTACCTTTTTAAATTTATAGTTGTAAAATTTGTCGTTACACCAAAAATTGCAAATGTTAATGAACATATGAAACCAAGCACAAGTCCCTATTATCAGGAGTGGTGGTTAGTCCACATTTTTATATTCCCAGAGGTGCGATGATTATACCATGCGGTTGTACTGATACTCCAACACCCCCCTCCGACGTAGCTTGGGGTAATTGAACCTGAGACCTCAGCTATGATACCATGTAAGGTTTGTCATTACACCAAAACCTATAAATGTTGATGAACATATGAAACCAAGCACAAGGACCTACTATCATGAGTGGTGGTTAGTCCACATTTTTATATTCCTAGAGGTGTGACAGTTATACCATGCGGTTGTACCGATACTCCAACAATAATCCCCAACTATGATTGGAAAAGGAGGCCATACTACCTTCTTATTAGTGTTTATGGCACACCCGGTCCCATTTATAAATGCTTGATGTGAGATTTCCTTCAAAATAGTGTAATTTGTTACATGGGCATATTGTAAGGTGCCTTTAATGACCCATATATTCGCAAATAATGTCATTTTTAGTCAAGTACCAATCACCTAATTCTCTCACAGTGACAATGGCATTATCTGACATACACTTAGTTGGGTTCCCATGTATGATCATGTATAGTGGTCCAATGAACTCTTCACAGATTTGTGTGTATCTTGGGATGTGTTTCTGGGCCCAAAGTACTTGCCAGCATACATGAATAGGAGTCTCCCTGGAAACCAAGTGTCGTCCCATACTTGGAAAATAATTTGATGTGAAGACTATGTCTATGAGATATGAGGACATATAAAAGTCTAATTGTTGCTTGAAAAAACCTCTTTGCGCATGGATCATCATGTCCTCCATATTATGTGAGAGGATGCCATCCCAATTAAATTTTGCACCGTGATTAGTGACATAGTACAATAGAGGGATGCAGTTCATTTGAAAATGTGTTGCATCCACATCTTCGTATAACTGACATAAGAGGGTTAATGTTATCCTGTAGGGAGGTCTGAGAGTCCCAGTGTTGTTTATTCCATTATCATTTTGGAGAAATTATTTTTCTAGGAGTTAGGATAGTTTAATGAAATTTAAATAATCAAGCTCGATCGACAACAACTACTTATCTACCAGATCAATATTTGTTGATAGAAACCTATAGTAATTGGCCATGGTATTTGGCTCAAAATATGCTATGGGTTATCCTGTAGTGTTCTTAACAATGCACCTTTTACCATCAGTGCAAGGGAGGAGCCACTCTAAAATTTTTGTGCATGGGAACAATTCTGGTTTGGCTTCTGCATTATGGAGCCCATGCCATCTTATGAGAAATGTATGCATAGTCGTAAATATTTATCTGAATATCATAGAAGCTGAAATTCTGAAATCTCAAGGCATAACTCTGAGGATTGGCATGTAGGTCGTGGTGCTGGACAATGGACATAATATCATTCCAGCTCAATTTCTGCTGTAAAGGCTATTGGAAAGGTCCTTCCAGAGTTAAATGGAAATTTAACTGGCATGGATTTTCGTGTCCCAACACCTAACGCTTCAATTGTGGATCTGACATGTTGCCTTACGAAACCAACATCTTACGATGAAGTAAAAGCAACTATAAAGGTTGCTTCTGTAGGGTCAGTTAAAGGCATCTTTTGATACACTGAATATGATGTCGTCTTGAATTATTTTGTTTATAATGCAAGGTCAAGTATCTTTGATGCTAAGGCTGATATAGCCTTGAATTCTGGATTTGTGAAACTTGTCTCTTGGTATGTCAATGAGTAGGGATACAACAATCGAGTGGTGGAATTGATATCAAACATGGCTTTAGATGCTTCACGCAAATAGATATTCTTTGATGTTGGAATATTGGATGGTTGAGGCCTCCCAAGGTAAGCCTGCTAAAATTGACAATGAAAAGATCCCTCAAAAACTATTATGAGCAACGCAATGCATGCCAGGACATGTTGATTCCCTCTTGTAAGGTTGTCGACTGCTTAAAATTCTGCCATGAAAACTTTGAGACATATCCTCTGTGGATTTTGTTGGAAAAATGTAATTACTCGCAGATCTGTACTTGACTCTCAGCCGACTCTGTCAGAGTCTGTACAAGTCAAGATCTTGTCTGTCAGTCTGACAAGAGGGAAGATTCCACGATTCGGCAATGTATACCATGTCGAATTTATTTCTGAAGCTAAGTTGTTAGGTAGATAGTTATTGCAGTCTTTAATGGTGAGTCAGTCGACCCATGTAGATGCAATCTTCAGGTTGCCTATAAATAGAAGAAGAAATTTGTAAATCAATTTACAGACACAAGAGACAATATACACTGAAGGAACTCAGGGTGAGAAAAGAGAAGTCAAAGCTCAAGCTTATGTGCATGTGATTTAGTCGAAGAGCTGAAGCTCTGTAGACTGACAAGTCTGGACCGACCAGTTTGTAATCGACAAGTTTGTAATACTTTGTTATTTTTGCATAGTTAAATATATGAAATAGTTTATGGTTGAATGCATGATTATTTGGGTGCACATATTTCTAGATTTACTTCTGTAAATGTCTTTTACAATTACTGTTAAGTGAAAGATCAAAGAACCCATAAATTTCTCACCATGTGAAAGTTCCAGGTTTTATGGCACATTGTCGACTCAAGTCTTCCTACATATTTGGGCATATGTTTTTATAAGTTCTTTGGATTTGTTAATGTGTCCATTTTCACTTCATATTACTCATAGGTGAAAAGCATTTGTAATTTCTTAAGTCTTTAGACTAAGAAACATACTCTGTAGATTTCAACCAAAGTGAACCGACTTGAGTGGTCGGTTGAGTCAGTCGACTGAAGTGAGCCGACTTGGTCGAAGACTGAAGTGAGCTGACTTGGTTGAAGACATGAAGTGAACCGACTTGGTCAAAGCAACCGACTTGGTTGAAGAAGCCGACTTGGTCGAAGAGAAGAAGTCAGCCAACTTGGTCGAAGTGACAAGTGGTCGAGGTAAAATTAGTCGGTAGAACCGACAGGTAAGTCGAAGTAAATTTAGTCGAGTGAAAGACCGACTAAAATTTATAAACTTGTCTAGTCGAGAGATAGACAAGTTTCATCGACAAGTGAAAAAGGGAAAGTGATCGGCGTGAAAAGTGAAAAACAAATTTTAATATCGACTAAGCCCTAAACTCAATTTTAGTCGGCTTGGTTTTGGCTAATTGGTATCAGAGAAAGGTTTATATCAGCCCAATATTTAGGAAACAAATCTTGTCTTAAAAGGTGGAAATTAATTTTGTAGAAATTCAGGCCTGCAGTAGATTAATTTCACTCACAGCAATTAACAATTGATCATGCAAATGATCAACAATGGAGACTGAATATGGAGCTGTAACACAAAATTATATTAACTGAGTGTACAATAGCCAACCCTGTAATAACATAGGCTGCTGAATATATAGAATACATGAGCAAATCGAATGCATAAGGAAGCATCCAAATCTAGCATAAAGCAGGCTTACCCAAAATAGGCAAATCCCCCATAGGTGTAAAAAGCTGATCCCAAATCTATCAAGGACCCCACGAATTAGCAAGGGCGCATGGGCAAGCTAAAGAGTGGTCAAATGGAATCTCATACATGCTTTTGCATGTAGGAAAGAGTGGAGGATGAAAGGGGAATAAAACAGGTTCACCTCACCTAGTCTAGCTTTCCTTATGTGCTTTAAAAACTGGAAAAGCAGTCAACAAAGCAGAAAAAGCAGAAGGGCGCCTAGGAGGCCAGGAATAAAGCAAATTTGATTCCCAGGACTTTCCAAAGCGCTCCATGAGTCAATAATGGCAAGTTTGACCTCTATGGATAGGCAATTGACAACTTGCACATGGTGGGACTCATGGACTAGGCAAATAAGACAAAATAAATGAAATAATGTCTAAGTGGGTAAATACTATGGGTTGATTATTCTAACAAATTTTCTAAGGAAAGTTAATTAAAAAAATTAAAATGGCTTCCACTTGTGGTTCATTGCAAACTCCAATTTTTACAGGAAAGAATTATGAATATTCGTCTTTAACAATGAAGGCTTTATTTAGAGGTCAAGATGTCTAGGAGATAGTCCACTATGATTATGTAGAACCAGCAAACATGACAACTTATAACAATCTCACACAAGCTGAGAAAGATGTCTTGAGAGAATAGAGGAAGAAAGATGGAAAAGCTCTGTTTTTCATACATCAAGCTATGCATGAGAGCATACTCCCAAGAATGGCAGGAAATACTAATGCTAAGGAAGCATGGGATACATTGGAGATTACCTATCAAGGTTTGGATAAGGTAAAGACATCCAAACAACAGATTTTGAGAAGAGATTTTGAATCTCTGTCCATGAAAGATTCAGAGAATGTAGACACATTCTACACCGGAGTTGGGTTGATAAACCAACTGAAATCTCATGGAGAACCTATAGTATACCAAAGGGTTGTTGAAAAAATTCTCAGAAGTCTTCCCCTAAGATTTGAAAACTTGGTTGTGACCTTAGAGGAACACACAAACATGTCGACATTTACCATTGATGAGCTACAAGCTTCACTCATCAATCATGAACATAGAATCAACAGAACACAGACATCATTGGAAGGTGCATTTGCAACACAATCATCCATAAGCCATGGTAGAGGTAGGGGGAGAAATAACTTCAAAGGTAGAGGAAGAAGTTCTTCAAGAGGAGGATGAGGCAGAAGTCCTGCAAATGTCGGTGGTAGAGGAGATAACCAGAACCCAAGTTAGCCAAGTGGCTAGAGGTTTGATAAATAAAAAATTCAATGTCATTACTGTAAGAAGTTTGGTCATTATGCATATGAATGCAAGAAGAAGCAATATGACCAAGGAAGGCAAATCCCAAATCAGTCGACTAGCACCAACACTTCAACAGGTGCTTTGTTAATGGCATCGACATCTCCACTTGAATGCAATGCTGTTCAAGAAAGTACACATGACATATGGTACTTAGATTTAGGCTGCAACAACCACATGACTGGTAATTTAAATTTGTTTTCCATTCTAGACACTTCAGTTAAAACTGATGTTACACTTGGAAACAATGTCCAAGTTATTGTCTTAGGAAAATGCATTGTTGATATTCTAACCAAATAGGGGGAGAGTAAGTATATCCCTGATATCTATCATGTCAAAGGTCTGAAACATAATTTGTTAAGCATTGGACAATTGTTGCAAAAAGGCTACAGAGTCTACATGGAAGATGAACACTGTGTGATCAAAGACAAGCGTCCAAGCGACCAGCTGATAGCAAAAGTGCCAATGACAAGAAACCACTTGTTTCCATCGAGGATAGTTCCTGACATAAAAGGGAAGACAAACTCAGGAGCTGCATTCAAGGAAGAAAGTGAAGAAACGGTCGAGATCCTCGACAAGAAAGAAAATTGCAGTGCTAATCTGCAAGCTGCATTTCAGATAGAAGTTCAGGATGAATCCTGGTTGTGGCATTTCAAATTTGGACATCTGAATTTTGGTGGGCTGAAGCTATCTCACACAAAGAATATGGTGAAGGGATTACCATTGATCGATAGACTAGAGAGGGTTTGTGAAGGATGCATTTTTGGCAAGCAGCACAGAGAGACATTTCCAATTGGAAGTCCTATAGAGCATGCACACCACTTGAAATTGTGCACTCTGACATCTGTGGTCAAATGCAGACATCATCCATTGGTGGCTGCAAGTATTTTCTAACCTTTATTGATGACTACTCAAGAAAAACATGGGTATATTTTTTGAAACATAAATCTCATGCATTTAGTTATTTTCAGCAGTTCAAGGCACTCGTGTAGAACCAGAGTGGTCACCGCATCAAGATCTTAAGGACCGATAGAGGAGGTGAATATGTTTCAAATGAATTTCTAAATTTTTGCAAGACCCATGGCATACAGAAACAATTCACTACACGGTATACACCTCAGCAGAACGGTATTACCGAAAGAAAGAACAGAACCATCCTGGAGATGGCACGCAGCATGTTGGCAGCCAAGCATTTGCCAAATGAGTATTAGGGTGAAGCAGTCGCAACTTCCATATACATTATGAACCAGTGTCCGACAAAGAGTGTGAAGAACAAATTTCCCCAAGAAGCATGGATAGGTATGAATCATAGTGTTTCCCATTTAAAATTTTTTGGTTGTGTTGCATATGCTCATGTTCCAGATGAGCTGAGAAGGAAGCTAGACAAGAAGGGATAGAAATGTATTTTTGTCGGCTATTCAGAAGACACAAAATCATACAAGCTGTATGATCCCGTCACAAGGAAAGCGATAATTAGTTGGGATGTTCAATTTGTTGAGAATGAATCATGGGATGGAACCGTCGACATAAATTTCAACATTGTGTCGAACGTCGACAATGATGATATGGAAGAGGAAGTGGTTCAAATACCACATGTAAATCAACCGGTCGGAGCACCGTCAACTCCCATGACACCAAGACATGGTTCAGCACAATGACCATCGACACAAGTAGCAGCTCAAGCTACACCGACAAGTACACCAAGAGGACAGCAGACTCCATCAAGCATTTCATCGATGTCGACATCGACAGAATCAGTGAAGACAAGAAGTCTGCGAGAGATATATGAAGCTGGTACACCTAATTCATTCTCTCTCTTTACATTATTTTCCCCTATATATGATCCAATAACATTTGAAGAAGCTGTTGAAGAAGAAGTATGGGCACAAGCCATGGATGAAGAAATAGAATGCATTGAGAAAAACCAGACATGGAAACTAGTTGATGTACCAAAAGGCAAAGATGTAATCAGTGTCAAATGGATTTACAAGACAAAGAAAGATGCTGATGGGAATGTGCAAAAGCACAAGGCAAGAATGGTAGCAAGAGGGTTCACACAGCAACCCAACATCGACTTCAATGAAACATTTGCACCTGTTGCACGCATGGATACAGTCATAACAATTTTGGCCATTGCTGCACAAAACAAATGGATGTTAAGTCGGCATTCTTAAATGGCTATCTAGAAGAGGAAGTATATGTGGAGCAGCCACAAGGGTATGAAGTTCCAGGTCAAGAACACAAAGTGTACAGGCTGAAAAAGACATTATATGGTTTGAAGCAAGCTCCTAGAGCTTGGTACAGTCGTATTGATTCCTATCTCATTGAAAATGGATTTCACAGAAGTGAAAGTGAACCGACTTTGTACACCAAAGTCGATTAGCAAGGTAAGATGTTAATTGTCTGCTTGTATGTAGATGATTTAATATTTACTGGTGATTATGGCATAGCAGATTTTAAAATAGTCATGGAAAGTGAATTTGAAATGAATGATCTGGGGATTATGAAGTTTTTTCTGGGCATTGAAGTTCAGTAGTCTGAAAGTGGTATCTTTATATCACAGTCTAAGTATGCAAGTGAAGTTTTAAAAAGTTTTAATATGTCTAATTGTAAGACATCCCCAACACCAGTAATAATAGGTTTAAAATTGAGCAAGGATGATGAAGGATCCACTGTAGATCCTACGCTGTTCAAAAGGCTTGTTGAAAGCCTTATGTATTTGGCAGCAACAAGACCAGACATTATGTATGGAGTAAGTCTGATCTCAAGGTTCATGGAGTCACCAAAAGACTCACATTGGCAAGCAGGTAAAAGAATTCTGAGGTATGCAAGTGGCACAAAAGACCTTGGTATTATGTATTCAACCTCAGAAAATTTTAAACTCATTGGTTACACTGACAGTGATAATGGAGGCAACATAGATGACAGGAAAAGCACATCTGGGTACACATTTAATTTTGGTACATGTGTTGTTTCATGGGATTCAAAGAAACATCCCATAGTAACTCTATCTTCAGCTAAAGCAGAGTATGTTGCAGCAACAAGTGTTGCATGTCAAGCTGTCTGGATGAGGAGAGTCTTAAAATACTTGTCACAGAACCATCAAGAAACAACAACAATCTTCTGTGACAACAAATCAGCCATAGCAATATCAAAGAATCATGTGTTTCACAAGAGAGCCAAGCACATCGACACAAGGTTTCATTTTATAAGAGAGTTGGTGAACGGCAAGGAAATTTGTTTGGAATTTTGCAGGTCTGAAGACCAACTTGCTGACATCTTCACAAAGCCATTGGCAAAGGATACTTTTCAATATCTGCGTAGTTATCTTGGAATGACAAGTTCTGCACGGTGAACTCTGTCATAAACAGAGCATGTCTAAGCTCTGAAACATTTTGTAAATTTTGTTTTAAAAATCCCCATCTACTTATAATTAAGGGGGAGTGTTGGAAAAATGTAATTACTTGCATATCTGTACTTGACTCTCAACTGACTCTGTCAGAGTCTATACAAGTCAAGATCTTGTCTGTCAGTCTGACAAGAGGGAAGAGTCCTAGATTCGGCAATGTATACCATGCTGAATTTATTTATAAAGCTAAGTTGTTAGGTAGATAGTTATTACAGTCTTTAATGGTGAGTCAGTCGACCCATGTAGATGCAATCTTCAGGTTGCATATAGATAGAAGAAGAAATTTGTAAATCAGTTTACAGACACAAGAGACAATATACACTGAAGGAACTCAGGGTGAGAAAAGAGAAGTCGAAGCTCAAGCTTCTATGCATGTGATTTAGTTGAAGAGTTGAAGCTCTGTAGACCGACAATTCTGGACCGACAAGTTTGGACTGACCAGTTTGTAATCGACAAGTTTGTAATACTTTATTATTTCTGCATAGTTAAATATATGAAATAGTTTATGTTTGAATGCATGATTATTTGGGCGCACATATTTCCATATTTACTTCTGTAAATGTCTTTTACAATTACTGTTAAGTGAAAGATCAAAGAACCCATAAATTTCTCACCGTGTGAAAGTTCCAGGTTTTATGGCACATTGGTTGACTCAAGTCTTCCTACATATTTGGGCATATGTTTTTATAAGTTCTTTGGATTTGTTAATGTGTCCATTTTCACTTCATCTTACTCACAGGTGAAAAGCATTTGTAATTTCTTAAGTCTTTAGACTAAGAAACATACTCTATAGATTTCGACCAAAGTGAACCGACTTGAGTGGTCGGTTCAGTCAGCCGAATAAAGTGAGCCGACTTGGTCGAAGACTGAAGTGAGCCGACTTGGTCGAAGAGAAGAAGTTAGCCAACTTGGTCGAAGTGACAAGTGGTCGAGGTAAAATAAGTTGGTAGAAACGACAGGTAAGTCGAAGTAAATTTAGTTGAGTGAAAGACCAACTAAAATTTATAAACTTGTCTAGTCAGGAGATAGACAAGTTTCATCGACAAGTGAAAAAGGAAAAGTGGTCGGTGTGAAAAGTGAAAAACAAATTTTAATATCGACTGAGCCCTAAACTCAAGTTTAGTCGGCTTGGTTTTGGCTAACAAATTTTCCCTCACTGCTTGCCCAAGAAAAGGACAAGTTTTATTATCTCATGAGTCTGGTGTAAGCTCCTGCAAATCAATCGATGGTCAACGACTCAAAATCAATACCAAAGCATCCAATGACCACCATTGATTTCGCATCATGAACATGCACGACAAAATTGAATTTTTGAATCTGTGAAATGGTTTAAAGGCCCTCATGTTTCAACAACAACGATTTGGCGGAGAAATGATCCACGACTCACATGGATTTCACAATGACAACTTGCAAGAAATACAAAATTTCTCAAGCTGCAAAATTGGGTACGAGCTCCTTTCTTGGACGGCTCAGATCTTATTCAAAACCCCTGATCAACGCTTTATATTTATTTCGCAGGGTGAAAGTGCTCTTGGTTTAATATTTCAAAGCTCAGTGAAATTTTATAGGAGTAAGATATGGACCCGACCATTTGCACCTAGGCCCACTGGTGCCGTTAGGTCGATAGAATCACTCCGTTAATCCCCATCCATCGTTAACGGATTTCTCCATCCCCGCTCGTCGCGCTCCTCCATAAAAATCGGTACCACATATTTTCTGATTTTCTGATTTTGAAAATGTGCATAAGACTCTACGCATTAAGCACAGACTTTACATATTTCTCTACTTGTCTTTGGTTTACCATTCCCTTTAAGAAAATAACATAAAGCAAAGTGACAGGTTGTCCATGAAATACAAATATGAATAAGAATAAGTTGTTGCTTCATACCAACCTCCCCTATTTTACAGACTATTTTTGAAGAAGGGCAGGAATAGTGGGATTCCAGTGCAGGTCCTATAGAATATTTTGATTTTTTAATCTTCAAAATGAATACATTTTACTCATCGGAGTCACTCAAGGGCTAGGTGAACGAAATGGTAGGATCAAAAAGTTGTAGTAAGAAAATGGAAAATGTTTGTCATTGAGAAAATTCATGACAACATCTGCCATAGGAATAACATGAATACTTATAACAATAAGCTGGATGAGTTCTCCAAAAACAGTGATACCCTGATCATATGATAGACATGATTGGGAATAGGAAGGTGAAATACTTCATGAAGATTGTTGAGGGCTTGAGACTCTATAGTTTTAGTGGCAGAACCAAAAGGACTAGGATACTAGAAGCAAGCTTAATATTATCTATAGGTGACTGGTGGTATGAAGGTTGAATGTATCATTCATCCACATGTCAAGGAAGGAGCCATGAGTGAAGGTTTTTCATCTCATTGCTTGTAGGAAACATTTCATGTTTACTTGTACAGAGAATTATCTTTTTCCTGAACAGATGCACTTCCTGATCAAAATCATTTTAAGTGGAGTACGAAATAGTTTGGCTATCATTATCTCTAAATGGCCCCATTTCAAGAGATGTTGCAAGATTTTTCTACAAGAAGAATCACCAATAGACATAGAGGTTGGTTACTTCTTCATTTAGATACCTGGCAACGTTGTCTTCCCAAGTGCCCTTTGTGCAAGGGAGGGAACCCGAGGTAGATGGACACCCTGGCCATGTGTTAACTCTTTGACCTAACAAGACGACGGGGTTAGAAAATCAGAAAATCTTCGCTACTGATTTTTGTCGAGAATCCTGTCAGCTGGGGATGGAGAAATCCATTAACGATGGATGGGGATTAATGGAGTGA
Organism: Pseudotsuga menziesii; assembly: GCA_001517045.1. Classification (NCBI taxonomy): domain Eukaryota; kingdom Viridiplantae; phylum Streptophyta; class Pinopsida; order Pinales; family Pinaceae; genus Pseudotsuga; species Pseudotsuga menziesii. The sequence continues at coordinate 32,323 of LPNX010238171.1, read as the reverse complement.
GCCTGTTGACCCAATGACACCTGTGGCCCCAGGTGCAAATGGTCAGGTCGATAGCTTACTCCAATTTTATATGCTGGGCAAATTTGAAACACGTGCTTTACTTTTGTCTTGGAGATTCTAATTGCAAGAGTACATGCTATCATTAAGAAGTTGCATTTATGCATACCCTGCCATAAAGCTTGATTTTTTTGTGGGCAGGTACCTTACCCTGAATGAGGCAGATATGTTGGTAGATTTGGGTTTTGAGGATGACATATGAGAGGTTTTTGATAATTTCAAAGCTCAAAGGAAGACATCTTTTCTCTTCAACTATGCCAAAGAAAATTCATTTTTTTTTGTAAAAAGTGCTCTAGTGAAACTTGTGACCGTAAAAGTAGGCATGGTTGGTGCAGGAAATTTGGATGTCATACAGGAGGTTGAATATGTCAAATAAGAGTCAAAGATTATTTATTTATTGGAATGTTTGCAAAAGACTCCCCCTCTTGTTCCCCTCTTGTTCTTGTTTTCTGTGAGAACAAGGAAGATGTTGATGATATTCATGAATACCTTCTTTTGAAGGGTGTTGAAGTTGTGCCAATACACGCGGGAAAGGATCAGGAAGAAACATAAGGTCATAGTTAGATATCATCAAGAACATCCACATAAACAGAGTATCAAATGTCAATGGAAGCAACATAGCATGTTTTTTTAATGAAAATGATTGTTTTAGTCATTAAATTATGGAGTTGTTTCTGCTAAATGAGAATGAATTTTTAGAAACCAAGAGAGGATTTTCTTCAGCACGTGCCAATGTACAAAAACCTCTCTCGGTTTGTACACTTGCATTATGGTTTAAGAGAATTGAATTCATCTTTACAGGGTATTTTTCAGAAATTTAAAAATATTGTCTGAATCATTGACTTCAAAAGCATATTACGATGAGTCGGAGGAGAATCTGAGAAAATGAAGACATGGGTTTTGTCAAGAAAATGGTCAATGACAAAAACATCTCTCATATTTCACACATATGTCGCCACTTGAGATATGTAGGTGGGGTTTTGAAGCCTATTTTTCAGCAGTATGTATCCTGAAATGAAGCAAATCAGTTGTAACTGTTCCAATTTTTAGAATTTAGTTAGATTTCAAATTCAAGACTAGGCAGAGGTTATTTTGAAATATATTTAGATGTAATTGATATTTTTAGGTTTGAATTTTCAAGAGCATAGAGGCTCTTCATTGTAATGGCTTTCATTTTCAGTAGATGAATAAAATTGCAGAGGAGGAATGTTGAAGTTTCAATGGCTGAGATTTCTTGTTCCATTACTTTTCTCAGTAAGTGATTTCTTTATGTGACTCTTTTTCCAGTTTAAACACTCCATTTTGTCTTTGCTTTCATGCTTGAACATTAGTTTTGTGGGCTAGAATTCATCTTGTATGCTTTAGGTTCATTTTCCAAGCATTTCAAAACAAGTTTCTTCTAAAGTCTTGCAAAACTCACCCTAGTTAGGTGCTCTGTTTAATGGACTGTCTCCCTTTGTCTTCTAATTGACCTGCAAATGCCTCAAGACTGAGGAAATGGTGTCCAAGGATGATTTTAAGGGCAAATTTTAAGGGGTAGCCAAAAAAAGGTGGGCAAATTTTTATATTAAAATGGTTTATTTATTTATTTAATAAATTAGCCCATTATTTATTTTATATAGCTGGCCCAAGTTGAATCGCCTTCATCGCAAAAAAGGGAAAAACTGGAAAATGAAATTTAGCCTAGGAAAATATTGATATTTGCCCACATTCGCCCAAATTTTTTCAATTGGGAGGAGAAACGAAGATGGTTCGCCCCAGATTTATGGATAATAGGTTAAAAGATTGGTATTTTGCCCCGTATTTATGGATAATAGGTTAAAATTTTGGTATTTTGCCGGGGATTTATGGATATTTGGGTAAACTGGTCTTAATTCAACCTCAATTGGGGTAAAATGGACATAGTTCATCTTGGATTTGGGTTTGTGGACAATTATTTGAGAAAAACATGAAGATTTAGTCGATTGGGGGAAGTTTTTTACTAGATTTGGTCCATATTTGAGAAAAACGTGGATAAATTTAGTCAAGTGAGGACATTTTTTACCTATATAATGCTGCACGAGTCAGGCTCAACATCAAGCTTGATTTCAATTGCAAATCGTGTCTTTACAGTGGCTAAGTGGATTCGTGGAAAGCAATTTCACAAGGTTTCTTCTATCTGCAGGCTTTTTTACAGGTTAGTTTCTTGAATCTTCTTTAAATCATTTCTTCTCTAGTTTATAGTAGAAGGTTGAAGCTGATATACATAATTTTACTAGTCTCGTACCATCACGATTCACACTCATCGATATTCGGCAGGTATTCACCCACTGTACTTTGCCATGATTGATTATATACTTGAATATCTCGAATCTATTCACCATCTCTAAAGCATTTGGAAGTGAAATGCCTCAAATTTTCACTTGGGGATAGGCTGAATCTAACGAAAAGCCAAGGGCATCAGCAGAAAAAAACATATAGATAGGGTGAGAGGGGAAATCCCTTCCTAATAGATTAGTGAAGGAGAATACGAGGAGATAGCCTTCCAAGCCCTCTACCCTTATCCCATTTCACTGGAATATATATCAAATATATAGGAAGGAATTATCGTAATTCTTTTTTTTTAATAAATCTATTATGATAATTTATGAAGTTAAATCCATAGTATATCTATTGATGTATTTGTAACTTCGGAATGTATTCATCTATGTATCTTATGTATTGTAACCCGATGTTTATTCCAGGATGTATCTATAATGTAATTGAGTCATGTTGTCATGCTGCGATGTTCCGATCGGGAGGATCAATAATGTAAACAAGTCATGTCAAGTCATTGTGGATAACCCTCTGATTGTCTAAGGGTTAAAGTCCCCACAGTTCTGGGGCACTAGGGTTAATAGACTTTCCTAGTAGAGGTCAGCCCTGGTAGGGTTTTAGTCATGTCGGGATTAGTATAAATAGAGAGATGGACTCTCTATTTATCACACAACTCATACACACTCAAGTGTAGCGCATAGTTAAGGAAGGAGAAGACACTAGGGCTAGACAAGAAGAAGATTACTGATGTCAGGAGATCACTTACTGTTTTGGGCTTTTACTGTTTTGGTGTTGATTCTATCTCTGAGGAAGTTGCAGGGTTTTCTCCTTTATGGTTTCCCCGAGGAAAAACACTGTGTTCATTGTCTCTTGTGTTTGATTGTTGTACTTGTTATTCTCTCAGTTAAAGATCCTAATAATGCTAGCTTAATGTTGAAAAACTAACATGGTATCAGAGCTAACTTGAGAAGAAGACACTGTGCAGCTGCGGGAACTAGGGCTTCCTAGTTTGTGGATCTTCCTCTACAGATTTTCAGCAAAATTAAGGTGGAATAACTCTCATCCTTAGGGCACATCTTTCTGTCAAAGCAGAATCCAATTCTGAGGTTTTTTAGTTTTGGACCCGACACTACTGCCGAAAATTAGGGCTTTTCATAGAAGAGGAATTTTTCAGTGAGCCCAGGCCTGGATTGATATCCTCCCCAAAATTGAAGTTAGGGATAAATTTCAAGGCATTTGGGTGGACAGAACTCTGAAAAAGAAAAACCCTAATTTGCTTTTGATCCAGTACCACGGGATTTCAGCTCCAAATCCAAATCTGACATCTTGACCTGGTAAGATCTAAATCTTTTGTATTTCCATTTGAGGTTCTCGGTGTTAAGATGTCTCATCATACCAAGCTGGATGAAAAGCTTGAGGGAGCTAATAACTTTCGAGCCTGGAAATATAGGATCTCCCTGGTCCTGGAAGAAAATGAGTTATACTCCTACATCCATGAGGAGGTTCCAGTTCCAGAGGGAGATGAGGCAAAGGCCTTACATAAGAAGAGAATGGTTATGGAAAAGAGGATCATTGCTGATTCTATCAAGGATCACCTTATCCCACATGTGTCCTCTCTCAAGACACCTAAAGCTATCTTTGATGCCCTAACCAAATTGTTTGAAGGGAAGAACATAAACCGAAAGATGACTCTGAGGAATCAACTGAAGAATGTGAAGATTCAGAATGTAGAGACCATCTAGTCTTACTTCACAAGGGTTTCTCAGATCAAGGAACAGTTAGAAGTTGTAGATGAAGAAGTGGAGAATGCAGAAATTGTGATGACCACCTTGAATGGTGTCCCTAGGACATGGGACTCTTTCATTCAAGGAATCCGTGCCAGAAATAAGTTAGTCAAATTCAACAGAAGGTGGGAATAATTTTCTCAAGAAGAAGCTCGGATAGCAGCTTGAGAAGAGAAGATGGGAAGTGAAGACCAAGCTCTCACAGTTCACTCCAAGAAAGGCAAAAGAAGACCTCACTACTCCAAAGGTAAGGATCTTCATCATAGAGATAAATTTAGAAGGGATCTATCTAAAATAAGATGTTATACATGTGATGAAAAAGGACACTTTGCAAAAGACTGTCCTAAGAACAAGGTCCACTCTCATAAGAAGAAGGGGAACAAAAGAAGACATCATGCTCATGCTGTAGAGGATGATGAACCATCCAAGAAAATAACTAGATATGGAAGTGAAGATTCTTCAAGCGAGGATGAATATGTTTTGATTTTCCCTCTCACAGGTAACATTACTCATGGAAGTGATGATTGGCTTATAGACAGTGGGGCTTCCAAACATATGACTGGATTCAAGGAATCCTTTGTGAGACTATCAAAACATGACTCACCTCATAAGGTGAAGCTAGGAGATGACTACCAATATCCAATAAAAGGTAGTGGGGAATCTTCATATAAACTAGACTCTGGTAAGTCTCTAACAATGAAAGAAGTATTGTTTGTGCCAGGACTCAAGAAGAACCTTCTCTCCATATCAGCATTGGATGCAAAAGGAATGAGGGTTGCATTCATAGATGGCCAAGTCATCATGTGGCCAAGAGGAAAGACTATCAATGATGCAGTGGTGATTGGCGAACAAGAAGGAGGTCTGTACAAATTGAAGGGCCATCCAGAACAAGCCTTGGTCCATGACAGAGTAGAGCCAAATGAGATTTGGCATAGAAGGATTCCACATGTGCATTACAGAGCACTACCTTTTGCAAGCAAAGATGTTGAAGGTCTTCCAGAATTCCAAGCAAAATATGATGGGGTCTGCAAATGATGTGCGAAAGGAAAGAATACAAAGAAGACATTTCCCAACAGCGAAAGCAAAGCCAAAGGCATATTAAAAATAATCCACTCCGATGTATGTGGTCCAATGTCATCAAACTCACTAAGCAAGTATGCATACTATGTTTCTTTGATTGATGATTTTTCTAGGAAGACATGGGTTTACTTCATGAAGAACAAAGACGAAGTATTCAACAAATTCAAGGAATTCAAAGCCTTGATCGAGAACCACACTGAAAAGAAGATCAAGACTTTTCGGTTAGATAATGGCGAAGAATTCACTTCGAATGAATTCAAAGAGCTATGCAAAGAATCAGAGATTAAGAGGGAGTTGTCCACTCCTTATAATCCACAACAGAATGGGATTGCGGAATGGAAGAACGGAACTATCATGGAAGCTGCAAGAGCCATGCTTCATGATCAAGATCTTCCTATGCATCTTTGGGTGGAAGCTACCAGAACAGCTGTGTATGTGTAGAACCGTACTCCACATAGAGTTCTCGAGAACAAGACTCCTAAAGAAGTCTTCTCTGGCAGGAAACCAGAAGTCAACCATCTCAGAATATTCGGTTGTCCTGTGTACATACACATTCCAAAAGAGAAGAGAACAAAATTAAATCCTTTAGGAAAGAAGGGTATATTTGTGGGATACTCTGAAAGCTCGAAGGCTTACAGAATATTGAAATCAGCAGGGATATGACATTTGATGAAGACACAACTTACAACAAATCCAAAAAGAGACCGTGACTGAAGAAACTGAAGAAGCAGAAGTAGAAGCACCCAGAATTCATGATACAACCATGAACGAAGAAGCTCAAGAAGAAGATCGAGAATTTGAAGAACCACAAAGACCTGTAGATCCACCTCTGGAGAAGAATCCTCATAAGAGGAAACCTGCTTGGGTATGAGAACTTATCCAAGGTGCAGAAAGATATGGGGCTCCAGAAGAGAATCACAGAGAAAGAAATAGGACCAGATGTTGCTCCGGGTATGTAGCTTTACTATGTGATTTCATTGACAAAGAACCTTCCAGTTATGAAGAAGTGGAAAAACGGAAAGAATGGAAGATGATCGAAGAATACCAATCGATCATGAAGAATGATGTTTGGGATGTTGTCCCATGACCAAAAGGGAATTCACTTGTAACTTTCAAATGGATCTACAAGATCAAGCATGCTATAGACGGTAGCATTGAAAAATATAAAGAAAGATTTGTGGCTCGAGTTTTCTCTCAGAAAGAAGGAATAGACTATGAAGAAACCTTTGCACCTATAGCCAGATACACTTCCATCAGATCGGTACTTGCTCTGGCTGTAGTGATGAAATGGAAGATACACCAGATGGATGTCAAGACTGCCTTCTTGAATGGTGTAGTGGAAGAGGAAGTGTATGCAGAACAACCACTCGGTTTGGAGACATATGACAGGAAGTATCATGTGTGCAGATTGAAGAAATCCCTGTAGGGTTTGAAACAGGCACCTAGGACCTGGTACGACAGAATTGACAGCTTTCTATCTAGTTTGGGCTTTACCAAGAGTAAAGCAGATTCCAACCTTTACTACAAGGTTGAAGATGGAAACCCAGTGATGCTTCTACTATATGTAAATGATCTATTTGTGACAGGTACAGATGGGTTGATTGCTGATATGAAGAGAAAGCTTGCTGCTGAGTTCAAAATGAAGGACTTAGGGATGATGCATTACTTTCTAGGTATGGAGGTGTGGCAGAGTGCAGATGGAATCTTCCTTGGACAAGGGAAGTATGCAGTAGAGATCCTGAAGAGGTTTGGGATGATGGACTACAAGGTTATGGCCACACCTATGGCATTGAACCTAAAGCTATTGAGTGATGCTTCATCAAAATAAATTGATGCTACGATGTATCGTCAGATGATTGGGTCTTTGATGTACTTGATGAACACTAGACCAGACATTTTCTTTGTTGTGAACACCTTGAGCCAGTTCTTAACAGATCCAAGATATGTTCACTTGATTGCTGTAGAGCATATTCTGAGGTACCTGAAGAGTACAGTTGATTATGGGCTCAAGTACGATGCGAATACGAAGATTAACCTGGAGGGTTATGTTGATTCAGATTGGGCAGGCAATGCCATTGATAAGTAGAGCACTTCAGGGTGTTTCTTCAGTATGGGATCAGGTGTGATCTCTTGGTTTAGCTGGAAGCAATCCTATGTGGCACTGAGTATAGCTGAAGCAGAGTATGTCGCAGCTTGCTCAACTAGTTGTGAGGCAGTATGGCTGAGGAAGCTACTGTCTAATTTATTTGATCTCCAGATGGATGCTACTTGTATACATTGTGACAACCAGAGTTGTGTAAAGTTGTCAGAGAATCCAGTGTTCCATGACAAGTCGAAGCATATCGAGATCAAGTATCACTATATCAGAGATATGGTTCAGAAGGGAGGAGTGAAGCTCTAGTATGTTGCGACGGATGAACAGATAGTTGATGTATTGATGAAGCCATTGGATAGGTTGAAGTTAGAGTACTTTAGGGAGAAGCTTGGTGTTCTCCAAATCGATGTTTCCTCCAAGAGAAAGTGATGAGATCCATAGCCATTCTGACATGGTGAGAGGATTGGTTCCTTCCATGGTCAGATGTAAGGGCTGATCCATTCTGTCATGGTGAGAGGATTGGTTCCTTCCATGTCAAATATGAGTGCTGGCCATTCTGTCGAGTAGGACAGATGTAAGGGCAACTGCCATTCTAGGAATGGAGGCACCTGGTCAGTTACCAAGAAAACTCAGTCTAGGACTGAGAAGCCATTCTGATTTGATAGAGGGATGTGTTCCCACTTGATCATATGTAAGGGTTGAACCATTCTGTCATGGCTAAAGCATTAGGTTCCTTCCATGTTAGATGTGAGTGTTGGCCATTTCAATAGTAGGTGTGTCCTATCATGCTGGTGATTGTAAGTGCAGTGCCTTTTCACAGATGGTAGTAGGTGTGTCCTACCATGCTGGTGATTGTAAGTGCAGTGCCTTTTCACAGATGGTAGTAGGTGTGTCCTACCATGCTGGTGATTGTAAGTGCTGAGCCTTTCCACAGATGGTAGTAGGTGTGTCATACCATGCTCGTGGATGTGAGTGCTGTGCCTTTCCACAGATGATAGTAGGTGTGTCCTATCATGCTGGTGGTTGTAAGTGCTGAGCCTTTTCACAGATGATAGTAGGTGTGTCCTATCATGCTGGTGAATGTGAGTGCTGGGCCTTTCTGATATGATTATAGGATTGGTTCCTACATGATCAGATGTGAATGTTGGGCATGCCTTTCTAACAAGTAGGTCAGATGTAAGTGTTGGGTGGGCCATTCTGACGAGCAGGTCAGATATAAGTGCTAAAGAAGACCTACATGGAGGCTAGGCCTACAACTAGCATGAAAAAGGGTTGGCTTTGTAGAACTTCCTGTGATGAGAAGAATCATGAGAGAGCACCCATGATGATGCAGATCTAGTGATGATGGCCAGTGATGATCCAGATCTAGTGATGATGATCCAGTAGTGATGATCTAGATCGAGCGATGATCCAGATCCAGTGATGATGCCCAGTGATGATCCAGATCGAGTGATGATCCAGATCCAATGATGATGTCCCAAGATGATCCAGATCCAAATATGAAGATGACTTGAAAACGAAGATGACTTGAATACTAAGAAGAATTGAAGATGCGGATGACAAGATGATTTAGCGGATACAAAGAAGAAGACTAGTGCTGAAAATTGTGTCGAAAGAATACCTTCTTAGTTAAGAGGGAGTATTGATGTATTTGTAACTTTGAAATGTATTCATCTATGTATCTTATGTATTGTAACCTGATGTTTATTCTAGGATGTATCTATAATGTAATTAAGTCATGGTTTAATGCCCCGATGTTCCGATCGGGAGGATCAATAATGTAAACAAGTAATGTCAAGTCATTGTGGGTAACCCTTAGATTGTCTAAGGGTTAAAGTCTCCGCAGTTCCGGGGCACTTGGGTTATTAGACTCTCCTAGTAGAGGTCGACACTGGTAGGGTTTTAGTCATGTCAAGATTAGTATAAATAGAGAGCTGGACTCTCTATTTATCACACAACTCATACGCACTCAAGTGTAGCGCATAGTTGAGGAAGGAGAAGACACTAGGGCTAGAAAAGAAGAAGATTACTGTTGTCGGGAGATCACTTACTGTTTTGGGCTTTTACTATTTTGGTGCTGATTCTATCTCTGAGGAAGTTGTGGGGTTTTCTCCTTTATGGTTTCCCCGAGGAAAAACACTGTGTTCATTATATCTTGTGTTTGATTGTTGTACTTGTTATTCTCTCAGTTAAAGATCCTAATAATGCTAGCTTAATGTTGAAAAACTAACAATATCCTTCTCATTGTTCATTCACTTTATAACTAAAGTAAAATATCCAAAAATATGAATTTGAAAGAGTCTCGTCAACAACCGAGTCACACACTATAGATAGGGAGTAGTTCAGTTTTGATAGTTCCAGGATTAGCATGGGTTCCTACAGTCAAAAGTGTTATGTAATAGCCTATTGTTCCAGTCTTATATCTTCCAGTTGCAAAGCTAGTTGTTATATAGCCATTGCCTCCTGATTGGGATCATGTGCCTTTCTCGATTCCATTGTGCATAATCACAACCTCCACACTAGTTCCTTCTAGCAATCACCAGATAACTTTAGTCTAAAAACTATAGCTAGGAGACTTTGTTGTTTTTCAGTAATTGGGGTTTTTCGGCTTCCATCCAAAGGAAATAGCTAGGCCAATGTAGCCCTTCCATTACTGTATCACCTCCTTTTTTTATTTATTATTCATTCACTTCTGTCCCATGGGCCCTCTGCCCACACGTTCCGGCTAGCAGCATCAGCAGAACGATTTAGTTCTCTATTGGGCATTTTATATGCGAACGTGGATGATTTTGTTGAGTGCAAGCGTAAGGATTTTGGTGGAGGGGAATTCTTATTAGTTTTCTAATTTGAGCACATCCCCTTTTGGAGACCAAATAGAAGAGAACATATAGATGGGGTCCTAGTTATTGCATAGTACACACAAATCAGGATCTAAGGCTCAAGATCTCAAGATCCCAAAAGCATATCCCAACCTTGAATATAGAGTCAATTAGTGCTTGAATTTATGAAAAAATCTATTTTAATATTTTAATAGATTAGTCGTGACCTTGTTGACATTCCTGGAGCTGGGTCATAGTCTTGATCAGGCTGCTAAACCTTATTGAACCTTGCTAGGCTGATATGTGACTGTATTGATGATTCTATGTTGGGTCACTGAGGCATATATTATATCTAGGGGAGCCTCAAATTCCATGTGTTTAATGGTGACTATGGCTCCCTTTGGCCTATAAAAGGAATAGTATGGTGGGTCCTCTAGAACTTCAGGAAGAGAAGCTAGGAACACTTGATTTGCCACTTTATTTTCTATTTGTGATAATCATAGTGTGTTCATATAATCGGTATGATTAGGCCCTTGAAAATTTCTCCACTAGACACCCCAAACCTAAACCTTGATAAAATAATTATGCCATTTGGTTTTCACAGTAGCCACTAGGGTCCATGCCTAGATGCTTTTTTAGACCATTTTCCTATGGCGAAACAAAGGCCTTGAATTGAAGTGATAGAAGAAGAAACCTTCTTAACTTTAAATATATGAGAAGGAGCCTTCTTTACTTTAGTTCTGGACACCCTGGAATTGAATCAATCCCTTTCCATATTTTCATTTTCTAGAGCCCTAATGTGCCCATAGTTTAACATGGTGGAGTTTTACTGTTGATTCTAGTCAAATGTGTGCCCAGGGGCCAGAACCTCAATAAAAGATCAAGTGGGTTATTTTCATATTATTGTTTTGGATATGATTTCCCATTTGGGTGTCCTTGGTTCTACGCAATCAACCGCTGGTTCTGGGTAAGAAACTCTCAGAAGGCTCGAAGATGTTTCTGTTCAATTGGTTTTACAGTATTCTTGCCACTCTAGGGCTATGGTAGAAAGAGGCCAAGATTCTTTTTCTAGGCCTAGATAATGCAGGAAAGACTACCTTGTTGCATATGTTGAAAGACGAGGTGAATCTTTTCAGCCCTTTATCCCATGTTAAAGAAAATTTATCAACATAATATATTGTTATTGATCTTGGTGAAACCAACATGAATTCCATTACATTAACAGTACTATTGCAATCTAGAGTAGAATAAGCAGATGCTATGAATCCACCTTGTACTACCCTTTAGTTCAAACATAACCAGATCCAGGATTGTGCTTTTGAACCACCCTAATCTAGATGTCATAATTGACCTCTAATAGGTGTTTCTTTATTAGTAGCAAAGTTAAATTTGAGAAATTCAATTGGGCCTACCATCAGGTATGTGTGGAACACTGACGACAAATTTTCACCTAAGAGATGTCAATTTAGTAATTTCATCCCTATAGTTCTGTTGCTCAATATTTTGTCCCTCTAGGTAGACATTGTTATAGCTCTTATCATTCATCTCTCCAGATAAAAATCTGGTAGTAACCCTTCATTCCCCGTGAGTGAGGTGATTTCGAGAGTGTACCAGATCCCCATGGGGACTGCTAGAAGCAAAATCATGAGTGGGTGACCCACATCGTTGAAGCATGAAATGGTGAGAATGTGGTTCCTAAAGAGTTACGTTTGAACCATGAGATTTGATAGCAGAAGATCAGAATGAGTTTTGGAGGCCAAAACTCAATAATATGCATGGTATCTGCTTTGTTTTTATATAAATCCTGCATACACAATCTTTTTGACAGACTTTTGGATATATAAAAGTACATCTGGACTGTTTCTTCTTGTATGTTCAAACGTGAGACTAAATATGAGGCCTTAACTCCTTAATTTGGGTTCATGATTTAATGTTAAATTTTTAGGATTTGATCTTCATATTTTATGAAATGAACTTGTAAATATTTTTAGGAACAAATTCCAATACAAGTGGGTTTAGTAAAATGGGTCTATAATAGATTCAGATAAGTTAGGGATATTTGTAGCAGTAAGTTTTGGAAGGCCACCAAGGAAAAGAACTAACTCAACTATTTATATTTTAAGATTAGGATCGTTATATAGGTTAAACTTTGGAGTATTCGATACAGATTATTCCTTGAATATGTAATCATTGTTAAGGTTTAAGAGAACATTGGGGAACATTTTGATAATCTCTTGCAGTGGGTATAATTTTATTTAAATCAATTCCTTGAATATGCAATCACTGTTAAGGTTTGGGATAACATTGGGGAACATTGGGGAACATTGGGGAACATTTTGATAGCCTCTTGCAGTGGGTGTAATTTTATTTAAATCAATCCTCAACTTAATCAATACCAAAAACTTTCTTCCTTTGAACTCTTCTATTTGTTTTCCGCAAGCATCTTTTGAATGATAATGTGACTTGTAGAGAAGTTTTGGAATATTTGATTGATTTCTCTCTTTGTTCTAATTTGTTTTATATGCTTTTGATTGCAGAGGTTAGTCCAACATCAACCTACTCAATATCCTACACCAAAGGAACTAAGTATTGGTAAGATCAAGTTTAAGGCCTTTGATCTTGGTGGTCATCAAATTGCCAGAAGAGTCTGGAAAGGCTATTATGCTAAGGTATGGGTTATGTTTCTATTGTATTTAGGATGAGATTTTGTGTTCTTGAGCTCTATTTTTCTCTACTCTGTTCCATTTGTTTATATCTTTAACATGGATAGTGGTTTCTAATAAGATTAGTATTTGATTTTTGTGTTGATGGGTTTGGATTAGACAGTAGTAATGCAATCATTGTGGAGGAGTAGGGATTCAAAGCCACATAATTGTTTCTGTTATAGCTTTGAAATATTAAATATTTACAGGATGCTGTCTCCATTTTGACTTTTAATAAAGATAATCCTAAAGCCAGAAATCTAGAGTTCTTCATCTTTTAGTGCCAATATATATGTTTTTCTTTTGCTTTTACAACAAAAATTCAAGTAATTATTTAATATCTAGTGAGACCACATCTGTCCAACGTTCATGTAGAAATAAGGTGAGCAAATCAATTTTTCTCTGTACTCTGTTTCGATTGTTTACATCTTTCACATGGATAGTGGTTTCCGATAAGATTGGTATTCGATATTTTGAGTTTTACTTTGAAAATTTTGGGAGCTGGTGTCTTGATATTGGAGAGTTCTTTCTCCTTCTCTAGTCCTTCCCAAACTGGACATTTCAACAGATAGGGTTCCCAGATCTATTTCTATACATTCGTTGCTAGTCTATTATACTGTGAGGTCGTTTAGTCCTAAAGGTAACTGCGGTCTTAATTGTGAGACATCCCTTGTATTTTTTGGATTACTAGTAGCTTAAACTTTCATTCATTTTTGTGTCATTCTTAGCTACTTTCTTTTTTTGGTTTGTTTTCCTTGGTCGAGTATCTAAAAAATGGCATTTGTCCATTTTTCATGTTCTTATTTACCTTCAATGCACTAACTTAATGCTCACAAGAAGGATTAGAGCATATGTTTTGGAAAAAGTAAATTTTCATTATTTTTTTTCTCATGTTTTGAGAGAGATAGTACCATCACATGTTCTACAGTGATAATTATATTACCAAATGTCAACCCTATTTTCACACGCTATAGTCCCCTACAAAACTTAAATACAACTTTGGGGTGTTTATGAGTGATGTTTTTGTTGTGTCAAGTTTGGTTGATTAAACACTTAACAAATTTATTTATAACTATAATTTTTAGTAAGTTATCAATTCTAATGGTTAAAACTGAGCTCGACACTTTGATAAGTAGGGAAACTTGTGGAATTTTACTGGTGGTTGTTGGTGTGCTCTTCTTATGAGGGAGTAAGAAAGTGATTAAAACATTAGTCTTTTTCCCAAGTATGGCTTGTGAAGAATGGTTTAAGTTTGATATCAATAGTTGTGTGGATAAAATATATGTGATGCTTAATGACCCAATATTACCAGAATTGGAATCGCCAATAAATTGGTGAGGCAAAAGAGTCAAAGTTTTGAATTGGATTGGGAAAAAATTTAGAAAAAATAGGCAAATACAAAAATTAAATATCTACACATATTCTGAATTAAAAAGAACATTTTTCCTTAATATTTAAATGAGCCATGTCCATAATACATATATTGCAAGATATTAATAGATGTCTGAAAGGTATCAATATATGCACAATTCTCATCCATAAGATGAGTCTAGATAGATAAATCATTGCCTATACTGGGATCATATTCATTAATAGCACTCTGTGGCCCCCTCCTCTAAGCTCTAGCCCTTGCCTCTACCTTGAATGGTTTAAGTTTGATATCAATAGTTGTATGGATAAAATATACGCAAGGCTTAATGACCCAATGTTACCAGAATTGGAATCTGCAATAAATTGCCAAGGAAAAAGAGTCAAAGTTTTGAATCGGATCGGGAAAAAATTCAAAAAAAAAAAGCAAATACAAAAAATTAAATATCTACACATATTTTGAATTAAAAAGAACATTTTTCATTAATATTCAAATGATCCATGTCCATATACTGCAAGATATTAATGGATGTCCGAAAGATACCAATATATGCACAATTTTCTCATCCATAAGATGAGTCCATATAGATAAATCATTGCCTATACTAGGATCATATTCATTAATAGCACTCTATGCCCCCCTCCTCTAATCTCTGGCCCTTGCCTCTACCTTGAATCTCGAAGTTGATCCTCAAGGACGTTAGTCAACACACTCAACAAGGTATAATTAGAAAAATTTCCCATGCTTAAATAAGTGAATTTTCTCGACTAAAGGGTGCATTATTATTAAGGTCATGACACAGGAGTTCAACGATCAACACCACCAAAATCAAGGTACATAGAGAGGTTGATGTGCTTGATTAAAAATTCCAATCGCTTTCCCTTATACATGATAGATTCGAGTGTAAATGTTGCATGTCTGAAATCCTGAAAACTGTTAAGTCTTTTGAATTTTGGATGGGATTTAAAATTCTACTTTTTGCATATGAACTCGATGAGTTTGGAACCACTCTTAAACATCCTGAAACAATTAATGATAATGGTAAAACTTTAAGTAAAATGAAAGAGAAGAAAGATAAGGAGAATGCCACTTTTACTTTAACAATTTAATAATGCCATTACCACTGAACACCTCCAGTAGATATACTTATAAGCATTTAATGATTATTTGTCAGACTTTGCCAGCATTGGTTTGTTAGAAACTACTTAATTGGTAAAAATAATTGTGGATTGTGTCTTTTTTTATTCTAGATTGATGCAACTACTGTGTTTTTTATTGTTAATTTTTTCTAAAGTTCCAACTTTCCAAATCTATGTTAAATTTGTCAGTATCAATTTGATTAGAGTTTTACTTCCTAGAAAAAATTTCTTCATATTTTTCATAGTAGTTCTGTGTATATCATATGAACCATAATGATATGCATATACTTTACATCACCAAACAATAGTTAAAGGGATGATATAAACATTCTATTCCAATGCTTTGATTGATAATACTTTGAAAATGGACTCATGGAATACAAGTATTATATAGAAGAGATAGCACTTGCCCTTGTATGGGGTTGACTTGGCCAATGATAATTTTCCCATAGGTTGGAGTGACTTGGAACCCTTCTACATATTTAGGGGCATTTAGAAATGACATGGCACCCTCTCCTTGCACACATGTTGAGGCTACTTTATACTGGAAGGAGGAAGACTAACATTGTTTAGGGAATCCTTTTAATGATTAGATGTGAACCCTTCATCACATTGAAGGGTCATAAGATGGCATGGTGGCACATATTCCCACTAATTGATATAGAGAACACCCTATGCAAATAGGGGGGTAACAAGAGGAAAACCTATGTTTAGGAGGCAAAATTTCCTAGCATGTCACCCTAGGGATGCCTATTGTTTGGTACTGGGTTTGCAACTAGGATCCAAGGTGCATAAGAATCAATTTCCCTTGGCTGAACTCCTAGTTAATTGCATCAACATATCATAGGATCTTGTTTACATGTTCTTTGTATGAATTCCCTGTTTTTATTTCATCATCCCCCAATTCAGGTACTCCTTGCATCATGAATTGATGTTGACAATCAATAAATCTTGTGGTTAGTTTTTTATGGAAAGTAATTGGAATCATTTTGATGTTACAACAAGCAACACTTACGACATAAATTAAAGTGTTGAAGTGATTGCATAGAGTATAAAATGGCATTTGGGTAAGAATTTGAACCGGACAAGAATTTTGCAACACACCCATGTATAATTATTAGGAGATTGAGGATGTTATTAGATGGAGAACTACAGAAGGAGCTTTGTGGCCATATCTAGCATGTGTATCGCTCATGTGAGGATGCTCTATGATTCAAGAATTTGCATAGTTTTTCATTTCATGATTAATATCATTTCATGATTAATAAGGCAGAGTAACTAGTAGTCAAACATCCTATATTCAAGGACCATCACACATTAATTGGCAGGAAATTGATATGCGAGGAAACAAATATGGTAAGGACTGGAAAGTGCTATATTTCACCTGTATAATTATTAGGAGATTAAGGGTGTGATTAGATGGAGAACTACAGAAGGAGCTTTGTGGCCATGTCTAGCATGTGTATCACTCATGTGAGGATGCTCTGCAATGCAACAATTTGCATAGTTTTGCATTTGATTATTGATAAGAGAGGGAAACTAGTGGTTAGACACCCTATCTTCAAGGATCATCACACGTCAAATGGTTGGCAAAGTGATATATGAAAAAACAAATATGTTAAGGGCTGGAATTTGTTGTAGACAATGACAATGCGATTTGGCATGCCGCATGATATTTGAAAATCCAATTCTGAGTGGATTAATGGAGGAAGATATTTAATTAAATTCATTAATTAGTGGGTTTGATTTAGATAGTGTGTACTGTGTGTTTTATTATGACCATCTGTTTTTGGTTTAATGATTGTCAGGTTATGTTGGTAGCTTGACACTTATATGAGTAACATTTCCATGAATCTGTCCCTATGCAACAAATGGACCCTATCCCTTATCAAAGTACCATTGACTTCCAACTTGAAATTTGATGTCCAATTGATCTGAAGTTTAGGGATTGGTAGTAGATACACGCTTATAGAGCTAAATCAATTTAGTTGATGTTTAATTCTCTCAAATCTTGTTTTCTCTGGTGATTGTCAAGGTATGCTGGGCCCTAGAAATTACATGGGTAAGAAGATTTTGGGTATTTCTAGCGTCGAACTCTTACTGAAGATGGAAACAGAGGATTCTGAACTGTGGTTTGAGTCTAGTCTTTGTAAGATTTAAATTGTGTCCCAATCTATGTTTTTCTAGCTGAACATGAGTCATGACTAAGTTGTATGAGTAAATGCTCCAGGCCTTGTAGAATGTAAACAAGCAAAATTTAATTGGTGCTATACAGACAAGGCAGAAGTCAATCACAATGTACACAAATTAAAGGTTTGTCCATAATGCAACATTGTAAACGTGAAGAGGATATATGGAACATAAAAAATGGAAGAAATACAATTTGTTACCAAAGAATGATTAGAAGTGTGTTTTCTTCTTTTCTAAATTGTTATTCCTGTGATGTTTTAAAAAATTGTTAGTTATTCCCTTTTACACAAATTAATAGAAATTTGTAGATTACTTATTAAAGCGTGTACTCATTTTTAATTTCATTTATCATCGTAGGGGGCCTCTTGTACCATAAAACTCAGAACTAGCCAGACTTAAAGTTTAGATGATTTTTACTGTTGTTTATGCTCAAAGTTGGGTTTTGATGGTACTTATACTTTCAATCTCAACCTCGAATTTGCTACAGCCTTTTGGTCATTGATTTTCAGTGGCTGGAATATGGCTTTTGACCACTATTTGTGCTCACAACTACCTAAAAGGTGCCCAGATTTGAGTACTAGGGCATTTTTTATGGTGGAATTAAACTCAAAACCCAAGATGAAGAGTGTTTACCTCATGAATGATTCCCAAAATTACTATAGGTCTCTTTTCAATGTTTTCATGCCTAGAAAGCGCCTATAATTAGGGTTTTAAGACTACTTGTTGCTGTTATTCATGCCCAGACATTAAAGTAAATATGACAGGCTTGATCTCTACATTGTATGATAGGCTCATAAAATTAAATAAGAAATAGAGTGATTTTGTATATGAAGTCTTTGAGTTCAATAATAGTGAAAATATAATCTATTAGCTTGTTTTAATTTGATGGAAGAGTAAGTCATCTGTGTAAATCTTTATCTTATATGGAATTGAATTTGAGTTTAGCAATTGAAATCTAGATAATCAATGGGAATCTATAAACATGAGAATTGTGTGCGCAGATGCTAAAGGGATTATACGTATAGAATCTATGTTACGTATAGTGATTGATATTATGCTCGACATTGTTACTCTAATTTCAACATTGTTAGATTTGTATAACAAAGAAGATATGAAGGATAAGTGTTCTATCTAATGTGTTTTGATGAAGATAAAGCATCTCAGTTTCCTTATTGAAAAGGATAGGTTATGCTAAATACATAGATTCATTTAGTGGATCTTTCAAAAGCTAGGCATCTTGGCTAAATATACAAAGGATCATTTGCAAGTTGTACAACTTGGGCTTAGAATTCATTGATATATTATTCATTTCTTCATTGATGTGATGTCAATGCTTGCTATTTCAAGTTGGTGAATAAGAAATTATAGAAATTGTGTTAAAAATGAGTCATTATATACCTATTCAGTACACACCATAGGAGAGATTTGTCATCATCCAAGGCAATGATCCTTTATGTTACATAGAACAAAGTCTACATATGTGTATGTCATGAATGTTGGGATTTTACGGCATGATGTATGTCATTCTTGTTTGAATTTTGTGGATTGTTTGCCAAAAGAATAATGTGGAGCATAATTTTTTATTCTATTAGTTTATCGGTTTGTCAAGATTCAGGTTCCCACATGTCTGCTGGACCATTAAGGGACGAGATAACAAGTGGAGTCCCCACTTGCCTTGAATCTAGTCGGTGCATTTGTCTTTCATTAACACCTTCCAGTTGTATTAGTGTTATACCTCCTTCGGGGAAAGAGTCAATTAAAATTCATTGAAAGAGTCAATGTAAACACTCATGGTAAGTTAGGTCAATATAAATTGATAATGTGCCATTGTATTAATTTTATATCATTTTTCTCATGTAGGATTCACTTCTGGTTTCTATATTGATTTGGAATTTCAATTTTGGAATATTAAGTAAGATGTCAAACATGGATTGTGGAAAGAAAAATAAAACATAAAAAAAGCGGATGTAATATCATATTTTTAAAAGCCTCAATCCAATAATCCACATCCTATTCATGCTTCAATCTCTCTTAAGCAAGGTATCAGTGAGAGATATGTCAACACTTTTGAGAATGCATCTGCAACCCAGACAATGTATGGTAGAATACATTCCTCTAATGATCAAAGTGAGACAAATGCATTTCCATCTGAAATTGGTAGTTCAAATGTTGAAGATTTTCCATTGCAAGGTGACACAATGCATTCACGGAAAAGGGAAAAGGGACAATGGGACGAAGGGAGAAAATTCAAAGTTGATTGGGTGTCAAGATACCCATGTATTGAACCAATACCTCCAACAAATGAGAATGAGACCTCACAAGAAGTTAAATGCATTTCATGTAGTTGGAAACTTGGCAAGGTAGTGAAATTGCAGATGAAGTTAGACACAATCAAGAAGAATGTTGGGAAGGTGTATGATAAGAAAACTACAAATGATGAGAATAAATATAATGCCAGATGGAAATTTGTTAGTAAATGTTGACATCTCTAATTTGAAGTGGAATATAATGAATTCTTACTAAATAAGAAAAAACTCAAGGAAAGTGGAGGAACCATCACATCTCAATTTGGAAAGATGATGGAAACAAATTTGTTATCAAATACAATACAATTAAGCACTGTATTTCACCTCCTATCCAATGGTTGTCCTATGAAAGATTATCAAAAAATGACGAAATATATATCTTTTATTCAAGTGCCAAATTTTCCATCTTCGCATTGGTCTTTATCAAGTGGCAAAGAATGGGGAAAATATCTAGCTCATGTAGAAAAGGACAATATGTAAGAGAAGATTGCAAATGCTACATTTTTGTCACTGTCTTTGGCTGAAGTTACAGCTATTGATAATACTTCATGGATTTGCATGAGCATTTATATGGTCAATGACCATATCAGGCATTCCTATCTACTTGGAATTTATAAAATGATCAAAAGTTCTACATCAGAAAATATTTATGAACTTGTTATTGATAGTTTGAAGGAAATTGGATGTATGGATCATTCCATGATTGTAAAAAAGTTAGTATGTGTTGGAGTAGATGGAGCATCAGTAATGCAAGGACAAAGGAATGGCCTTTGTGCTAGAATGCAACTCTCGACTTCACCGTATATGCTTAGTATTCATTGCATGGCTCACGGGATGAATCTTGCATTTAAAATAGTGAGCAACTTTTCATTGGTTTCAAAGGTTGAATATCTTGTATGTGATGTTCATGCATACTTTTGTCGGAGTCCCAAACGATTTTTAGAGTTTAAATTTTTTTTCTTATGGTGTTACAAATGGAAAAAAAATTAAAAGATGTTGATACAAGATGGATATCATTGAAGGGACCAGCTGAAAGACTATTCAATGAATATGCATCCTTGGTAGGGGTGATGTATGAACATCGCTCAAGTGTAGAAAAAGTTCAAACTCTTCTATTTCTACTAACTGGTATAGAGACATTATTAATATTGGCTGGAATTATTCCTATGCTTCATGAAATGAATAACCTCACGAAGATGGCTCAGAGTCGCACGATGTATATTGATGAATACACAAGAGAAAGAAAATTAACATGTCTTGCATTGGATAATTTGTATATTATGGAAGAGTCTTTTACAGATTTAGCATTTATAAATTGGAGGAAGATAATCGATATAAAAAATGATGAGTTTTGTTTTAAGTTTGATGAAAAAGGGATGCTATGTATGGCAATTCATGGGCATATGGTTCCCTTTTATTATAATGAAAAGATAGGAAGATCCACCAAACAATGCCCCGTCTCAAGAGAACGATTTCATGATGTTGTAATTTCAGTGAGATACAACTTAAAAGAAATTGAAAAATCACTATCATCAGAGATAAGATAACGGTTTCCTCGAGATAAATTGTTGAAGGCCATGTCTATTGTATACCCTCAATATTGGGACCATAGTCAAAATTCAAAAACTGTACAAGATGAATTTATAAAGAAAACCAAGATTTTGCAGAGCCATTTTTGTTGAGAGGCCAAGATACAAGGAGAACATATTCAAGGTATTTTAGATATAAAACAATGATAGATCAATCCGAATGGTTTGGTAGAACAATGTGGGGCCAATTTTCTCCATCGGATAGTAAAGAATATGGTGCAATTACAAGATTATGGACTAAGCTCAGTGGTAGCGAAATGCTATGGGAAAGAATGTCATAATATTTCAAATTAGCGGATTTATGTCAAACCATGACTTTGGGATCAGTGGAGGATGAGAGAATAATTAGTGCATTGACATTCTTGAAATCAAAGTTGAGGAACAAGCTTGATAAAAATATGGATACATGCTTAAGATTATATGTAACAAAGTATGAGGTTGACAATTTTCCATATGAAAGAGCATTATCTCTTTAACGATCAGATCGTGAAAGAATGAGAGAAAACTATATAACAAATATTTCTAATGAACTTGATGTGGAAAATGAGGACCGGATCCAGAATGTCGAAAATGAGGACTAGAGCCAGAATGTCAAAAATGTCGAAAATGAGGACCAGGGCCAGAATGTGAATTGGAAATTGGATTTCACCTAAGATTGTATATGATCTAATACACATTAAGGACTCTTGAGTCTTATTTTTTTCTAGATGTTCCATGTACCCTTGTTGTTGATCACTATATGTGAATTTGAGGTTGTTTTTTAGGTAAAAATAGATTCTACATTGTACTTTTTTGTTGTAACATTGATGATTTGAGCTACATTACCTTCATGCAGCTTATTTTAATATTGATGTTTTGATCTTTATCTCTTACATTGTCTCTTTCTTGTATGTGACAGGAAGTGACAGTGGAATTTGTGAAAGCTAGGCCTATGAGCTATCTCTTCACATAGATAGTGTCCTAACATTAAAGGATAAATAACTAATTTGACAACACTTTCGCTAACAAAGAATGAGCTCATTCAAGTACATGAACCTGTGTTGGTGTTTAACAGGAATATATTGAAAAAATTTTATGGTTTGTTTATTGCTTTTGTTTGAAGCATTTTGTTGCTTTTTCAAGTTTGTGTGTATTTTGGTTAAATATTGTGTTAGTCCCTTGAATGCTTCTAGTTATCATTTGATGCTTAATTTATCCATTTGTTGTAGCTTGAATCAAGAATGGTTTTAATCGGTTTCCATTGATTCAGGTTTTGAGAAAACACATTTTTATTACATTTTAGCTGCATGAATTAATTGTTTTCACTTTTTCAAATCTCAATTCTTTTATGTTGAATGCATATTTTATTTGTAAATACTTATCATTATTCAAAAAAATAAATGAGCTCTACAGACCTAAGCAAAGAGAAAAATGGTCTATGCACTAGGTTCCTATGAATTGATCGTGGGATACCTATTGGCACGAGACCAACATTCATCTAATGCAATAATCAATTGGCATAATTATAATGCATAATTGTATTAGCCTCCAGTGAAAACTATTCTTCCAGAAGACTGTCATTATCAACCAAAGAGCTTGTGAGGTTGTTTGTACTTCATTGATGGTACTGCTTCTCTATTGTTTAATTCCTGTATATTGTTGAGGCTATTGCTTTTCTTTTTTTGAGACAATGATTCTGTTCCAGCTGTATAATTTTTTTGGACAGGCATTCGTAATTGGCATCCATACATTTTCAGGGAAGTTTCTATTCAACATACTTATTTTCTGGGTTAGATTTCCTTACCTATACATCTAACATTTTTAGGGAAGTTTCTTACATGTACACACACTCTTACATATCTACACAAGTTGAGTTTTTTTTTCCTACCTTGTTGGATGCTTTTATGCAATCATCATTTCCAAAATTGTAATATCCTTATTACTGCAAAGGGAAAGTTCGCTAAGTTTTACTCCTAATATGTTCACTTGTTTGGTTTTGTACTTCCTTCAAACACTTCCTAAACTCACTAGTTTACTCATTGTTTGCACTTTAGATATGATTCTTGGACTGTCTATTATAATTCTGAATATGTTTGCTTGTATATCAAGATATTTTACCATGATTGTTTCAACACCCAATCATTAAGTTCATGTAATTTTAACAAGAGGATAATATATGTGGCAAATACCTTGACAAACTAGAAATGCATAAGACTAGCAAGGAATATAAATTCATGTATTTATTAATGAAGCAATAGGAATATGCCTGAAGTGACACTAGCTGATTTGAAGCATGGAACTTTTCCCAACACATATGTAATGTAGTATCCCTTGTTGTAGAGGTCTCCCAATAGTAGTAACAAGTTTTCCACAACAGGTATATGCTTACCAATATATATTAATGTTGCCCAACAACGTGATATACACCCCACAGTTTCTCACAATCAGGAAATCCTCCACTCAGTAGTTAGATATGAAAGGATACTGCCCAACAATTTTAATTGTTTTCTATCTTGGCTACGGGCATGGTTTAACTCACTTTCTTGTTTTATACTATCTTTTATAACCCTGTTAAATGACTGTTGTAGGTTTCTTCTCTTGTAAATCTGACTTCTAGACAAATTTCTACTGTTGATTTGGCTGCAATATTTAATTGAACACTTTAGATATTTCTTGTTGTTGTTGACTGTCATATATCAAGCTATTGGGAACATTGTTTGGTGCTTATATGGTCATAGTTATAGTGTTTTCTTGGGTGGAAAAACATAATATGCAAAACATATATAATATTGCACTCCCAGCAAATTGTCTAGCACACTAATAAGATTTGAATAGATAAGAACAAATCCATAAGAACAAATCTTGATCAAGAGAGATTGTAGTGGTTGTTCAATATTTTGAACCTCAAACATAATCATTAGTCAAAGGACCAACACCATTAGTTGCTAATACAAGTACATATTAAGCATAACTTGTAGCACCTATAGCATATTAAGTGCCTATAAAATACCTATAAGAACAGTCAGGGAAAATAGTATAGTTGGCATAAACTAGGGTTTTCTACATATTTTTAACTACTATTGGATCCGACAAATGTATATTTTTTTGTTCAAGTGGTGGTGGGGGGGTTGATTTTTGATGCGATTAAGACTCCCTGACCATTTGCTGGATGGAAAAATTGAATTTGTCTCTCAGTTGTTGTTCTCAGAGTCCCTATCCTCTCTGTTCCTCATTTTTGGTCTATCGGTTCAATTATTATGGAGCCCTAAAGAATGCCAAACATAATCCGAACCCCAATTCATCGGTAGTCTAGTATCTTGTGCTTTTTATTAGACTGTGTATTTCATCGAACTGTCAAGGTCATCCCTGCTTCAATTTATAAGGTATTCATCTATTATGATGGATCTGGGTAGAAACAGGAGATCACCTACTTGTGATGTTGAGTTGGGACTTTTATAATTATATCTATATTGTGGCTCTACCATTGCATTGGGAAACTTATTAACGAATTCATTGTTTTTACTGATTAAAGAGGAGGGGTATTAATGTTTGAGGTGGGACTTTTTTAATTGTACCTACAATGTGGCTCTACCATTGTGTTGGGGAAATTTATTGACAAATTTATTATTTTTACTGATTGAAGAGGAGGGGTATTAATGTTGAATGGAATCCAAACAGAGGGATATTCCACTGAAGTGAGATAGTTTGCAACATCACATAGACAACAACTGCAATTCAATATTGAGAATATATTTCATTACTGTAAACAAAAGATAGATCCCTTGGAGAGCAACTTACTCATCACTTGGAACAATAAATATGCTTACATTCTTCTCAACATATATTAGTAAGTGTCTTATGTATTCCAATGAGTAAGCTATGCATGACCCACAGGATATCAGTGTCTGTGGTGATAAAGGTTCCCTTCTTGGCCTCAGGTCCTTCCTTCCTGTATTAAGGATAAGCTTATTTAAAGGAAAATTATGGCTGTTAGATTCCCTCCTTTTCCAAAGGGGAGTCAGCTGCAAAGTCTCCATCCAATGTTCCATCTTTGGAGGGTATTAATCTAGGTTGTTCAATTAAAGGTGCTTCTCTTATTTAAGTGATATAATTAAATATGTGGTTAGATCTATCAATGAATCAATGGTTCTCAAACCCAAAAGTTGTCTCATGATGCAATATTCATAATGAAGATATCAGGCCCTATCCAGGTTCATAAAGTATCATCAAAATATGTTTGTAATAACATTAAAGCCTTCAAGATGAGGCCTTGATCTACTGTTTTAATAGAGATTGGCCAAACTATGATGATTTCATGAGCTGGATAAGTGACAACTAGACAACAAATTTATTGGTAAGATTCCATGTTTCAGGGATTTTCATAGTTTGTTACAATGAAGTTGAAGATATGAAGAGAGTAATGGAAGAAGGGTCCTCGATTTGGGGTGGGGTTGGTTCTTCTTGGCAACTTGGTTCCCGGAATTAAACCCATCTTCCATGTTTATCTGGGTGACAGTCCCTAGTTTATCCTTTCCCTTATGGGAAGACGAGGTTATGGAGAAAATTGGTAAGGCCTTAGGTAAGTTTATTAGGTTTACATAAGTAAGAAAGATGGCGGCTTCTTCTATTAAGCAAGAATACGTGTACAACTAGCTTAAGTAAAGGACAACCAAAATAGATAAGCCAAATGTACAACTAGTGGAAGATATATTTTTAAATGCAATTAAATAATGTAATATAAATTTTAAATTTAATTTTAAGATATGTTAATTATAGAAAACAAATTTGATGAAGATCCAATATAGCCCACCTTATTTTGTCAAGATGCATATTGTTTGACTCTTATTTTAAGATAAATATTGTTTGACTCTTATTGCAAGTTGTAGATAGAAAAACAAATGCTCACTAACTTACCAGCTTCAGTAAAAGATGAATTAAGGAAGAAACACTTGAAGTGATATTTCTTTACTCAAAAGAGATTACATTCCACTCAAAAGAGATTACATTCCACACAATAGAGAGAAACCTGAATACTTAATTGAGGAGCTCAGTAAGTCTATATATGGTGTGTTTACATTGCACGGACATATGAGTCCAGTCCATCTCTAAATAATTATACAACTAATTCCACCACCATTTTCCTTCTTTATTTGTTGCTCCTAATACGATCTTTACTTTTGTTTATAAAGGAGAAAAATATAGACTGGGAAGAAATCAGATTCCTACTTCTCCTCCTTGAAATCGTAAAGATAGGTTCCATTGTCACTCCTCATTGTTGGATCAAAATTCGATGTCCTTGGTTCAATGCAGCCTTCAGGAACATGAAAATTGACATGCTAGGCAGCTTGACCAGCTGTAGTCCCCACCATCAATTTTAGGAGATATGTCTTTCCTTCCACCCAATCCTAATCCTAAATCTACTCTACCTATTTATGCACACATACATATATCTTAAGTTCGCATTGTGGCTCAGGGATAAGAAAACTAACCATAGAAGGTTCCCCTTTTGATGGAATCCTCATTATCTTCTCCAAGAGCAGCCTTAGCCATGTACTTATCAGCCAATTTCACACATTTCACATTATCCTGCTCTGCAACAAGCATGTTACCATACTCAAGAAGCTTCTCAATTGTCATTGCAGGATTTTCGAATGTTGGAGGGTCGTCCTTTGAGTTAACAAGTTTCTTGCCAATGTTTTGAATCCCTTAGGTTGTTTCTAAGACCCACTTTCACACCTCGTCATCATATACCCTATCTCTCAAGGCACCAAAGAAGTATGCAAAAAAGATAAACTTTCAGTTAGAACATGCAGAT
The DNA here is from genome assembly GCA_001517045.1 of Pseudotsuga menziesii. Lineage (NCBI taxonomy): Eukaryota > Viridiplantae > Streptophyta > Pinopsida > Pinales > Pinaceae > Pseudotsuga > Pseudotsuga menziesii. The sequence goes on along the minus strand of LPNX010238171.1, from coordinate 5,104 downwards.
ATACACCCAACTATTATGATTTCCTTTTGAAATTTCTATAATTACACCTGAATAAGCATTCCTACAAGCATATTTATGTAAAGGTTGTCTCAAATTTAGCTTGTTAAAAGAAGAAAGGCCTTAGGGCTTATGTCAACCTTATAAAAGGCCAAATCTTATTGGGAAAGTACGTTGATATTGCATCTCTACGGAGGTGGCCAAGTGGTTAGGATATGTACAGATGTTTTAGATAATTTCTAGGTTCATTTTGTAGGGACATAGGTCATACTATTGCATAATGTACATATGTTCAGAAAATAAATTTTGTATAAAAGCAAGAGGGTTATCTTGAATATTGGAATTATAGTAGTTTTTAAGAGTGAAGGTTTCCAGAGTTAGACATATTGTTGCTATCTTTTGGATTAAACTGTGTTGAAGTTTAGAAGTCTCTAAGTTTCGAGTGGGCACTCCACTTATCATCAAGGGTCTATCCAAAATCTAGGTAGATCCTTGATGATGGGTGGATCTGACTAGACCCATGATGATGGGTAGAGTGTACACTCGAAAAACAACAGGGTTATCTTGAATTTCAAAACTATAGTAGTTTTAAGAGTGAACATTTCTAGAATTAGTCATATTGTTGTTATCTTTTAAATTAAACTGTATTGAAGTTTAGAAGTCTCTATCTTTCAAAGTGGACATCCCACCCATTATCAGGGTCTAACCATAGTCTAGCTAGATCCTTGATGATGGGTGCTTGACTAGAGCCTTGATGATAGGTGTCCAATCAAAAAGTAGGAACTTCTAAACTTCAACACAGTTTAANATTTGTTAAAACTTTGTTAAAACTTTACAGTTGGGAAGGGAGTAATGAAGAAATTCAGTCCAATACACATACCAATTGACTGGCATGGGAAGGAATCTACAAGACTCAAAACATCATCATTGTTTACATTGTCTACTCGGAAAATACCCTGGCAGACTCCAATTTTGTCTCATTGAGTAGGAGCCTAATATAACTTCTCCATATGCCCATCACGAATCAATGGAGCATACAAAGTTGAGAAATCATTTCCTGTCACAACGATTGGAACGTGAGGATTATCTTGTTTGTTGTACATGCCAGGCAGTTGAACATTGGTTGGGTTATCAACTATGTTCATGAGGGTGGAATTGACCATTTGGTTGTTCACTGTGTACTGAGTTGTGCCACCCATTCTTCCAGCTCCTGCATCCAGATCATTAATCAAGACCGCACACACCTTCCCTTTCTTAATAATGTCATATGCTTCTTGGTATCCTTGTCTGATCATTTTTGCAGGCTCTCCTACATCTTCACTCTCCAGTTCCCAGTACTTATCATAATTGAGCTACAAAGACACAAAAGCCAAAGACAAGTTAAAAACTAGTAGGAAATGGCTTGTTGAAACAATGAAAGTTTTAAGGAAGTATATTTTTGTTGTAAATTACATTAACCCTTAAATTGTTACTGGTGTCAATTTGGGAAAACCATAAGAAAGCTACGTAAATTTCTAAGCTCCTGAAATTTCAAAAAAATATATATATGTTTCATTGATTGGAAATCATATCAATATTAGAAACTAAAAATCTCCCTTGAATTTTACACTCCATTGTTATGTGTACAGTGTAACACTATCTGTAAGTAGCCTAAACTTTGTTACTTTTCCACACAATTCCTCTGATTGATTCCAATTAGTCTCTATGGCCACACTAAGCAATTACAAAGTTAAAATGACCTCGTAATCAATATTTTTCCCAAGCATGTTGGAGAAGACCTCACTCTTAAGATCAAAAGAACAAGCATCCATGCATAATAAAACTCAGTGTGTATTTGTGCTTAGTTTCCTAGAAATTGAATGACACCACATATTTGTGCCAAAGGGAAAGAATGGGAAATATTTCTCACTCGATTTTGAGCTTTGCAAACACAATCTCACATTGGAAGGACTTTCCTTGACCTTTGCGTCCCTAGATACCAAGAATGAGTGGAACCTACAAAAAATATGAAAAAATTGTAATCAGCAGAGGGTTTTCCATTGAATTCAAGAACATATACTGAACATTCAACCAAATGGAGGACATCCCATACCTTAATGTTAGGCAAATTCATGAAATTATTCGAGATGTGAACAATAATCTTATCCATAAAAGCAGGAGCAATGTAGTACCCATCCATTTTGTTGTCAAATCCATAGTTGGTTAAAAACAATAATTCTGTATATTATCAAGCAAATTCTGCTTTTCTGGTGTAAATTTATAATTTTAGACCCCTTCCAAAGTAAAAATTAGAGATCCAATTAGATCAACATGGAGTACATGAGTTAGTTCTTAAGAATTATACCCAAGTTTCGCAGACTAAAGATATGTGGTCGGTATTTTGATTTAAACTGAAAGCATATATAATAGCAAAATTTAGAAGTTGGGAATAGAAAAATACAAAGCTAACTAACTGAAAGGAAGGGACACAATTTAGAAAAATGTACTTTCATTGAGTAGTACTGATATAGTCATAATAACTCATAATGGCATTTTGTGTGCCAGCCCCCATCGGAGCTTGGAAAAGGGAATCAACCATTCCCTTTCCATGTCTAATATCATGTTGGTCATCATATACATCGTATGCAAGACCTTTCCATTTGTCCTTTTTAGTTTGCTTGGTCTCATCAATTTCAACAACAACCCTCAAGTGATTTTCCTTTCTGAAAGTGTGGGGGGCGTTGTCGCTGGTCTTCTTCAATTCACTTCCAAAAAATGAAGTGCTAGGGATCGTCTTTAGGATTAATGCTTGTCCACTGGACAAAGGCAGACTCTTCTAGCACAAAATAACCACCAGTTTTTAGTATAAGTATCATCAGACAAGATCTTTAAACAAAGAAAGACACTTAGCAAGACAGATATACCCTCCAAAAAAACAATTTGCAGGTTTAATGAAATACTCATTGCATGGGTAGAAATCTAAATTGTAAGGCCTAAATCTGCTAGTGCAGACCTCCCAAACCAGGGTGGTAAATCCCTAAACTTCACAAGCTCAAAATAAAACATCAAGGTCTAAAGGGAAGTTTTCTCATTTAAGTTGCCATTTGATATGGACTGAATACAAATCGCAAGCACACAAAACAAGAAGAAAGGAGCCATTTGAGCACGATTGCTCATCCAAATAGCAAGCAGACACTATAAATACTAAAAAATGATCAAAGTTCATTTTAACTCCAAGATCAGTTCCAGGATAGGATTCAAGTTCAAGTTTGAAATTTGGCTACATCCATTTTCCCAGTCTATCAAGAGTTTTGAATCAACTAGCGCCTGTAATGTTCCGATCCCTTTTTCAACTGTTTCTTTCAAAAGCATCCACAAAACATATGTCTCGGCTCTATTATTGGTTCCTTCCCCTACTCCATATACTTCCAAGCAAAGAATTGAGACTTTGTCAAGTAAAGAAGTATCCCTGCCCCACACTTACCAGGTGTTCCTTGAAAAACACCATCAAAGTAACCCCAATATTTTGTGAAATCTATAACTAGGTCTAAAATCCTTCTTGATTTTTTTTGTTGGTGAGGCGTACAAATTTCTCCATATGACAGTATGATTTGATGTGAAACCAATCCTACAGTCAATTATTTACCTCAGAAAATACATTACGACTTGCATAAGAATTCTCCCCATTTTCATCTATTATGTCTTCATCCACATTAAATTTTCCAAGGTTTCTAATACCATCCAAAGAAGAAACCTTTGAATCACTAACTTCACTAGGAGCATTAGACCATGTATTAGAGAAGTCCTTGTAATTTAAGCGTCAAACACCAGAGTCACTGTTTAATGTAATCCCATAAGCATTTATCAAACCTATCTCAGATTGTGTTGAAGAAGATTCCATAGTTTCTAATTCCATTTCTTCAGAATTTTCTAGCACATGGTAACCACATTCTGCACCTACAAGAAACTAACATAGCCACATTTTAAGGACTAACCAAAACTACAATATCAATATGCTATAATATAGAAATTATACACACTACAAAATAAACAATGGAACATGTAGACCACTGCCATATTCTACTGCTCTTCCATTACAGCTAAACAAAATTGTTGCTATAGGAAAAGGAATTATTCATTAGCAAATGCAAATTTCTACTTTTGAGATGCATGACATTGATGCACTTGTTGAGTTATGGATGTTTTGATAATCTACACATTAGTTAGGTTCAATTGGGAAGAAATTAAAGAAACTATTTATTATTAAAAAAATATTATAATACATAATATTTTTCAAACTAATTAAAGAGAACTTGAAAATAAAATAAAATACAAACAATTGTTTGTATTAATATATACTTTCAAACTTATTTCAATGTGTACATGGGCATAATTTGTGTTGTTGATTGACCAAAAATAATAGTTAAGGTATTCGTGGAAGAGTCTTTTCAACTAGTCATCCTATTGGTAGTTCTCATTGAATGTGAATACACAAAAACTGATTTTGATGTGAATACACGTTTTTCTTGAGGCTTATCTACCTCTAATCTCTATGAATTAAGGTATTAATACTAGACATTTTGGGTTTATGTTTTTAGTCATTCAAGTGTGTTCATCATGTTTCATGTCAAACAAGTGGTTGAACTGAACATTCCAAAGGACTAAACACTTGTTGATTTATGGTGCTCCTTGCCATACAAAACTCAGAACTAGCCAGACTTATAGTTTAGATGATTTTTACTGTTGTTTATGCTTAGAGTTGTGTTTTGATGCTACTTCTACTTTCAATCTCAACCTAGAATTTGCTACATCCTACTGTTCATTTATTTTCAATGGCTGCAATATGAATTTTGACCACTATATGTGCTCAAAACTGCCTAAAAGGTGCCCAAATTTGAGTAATAGGGCATTTTTTTATAGTGGAATTAAACTCAGAACCCACTACTAGATTTCGATCTAAAATCCGACGGTTTTTTCCGATGGCGCGCGGATTTTTTATTTTAACAGTGCCAAAAATCAGGAAGATAATTTTTTTTTTGTAATGATGATGATTAGCGTCGCTTAAGCGACGGCTAGGCTTGCAAGCGTCGCTTAAGCGACGTCTATCCTCCTAAGTGTCGCTTAAGCG
>LPNX010238156.1:132652-147854 GCA_001517045.1 Pseudotsuga menziesii | reverse complement strand
GACCACCAGTCATCGTACTGGAACCATGTCTTGGTCCAGGACCATAACAGGGTCCCCCACACGATGTGCAGACGTGCGGCTGGCTCTGAGGCACATCGGATGTCGGTCTATCCCCACCAATAGATGTCCCTCCACCACCAGAAGCTGGTGGTTGTACACCAGCAGAGGAAGAGGGCGCTCTTTGGTCAATAGAGGCTGTGTGTCGAGAGACCATCTCAGCTAGAGTAAAAAATGCATCCTATGTCTGGGAAACCATGTCATGTGCAGGAGGGATGTCTGCCCTCGGTAGCTGGGCACGGGGTGTAGGTATCTATGGATTGGCATCTCTATGCCTAGCATGGGGTCGATGTTGGGGCATTCCCCTACCAACTCCCTGGAAGCCCAACATGTCAAAATAGTTGACATGTTTCCCCATCACAAACTTTGCATACAATTTTTGGAGGAAGTACATCGATACTTCCCTATTGTTGTGAGGGGGGATGTCAAAAACCATGTACCACCTATCCATCCAGTTGTCTCTGATGGGTGGAAACGTGCACCACTCAATAGAAATATGTGACCTACTGAGCTCTGGGATGTCATCCGTCCCAGGCAGTCTAAACAATGAATAGATGGCTTGTTTTGTTATTTTCAGCTTTTTTACCTCATTGTAACTCAAGCCATCAGCATATTGTTGCCTTTTTCTCTCCCTGTAAGATGCGATGCTATACAACACATCATTCAATCTTGCGATCGTATCAACAATGGATAACAATGAATCTGACAAGGAGCGGCGAAGCTCATCTCCACCCCTCCAAGCTGAACCTATCTCTCTCAAATGGCCAATGAACCTCAGTATCTCTGCATTATTACGATCCATAGCAGCCACTGCAATCATAAATACAAATAAAATATCATTAGAAATATAAACACATGATATAATGACATATATAAGAACTGAAAACTGTATAACTATTGACATATAAACTAAATCTATCATGTAAATTTAAAGATTGATCTTGAATTTTACAGTAAAGAATAGGCGGCATAAGCTATTTAGAGTGTTAAACTATTCATAAGCTATTTATTGTTAATGAGAGGGGCTATTGTTGAATGAAGTTGGTAATCAATTTCTAAGCTATTTATTAATAATGAAGATTATTATCATTTTGATGAGGGTGATATTCAACCCCAAGATTTACATGGAAAGGTTGTAGGAGCTTTGTAACTCAACAAGGATAATGCCTCACTAGTGTTTTGATTTGAATTTTTTTTTGAATAATGTATCAGTACTTGAACATAGATTTTAATGGCAATTCTTCACATAACATGCTCATAAATTATAGCAAGGAAATAACATTAACAATGATTTAAATGGCTAATAAACAGACACCCAAAAACATAGTAAGAAGGTGCTTTTTACATGCCTGTAGCAGCCCGTTGACAGATCTCTGGAAATGAACGTTGACATACCCAAGTAATGTGGCCATACAATGTGATGCAGTGAGAAAATATTATAATGGCTGAGATCTAAAATGTGATGTAGATGACTATTGGGAAAACTTCATCTTTTACTTAAATATTCAGATCTAAAATGAGAGTTAAATATTCAGATCTAAAATTGCATAGATTCATAGCCTATCTGAAAATTGAATGTGCATAGCCTAGATTCTTAAGATAGGGGAGGGTAATGAAGTGAATGTGTACTTTAGGAAAGAAAGGGGTCTTTGAAAATTAACTATCATAGTAACTGAGTGTGATAGGTCTAACATTAACTTTTGGGAGCTAGGGTTTAACATTTTTCTTCCACTTGTGTACCTTATAATGAAATGCTACCACACATCACCTATCCTTGCACCTCTTTTTTGCGATCCCATTTTACTTTATTTTTCATTTATTTGCATTTCTTAACCTTTTCATTGACTTAGTCCCTTTACTTTAGATCTGGATTGGATAACATGGGACATAGGAAACCTAGCTTTTTGCAAGGGGAAATTTAATTCAACAACATAGACCTTAGAGTACTAGAATCTTTTAACTTTATTGAGGGGTTCATACATGGGAATAACTATGAGACCTTAGATAGTTACTGTGAGTTACAAAGGGGAACATGAAGGGGATCGATGAACTGGCTAGTGAAATGAAAAGTGGTTAGGAAAAATGGTATGTGACAGGTTAAAACACTCACTTAATTCACTAGGGTACAACTTAACGTTCAAAATGACACACTCGTAAGGCATAATGATGATAACGCTAGGGTTAGACCAAGTAATGATTAAGAACTTTAAGTGTTATGAGTCATTTTACAAGCATACAAGTAACATCCCATGAAATCACATCGTCATATAAGCAAGCATTCTAAGTGTTAAAGAGGGTAAGAGATATCACAACACTAGCGCATCTCACACTATCTTTGCTAGGCACATCCAAGGCACATAGACCATATGAATATGGGGAAAGGATATTTGACGAATGAACTATGAAGAAGCCATAGCTCTCATCTCAAGAACAATTGATCAATATATCACCCCTTTTTGAAAAAGCAGTAACACTGTATATATTTTGAAATTTTATTTGTGATAGTATTGACAATAATGTGGGTGCTAATACAACACTAATAGGATCCAATGTAAACAAGGTGATTATTAGACACCCTAATGCCACTTATTTAGTTCTTGGTGTTTAGATTGGGAATCAAGGTGTTCACGAGGTTTGCAGCCATGCTTCTCATGGAAAGCACCTCCAACTTGCATTCAATTAGTGGTTGGTGCACTGGATTTTAGAGTTTTATAGGGATGTAGAATTACAGTAAGTTTATTATTACGAGTCCATTCTTTAAAATCAACATTTATCTATTGGGATTAATGTTATTTGTATATTAATAATCAATTTTTCTATTCATGTATGATATTTGACTTGCTTGCAATTCTCATATTGCATTATAGAATTTTGAACCAAGATAATTCTTGTAATTATGCCTACTTCATGTTCCATCCTCGTCTTTCAAAAACAAATACCTCATGAAAAAAAGATGAAAAAAATTGAAAAAAATTGAAGAAAATACCTCACAAAGGGAAGGTTAATCCAAAGGTGGTGATGGAGGGCTCAAGCACACCCAAAATCGCGTATTGACAGTTGAGGTTTCCTCTTAGTTCGTCCAATAGCCACGCCGATAATGAGAAAAAGACGGCCTCGGCTGGTTTCAAATAAAAAAACAGGTTTTAAGAATCGCGCCTCCATTTTAGCAAAGGAAATCGCACACGCGATTTCCTTTGCTAAAATGAAGTCGCGATTTTGTTTACTAGCCTAGTTGGCATGACCATTGCCAGCCTTGGGACTAGGCTTGGCAGGTTCGGTGTTGCTTGGGTTGATTTCTTTTTTTTGGATGAAGAGTGAATGACTTCACTCCACCATTGCATCTAAAGGGTCCATCAACTTCTTGCACACACCCCTTAATAAATTACTTGATTTGATATAACGAATTATTCTTATGCTCAAACAACTTAGAAAGAAGTGTACCAAGGTCACCATAGTTTTGAGAGGCTATAAGATTAACAAGGTTAGTATTATATTAGAGATTGTGAAACTCCAATCTAATGTGATTGTAGGTAGGGCACACTAAGAGAAAGTGACTTTCATCCTCAACGTTCTTAAACTCACAAAGATGGCAAATCCTTTCCTCCCACAATGTTTTAGGAATTGTCCAACGCTTGCTTCACTACCAAGCTCATGAGAGTTCATTCTTATTTTGGTTATGTTATTTTTCTTCTTTGAGCTAATTAAAATAGAGAGATAATTTTGGTCTTCAAGGTTAGGGTTAGTGGCCTCCTTGTAGTATCTTAACTTCCTTCTGACCTCTAAATCCTTTTCACTCCACATTTTCTCCTTAAACTTAATCTAATAGTACTTTTGATGCTATTGATCTATCTTACAAAGTTGCAGTTTTGTCTATCCCCCAATGGTTTAACCAAGCTGTGCTATCTTTATGCCAACCTCTCTTAAGCCACAAGTGATCTTGGCGATATTTTAAAGCAATTTTAAAGAGTCTCTGGTATCCATGCCATTCATTTTGTACTTGTACATCAAATACCTTTCCATAGGAATGCTCTCAATGGGGGGAAGACCCACTTATATAAGAAGAATAAGATAAGGAGTATTGCTTTTAATTTAGAGGTTATAAGTTATAAAACACTTTTGAATTTGCTCAATCATTTTCCACTCTTCTATAGAAATACCACAACCCCAAACTTCGTAGCCATATAAGATAACATGAGTGACGAGAGTTTTAAAGAAGAATTTCTTTTTGCCCCACATCACAATATTTGTTGATTTACAATTGTTTTCAAGGCCAAAATAAGCTTTCAATCAAGTAGCAAGCAACTTTGTTGAGAATCCCACTTGGTCATTATATATTAAACTTGGAATAAATCAATTTTTCTAGATTAGAGAGATCAAAATAATAGATAATCAATCTCGACATACAATTGTGAAAGATAGAAAAAATAATAATTCATTACCAAAGTTTGTGTTGTTAAATGTAATTATTACTAATAACTTAAATAGATGACATGTTTAGATGCAACCAAAAAGTAAAAAAAAGCAACTCCTTACTTTTATGCATGGTAGAAAATGTAAATGTTTAACTTAAACTCTCTAATTCCTTTCCTTTCCTTCTCTAACAAAAGAAGACACAAATGAAACCTATAATCCAGAATGAATAACAACCTCAAAATAAATGAATAACACCAAAATCAAAATGTACATAAATAAACAAAAACAATAATATTTAAAAAACATTCAATATAATTTAACATTTATTCTCCAAGTTAGAAATACTTCATTTCTTTTTATTTTACAATAAATTCATCCCAAATTGTTTCATATATACACTTTACCAATTCTAAAATATATACTATTTTAAAAATAAAATATCAATCTTTTACATATATCCCAATACTTATGTATATGATTTTACACACCTAAATTTTATAAGCGAGACTTTCAAGTAACAATGTAGGTATGAAACTTTGAAATAATAACATGCAATACAAATATTGCTTAAAACATGGGAAGTTAAATTGCTTAGAAGTTTGGAATGATAACGTTGACTTTAACAATACCTTAATGTGATATAATATAGGTTTATAAGTTTGATGTAAAATATATATGTTTATAAGTTTTATGAAAAAATAATGTAATTAAATTTTAAGTATTTGGAATGATAACATGGACCTTAACAATACCTTAATGTGATATAATATATGTTTATAAGTTTTATGAAAAATTAATGTAATTAAATTTTAAGTATGTTTTCAAATCTATTTACAATTATATATAATTTTAAATTCTTCACTAAAAAATATAAACATGTTATCAATTATATTTTAATTGAGATTCAAGTTTTTTTTTAAATATTCTTTCAACAACAATAATGATGTGATAGTTCTCTCCACACGACTTTACAACTACAACTTTCTTAATAAAAAAGCTAAACCTGTCACTTTACAACTACGAAATTTTTAATTAAAAAGTTAAATGTCACTTTTAGAGGTTCACTCTTGACCATTTAAAATTTTTGAGGGAGAGTCGAGCATTTAAAAAAAAAAATATCCTTGTAATAATAAAGTGATGTGCTTTCAATTATTAATAAAAAAGTTAAATAAAAAAAAAAAAAGTTAAAATGTCAATTTTAGAGGTTCACTCTTGACCATTTAAAATTTTGAGGGAGACTCAAGCATTTTTTTTTTTTAAATATCCTATTTTCTGTGTTTAGTGGCCTAAAGGAGCTGGTCGATTTGAAGGTGGCGGGGGAGCCGGTCCGGAGGTGCCCTATGGTTGGGGATATATTATCATATCTGCTGGGTCTGTGGTTCTATGTGACGCTTGGAGGCAGAACCATATTTTTATAGGGTACTGGGGCCGCTGATATATGGGTCCGCGTTGAATCACGTGACCTTTACACATATGCTCGTGCTCAGACCGTCGGACATCGTGTAACCCTCGCGTGCTTGGACTGCACCGGATACTCTCGCGTGCCTGGGCGCTGTCGGCTGCAGGTTTACAACTTGGGCCGATCTTTGGCAAAGGAACCGGATCTTGCTGTGTTGTTATTATTTCCGGAGTAATAGGGTTCTGCCGGGGATTACTGGTGTTGGCGAGGTATGCCCTTTCCTTTGGAACTGTGAACTCGTGGGGGGTTTGGGGGATGGGCTTGTGGCCTCCTTGAATGTGGGTCCCCCTTTCTTCAGTTACCGGTATTTGGGGTTATTTGTGGCTCATGGGTATGACTTGAAGGGTTTTTCGAGAGACTTGTGAGGGTGGTGGAACCGGTTGCAGCCGTCATGTTTTGGGTCGGGAATCTGAACTATTACTGTTATCTGCCACGGTCGACAACATGGGATCTCATTCGGTGGCAGCGGGTGAAAATGACTGGTGATGCTTCTTAGGCCAACTGGAACATTTGATGTGTTTATTTTAGGTACGGCTGGAGGCGGACAATACTGTGGGGAACCTCTGATCTTGCCGGTAGTGCGACCAGTATCTTGGAGCAGTGATCTCTATGGGGGTTATCGTTATCATGTGCTGTTGTGGCAGATTATTCTAGGTGCTGTGGGTGTGGCCGGGTGTATGGCATTGCATGGGGGTCTTCTAGCCTACGTGGAGGTTCGGGCGGAGAGAAGGACACCATCGAAACCGTGCACCTCGTGGACTGGTGAGTGGATTGCACCTGACGATTGCTACTGCTATCCTGTTGGCGGCTCACTGCTATGCGGTCAGCAAAACCTGACACCAGGTAGCTCTATCCAATTTGTTGAGCCTGCCACCTTTGTTTATTTCTTCTCGGTCTTCTCTGTATTTTGTGTGTGTGTCTTCTCTGTATTTTGTGTGTGTGTCGGTGTCTGTTTGGTGATTGTGGTGGGGATTGGGAATTTTATATATATCTCTGAGGCTTTATGGTGGGAGCTTCTTGTTGCTGTGTAGGTTTCTTATCCTGTACTATCATTGGAGGGTTTTATTTTTTATTACTATTTGTGGCTGTGATGGCTGAGGTATATTTGGTTGATTACATTACTTTGATTTATCGAGTTCACCCTCTCTCGAGGGTTAGTACCAACCATTAAAAAGTGGGAATTTTTAACTTATTACCTCTGCTGCTGTCATTTATTTGTAATCTGATGACTGTTGGGATTATGTGTTGTTTCTGTACTTCTGTTGACTGCTGAAGGACTTGTAGTGGAGTCTGGGAATTTTTGTATTGTCATGAGGTATTGATGTGGGAGTCTACTATTACACTGCGATAGGAATATCTTTGTAATGATTTTATTTACCATGGACAATACTGGGTTTATGTAATTCTATTGACTGTTGATGGTCTTGTGGTGGAGTCAGGAATTGATTGTCATTGTCTGGTGGATTGTGATGGGTGACTCTTGTAACTGTGTAAGATATCCTCTACTTACTGGTTCCTTTACCTAAAGTGTGTGGGGTTGGGGTATTTTTTACTGTCTTATTGGGCAAGCTTCAGGCTGGGGCCTACACTATCGGCTTGTACACTTGGAGCGATATTTCTCTTGCCTGGGTTTGGGGGTCCACCGGGCCTTTGGTATCACTACTAGTGATCATGGGGGGACCATCAGTGGGATGTCAATCCACTCATCTAGGGATGGGTTGGGTTAATCATGCTTCGAGACGCAAGGCAAAGGCCCTCAAGGCATCTGGCCATAAACCCCTCTTTACTCTGGGTGTTGACATTTTTATGGACAGGGTGGAGAGCCTATGTTAGAGGGCGTTGATAGGCAGATTGGAAAATACCACCTTGACTAAAGCAGGATGGGTTGACTGGGCAACCCTTCATTGGAAGCCTATTATTCACTATGTCCCCTCGATCAGCCTACTGGCAAACAACTGGGTGGTATTTGTCTTCTTGAAGGAGTCTGATGTTTCACCTATACTGGAAAAGCTTTGGCCGGTAAATGAGGGGTCGGTTATTCTGAAAAAGTGGCACTTAGGTTTCGACCCTTTGACTGAGAGGGTGGCTGTTAGACATCTCTGGGTCTTACTACCAGCTCTGCCCTTCCCGCTCTGGAATAAGGATGTTCTTATTAACCTGGCAAACCTTCTCGGTCATTTTGTCGCTCTGGAAAAGGACTTCCACCTCATATATGATAAAAGAGTTGCTAAAATACTGGTTGAGGTGGATATGTCCAAGGGTCTGATCCCTGAAGTTGAGATTATGTGTGGGGAAAAAATCATCACCCAGAGATTGGACTACTTGAACATGCCTTTCAAGTGTTTTCATTGTCATGAAATTGGTCACCTTCGTCACTCCTATCCCAGCTTCTGCGCTGGTCAGCCTATCAAAAAAGGTTTTAACCACGCACTGTTATCTGATTTGCCTTACCCTGAATCTGCACATCATCCTTTGGCCACTTTGGAGGAACTTACTGAACCTGTGGTCCCTTCCCCTCCTGTTTCTAATACCCTGCTGACTTTACCTCTGGAGGTTCCATTGATACCCTCTGCACCTGTTTCTAGTACCCGTAGTGCTGATGTATTGGAAGATGCTACTGATCAGATCTATCACTCGTCGTCCCCCACCACTTTCAATGATCTCACAAAAGGTCAGCTGATGTATATCGAAGACATGGAAGCTGTTGCAAAACATTCATGTATTTCTCCGTTGGTGAACTTGACCAGCTCTGCTGTTAGTGGTCCCCCCCCCATGAGTTTGGAACACTATCCCTCCCTCCCTCTGATTACATCAGACTCGACCTCCCTTCCTTCTCACCCTTCTCTTGCATTTTACCTGGTTTCTTCCCCTTTGTACTCTGCTTCCAGTCCTCCTGAGGCACCTGCTTTCAAGGATCCTGCCCTTTTATCTGCCCTCCCTATTTTCTCGGACAAGACTCCACTATCTCCATCCACTTTACCCTTGGAATCTATAAGATTCAAGGATGTGACCATCAGGAAATCCAGGAAGGCCCAGAGGGAGGGCACGGGGGATTCAAATGTCTATACCCCTCTCTCGACACGCTTAAAGCAGGTTGCCCGACAATCCTCCTCCTCTCCTATCACCCCTCAGGTACTTAGAGCATGTACACCTGTGGAACCAAATTCTCCATGAAGATTTTATCTATGAATATTCGTGGTTTCGGGGGGTTGCCAAACAAAAATCCTTGGGCCTGTTATTGTCTACTCTTAAACCTGATCTGATTTTGTTCCAGGAAACTATGTGCAGTCATGCACATGCACTCAATATGTTTTCCAAACTCAAGCCTGGCTGGGAATTTTGTGCATCTGATGCTTGTGGTCTCTCAGGGGGTCTTCTTGCGGGCTGGGACCCTCACTTGTTTCGTTGTAAAGCTTTCACATCACTGGCTGGAATTGTTCTTAAAGCTTCTTTTAAAGGCTTGGCTGAGTCTTTTACAATTATTAACTGTTACGGCCCTTATGTACACCGGACTAGATATTGGAACAGACTGGTGTCTGGAGGGTTGTTGGGTTTGCCCAACTTAATTCTGGCTGGGGATCTCAACTTCACCTTATCATCTTCTGAAGTATGGGGGACTAAAGCCAGGCTGGACCCATTGGCTTTCTACTTTTCCCAGCTTATATCAGATAATCAGCTGGTGGATCTTACGATGGACTCATGTACTCCCACTTGGAGGAACAACCGATCTGGGGATGAGGGAATATGTAAGAGACTGGAGAGATTCTTGGTATCAAAGTCTCTCCTGCCTTCTTTCTCCTCTTACCGTTCCTGGGCCTACCCTTCTGATGTATCTGACCATTATCCTATTTGTTTGGAATGGGGTCCCATCAGGTTTGTCCCAAGCAGGCCTTTCAAATTTAATAGAGCTTGGCTGTTGGAGGAGGATTTCAGGCTTTTGGTCCGATCCTCCTGGAATGATGTACTGGATTCAACTGACCGCAGCCACATGGAGTTATTTACTCTCAAGTTAAGTAGACTCAAAGCTTCTGTGAAGATTTGGGAAAAAGCCAAAAACATTGAGAGGAGGCAGCAGATTTTGGATATCAATATGGGCATATCAGACCTACTATTGGCGGGCTCTGGTATTTTATCGGGTTCTAGCAGACAAAAATGGGATGCTCTTCAGGAGAAAAAGAATAAGTATTGGGCCCATGAGCTCACGACTCTGAGGTTGAAGAGTAGAGCGCTGTGGGTGAATGAGGGGGATGCAAATACAAAGTTTTTTCACCATTTTGCCTCTTCATGAAGGAACACCAACATCATCTGGTCACTCAATGGCCAGGATGGTAATACTGTATCAGAGGACTTGGATCTGAAGGCTCTTGGCATAAAACACTTCAGTAATATTTTTCATGATGATAAGTCCTCAGATATTTCAGAACAATTGAAGGTGGTTAGACTTTTTCCTCAGATGACTACGGATGATGATATAGTTTGTTTTAATCAGCCCATATCTGGCCCGGAGGTTGAAGCAGTGCTCAGGGGGTTTAAAAAGGACAAGAGTCTAGGCCCGGATGGATGGCCTGTTGAATTTTTTCTGGCCCTTTTTGAACTGGTGGGGGAGGAACTGGTTAATGCCGTGGAACAGGCCAGACGATTTGGTAGAGTCACCGGTGCTTGGAACTCTACCTTTCTGACCCTGATTCCTAAGTGCGAAAAGCCTTTAACCTTTGATGATTTCCAGTCGATCTCTTTATGTAATCTGATCTACAAGATTATTTCAAAGATTGCGGCTATCAGACTAAAGCCTATATTGAACCGCTCTCTGTCAGCCAACCAATTTGGGTTTCTCAAAGATAGACAGATCACTGAACCGGTGGGTATTACCCAGGAACTTTTGCACTCGATCAAGACAAAAAATTCAGACTCCTTGGTACTAAAGTTAGACCTGGTAAAAGCCTTTGATAGAGTAAACTGGACATTCATCAAGCTACTGCTCATACAGATTGGCATTCCTCTTATGGGTGTAAACTGGATTATGGGATGTATTACGGGCTCCTGTCTTGCTGTTTTGATTAATGGGACTCCCTCTGAGTTCTTTTCTGTATCCATAGGACTGAGACAAGGTTGTCCCCTCTCCCCTCTCTTATTTATCTTAATTATGGAGGGACTCAGCCGAATCATTTTGGAAGCACAACATCTTGGAAAGATCATGGGGTTTCGATATTCGGCCAACATGTCTATAACACACCTCTTTTTTGTTGATGATGTTATACTTATTGGGGCTGGCACTATTGATGAATGGAGGGCCTATAAAGAAGCTCTGGATCTGTTCTGTGGGGTATCTGGGATGGTGATTAGTCCTATAAAGTCATCTTTCCTCTACCAGAATGTTGACTCTGAGTTTAGGGAGGAACTTGCTGGACTCTTTCCGTTTAAGATGGATCCTATCACGGTGGGGTTTAAGTACTTGGGTTTCTACCTAAAACCGTTGGGATACCATACCTCTGATTGGACCTGGCTTGTCCTTTTATTTGAAAGAAAGATTAAAAATTGGACTTATAGGTACCTATCTCTCAGCGGTAGAGTGGTCCTTATCAGAGCTGTACTTACTGGTTTGGTGGTCTATTGGTTTGCTCTGGCTCGTTGTCCCAAATCCATCCTCAATACTTTGCGCAAACTCATTTATAACTTTCTTTGGGGAACCTCTAGGGACCACAGCCTATCCCATCTGTTCAACTGGGAATCTCTTGCACTTCCTATTGAATTTGGTGGCTGGGACATCAAGAACCTGGAATGGTTTGGTATCTCTCTAAGACTTAAGAGCTTGTGGCTTCTTCTTACTGGTACTGGGATCTGGAGAAGAATAATTGCCCTTAAATACTTAAAGAACAGACCTCTGGATGCTTGGATTCGTGGTCGGTCCTTTAGTATTGTTGGTACCTCTTATTTTTGGAATGGGTTCATCAGGATTATTGGGTGGATTAACTGTCAGCTAGGTTGGAAGGTGGGGAATGGATTAAAAATCAGAGTGGGTATTGATCCCATTGCTGGGCACAACTCACTGTTTCATTTATCGGAGGAGCTTAGGGTGTATCTCACTGATCTGGGTATCACTCATCTGGCACATGCACTAAATCTGGATGGCGGTGGGTTGGATGGGACTAAATGGTACTCTGCCTTGGACCTTCTATTGGGTGGGAGCTGGGCTGAACAGTGGACCTCATACGTTGCTGGACTGTCACATGGGGGTATTAGGATTGGTACTTCGGAGGACAGACTGTTATGGATGTTTGATGAACAGAGAGGTATGGTGACAACTAGGAAAGCCTATGATTTAATTGTCTTAAATTACAAAGCTGTGTTGGATACTGACATTATGATGAATATTTGGCTCTTTAATATCCCACTCAAGATCAAATGTTTTGTGTGGCTCACATGCAATAAAAAAATAATTACTTGGGATACTTTGAGGAAAAAAGGATGGTATGGTCCCAATAGATGTTGCCTCTGCAAGGAGGAGGCAGAATCGGTTGAACATCTTTTTGTCAGTTGTAGATTTCTGAAGGAGGTAATTGGTGGCCTAAGCTATATTTTAAAGGTGAACTTGGACTGGTGTGGCCATGCCTTTTTGGAATTATTAACTTGCTGGATTGCTAGGAAGGGGTATTTACAGTATTTACCTTTCTTCATATTTTGGAATATTTGGAAGGCTAGGAACCGCTTAGGTTTTGAAGATTAGGAGCCAAACTTGCACAGATTGTTATATATCATATATGATGAATTTTTGACCTTTAAGCCTCCTCTGATACATAAGCTCAGGATTAGGAACATTGGGAATTCTCCTACACTAGTGTATCCTACGATATTTTTTGATGGTGCGGCCGCAAAAGATGTGGGGGGTGCAGGATTTGGTATCTGGCTGAATGAATTTCACCTTCTTGCCTTCAAGCTCGGATGTGGCAGAAGTACCAACACTAGAGCTGAGCTCTTAGCACTTTGGGCATCACTTTGGGTCGCAAAGGAAATGGGGTTACCTTACCTACATATCTTTGGCGACTCCTCTGTGATTATAAAGTGGTCTAATATGGAATCCACCCTGGATATGGTGAATCTTGAGGCCTGGTGCCTCAACACTAGGATTCTCATGTCCTCCTTCATGTGGGTGGATCTCAGTCATGTTTATAGGGAAAATAACAGGAGGGAAGACATCTTATCAAAGGAGGGACTGCATATGGCACCGGGACATCTCATACTTACAGAATTTTTTGGGAATGAGATCATTGGAGAAAGCTCATCACAGCTCTTTTAGAATATGCTCTTTCTACTACAGATTATCTCTCCTGATTTGTGAGACATTTACAGGTTTTGTTGAGCAACTTTTACTGTTTACATGAGTATCACTCCCTCCTTGGATGAGATTTCTAGGTTCCTGTTATGTTCTTTAGGAACATAGATGACTGTACTTGATAGTCTTCCTATGAGAGGGTTCACTTGTTTAGTGAACTCAAAGTGCTTTGAGTATGCGATTCTGTGGATATGTTAATTGTATTTTCATGTATTCACATGTTATTTTTGGCTGATAGGACTGTTATATTTTGCTGATTTGCACAGGTAGGACTGTTTTATTACTACTGTTGTACTTGTACAGTACATTGGCTGACCACTTGAAGATGTAAAAAGTTCCTTTGATTCAATGAATACCAAGGAATATTCTTTTTTCGACTGAAAAAAAAAAAGTGATGTGCTTTATGTGATTGAGACTCGGGTATTTTTTTTAAATAATAAAGTGACGTGTTTTCAATTATCAAATTTGAAGGATGGGTCTTAATTTCAAATGGAAGGGTATTTATTTTTTGACCCTTCTAAGGTGAAGGGTAATATAAGTAATTGTATTTTAATTGATGATTTTAAATTATCTAAATTTTTTATGAAAAAATGATTGTTCTTTCAATTTTTTACAATGTTTAATAATTGAGCAATATATTTTTAACAAAACTTATTTTGAACACATTAAGTTGTCATATGTGTATCATTAATTTTACAGTTTAGTAACATAACAACTATTCTATTGTATTTTTTAAGTTGGAGCACACTTCATTATACAAAAAAACTACTTAGACTATGTCCTAACCATATTGAGGCATCCAAGTGCAATCCAAGCTTGAGAGATTTAAGAATGATAAGGAATGGGCACCTAACAAAAAATAATACACAACTCAAAAAAAAGTTTAAAAAAAAATCCCTACATACCAAACAAGTTAGCAAAGCTAGCATAACTAGGGTCGGGGCATTAAAATTTTTTGTTCAACACTTGTCGTGAAAGCTTACATGTATGGGATGGAGGGGAAATGGAATCAAGCCTAAGTCATTTGAATCCTTGCAACTCACTGCATGTTTGAGTCTCAACAATCCGCCTTTTAAATTGAGCCAAAATACCAAAAGAAGTTTATTAATGGCTAGATTTGAGAAAGTTCTAAGTGTGAGTAATTAAGGGCTAGAGGCTCTAAAATTTGTTGTGTTTTGTACCAATCCATAATTCAGTGAATTGACAATCATAGGTAGTAATTTAAGTTATTTAATGAAAACATCTAATGCGTATACCTCTATGTCGAAACTGTTTTCCATGCTGATGTAGGCCACCACCCTCTTTATTGTCTTGCCAAAAGGCATGATAATGAAGAAGAAGACCTAAAATTATCGACTTCACCTTCAAAGAATTCCTTGCAATCACATTGGTAAGGAGTGATAAGAAGATCACAACAATCCAATGTGTCAAATGTTAGTTGATAGTGTTAATTAAAGAATTATATGGTAAATTTAATATAATACTTACTTATATTTATACTTGTCTCTTACTCTTTGTGTCTTGACACATGTAATATTTTATGGTTGTCATTGACCCAATTCGCATTATAAAGTGAGGATGTGCATGCATAATAATCCTTAGTTATGACTATGAGATGAGGATTTAAAGGGAAGAGGATGTAAAGACAAGTAATTTTTATATGTATTTTGGTGGCGCTGAGGACAAATGTTGTGACAAACAACAATATTTGGAAGGGCGAAAGGAGATTACATCATGATCATGCCACCCATCAAATTGATGACTATTCTTGAGCCAACAATTGTTTTTTTAATTATTGCGCCGAGAGGCACTCTACAGCCCAGTATGGGGGAGTTCTTGTAACGTTACGTTACGTTATGTAACGTTACGTAACATTATTTTTATTAATAAAAAATATTTTTTTTTAATTATAGGCCAAAATAAATGTTGGTGAGAAAAAAAAC
>LPNX010238156.1:100904-132276 GCA_001517045.1 Pseudotsuga menziesii | reverse complement strand
TATATATATATATTAATTTGATTTTTTTTAAATTTATTTTGAGGTGATTTTCAAAAACATTTGCATATTTGGACATGAGCATTGAAGGTGGATAAGACTCATGCCGCAATTTTAGTCACTGTAGCCTCTATCAAGCGAAGAGAGGGATCAAATATCCCGAGGTGCAAACTTCCTTAAGTGTAATACCTAAAAAGAGGTTTGCACCTCGAAAGATTTGATCCCTCTCGACGCTTGATAGAGCCTAGGATTTGGATCTATGCTGGTATTAATAACCATTGTTTCTCCATATCGTGTTCCCAATGACACTTCTCTATAGCAATGCATAAATCGACCTCTACATAGTTTGTGATCCTAGCTACATGTCATTATTTGTATTTGCATGAAATCAAGTGTTTTTCATAGTTGTCATGAGTCCATGATATTCATGCAAGAAATGAAGTCTTATAGAGGAGGACTCATTAAACCGACCTTTTGAATTTCATTTTTGACGAAAAAAGAGTGGAAATTGGTAGTGAGGCTCACATAGGTAGTAGGCACAAAGTTTTGAGCTCGTTTCAGGCCTAGTAGTAGACTAGTAGTTCTTTTTTGTTATAGTCGTAGTTGTTGACACATTGTCACACTTTAGATTGCATCCCCAACTGACTTGAGAGTCAGGGTCACATCTTGATGGTTAGTGTCTCATAGTCATCAATGATTACTAGTCATATTGCACAAGTAACCAGTGAGTGCATGGCCTGGGTGAGTGAGTGATTATAATCATATCATATTTTCAATATTTTGATTGATGAGTTGAACTTTATAGCATAAAAAATTTAATATCTTGAGAAATTTATATGGATGGGTAATTTCAAATGTTTCAATTGAACAAAATATACTTTAGGTTAAGCTTATACTGACAAAAGTGTTAAACTTATTATTTGGTTGTTATAAGTTTTTTCATTGTTAACTTTATAATTACAAGAGTGGAAAATTTTTATTATTGATAATTTTATTATTGGCTTTCATGAAGATTTAAATTATCGGTTTTCATGGATTAAATAAATTCTAGATATAATATTTTTATATAATTTCTTATTATTTCTTTTTAATTTATTATTAATTTTATTAAAAATTTGATAATATTAAAATGTAATTTTTTTCCATTATCAAATTATATAAATATAAAAAATTTAATTGTTTTATAAAAAAATTATAATATTATTAATAATACTAAAATGTAATTTTTTCCATTACCAAATTACAAATAATATAAAAAATTTCAAAAACCATAATATGTATTTTTTTTTGCAATATTCAATAAAATTTATACGAAAATAAGTAGAATTTATAATCAACGTTTTATATATGATTTAGACCATTAAAAGAAATATACATGTCGAGTATTTAATTTCTAAAATATTTTATTATTTTATTATTAAATTAAAAACAGATTGAAAATAATAATTAAATAGGAACCATATAAATTTTAAGTTGAAAAAAAAAATTCATTAATTGATTAGTAATGTATATTTAAATTTGAAATTTCAATACTTTTATAATATATTTGTATAACATTATAAAGTATGAATGTGTGTGAAAGCTTTATGTATTAGGGGAAATTTCAACTCAAAATGGATTTTCCAAGGAAAATAATAAAATAATAAAATAAAATTTATTAATTTTGGAAGAAGAAAAGAAAAAACTACTTTTTTTGTTCGTATTTTCGACATATCTCCCTGTGTTTTTACTCAAATTTCGATCGAGAGAGGTCATTGGATGCGGAATTAAATTTTGCACCCAACGAGTATCCACTCGGCATACTTTTTACGGACCCCTCTACCCCCAAAACAAGAAAGACTTGAAAAACCGTGATGATGACATCACCATCACGTTTTTTCAGGTATTTATTCTTTTTGGGGTAGCAGGGTTTGTCAAAAGTATGCCGAGTAGGTACTTGTTGGATGTGGAATTAAATTTTGCATCCAATGAGCTCTCCAGATCGAAATTTGAGTAAAAACACACAGGGAGATATGCCAAAAATACGAACAAAAACATTAGTTTTTTATGATACCTATCCCCAAATTTATATTAAAAATTTGTTTAAGACCTATACGATATTTCAAATTTAAAGCAATTTCATTGGCTAACACATGATGACATGGAATTTGAATTTGTGTTAAAAGACCCATTTTGAGTTGAAATTTCCCCTAATGTAATTATGATTGTGGAGATGATAGTGACAATGATAATGGTTAACATCTAGTGAGACCAATTTTGATCTATTAGACCTTAAGAAATCACTTGATTTATTGTAACACATTATTCCTATGCTCAAACAACTTAGAAAGAAGCATACTGAGATCACCATAGTTTTGACAAGTTAGAAGATTCGCGAGGTTAGTATTATAATAAAGATTGTGAAATTCTGATCTATTGTGGTTGTAGGAAAGGCACATTAAGAGAAAGCAACTTTCATCCTCAACGTTCTTAGACTCACAAAGATGGAAAATCCTTTCCTCCCACAATCTTTTAGGAATTGTCTAGCTCCTTGTTTCACTACGAAGCTCATGAAGTATGAAGCTCTTTATGCCATTGATATTGTTTTTTTTAGCAAAATTCCCTTTTGACCTTGATAAACAACTGAGAACTCTCAATGATTTCTGCTCTGTATGGGTATGACTGTTAACACTGACAAAACTAAAGTAATGATTATCAAGTGCAAGAAGGTCACTTATGATAATTTTTTTTATGAAAATAACAACTTGGAGAAAGTTTCCTCCTATAAATATCTTGGAATTGAAATTCATCAAAGCCTCAATTGGAACTATAGCATTGAAAAAATGATTAATGGAGGAGGGTGTTCCATGAAGATGGGTAACACTTTTTGGCAAGCAAAGGGTGTGTGGAGAGAAAAAAAATGAGCTCAATTGAGCCTTTATTAAGCACTTGATTGAGCTTTTAAAAGCTCGATCTAGGGTTTACTCAAGTGCTTGATTGAGCTATTTAAAGATGTTCGATTGAGGGTTTAATAAACCCTCGATATAGGTATGGATCTCGATTGAAGGTTTATCAAACCCTCGATCGATATTTTGTCGGTTATTAAAAACTCAAAAAATGCGCGAGCGAGAATTTTTCCGTCGCTAACCATTTATGCCACAAGAGCTCGATTTAGATAAATAGTTCAATTGATCCATGTAGCTCGATTGAGCTCTTATTAATTTTATATAAGACCACAAAGCACACTGTGCAGTTTATTTGTATGTGACGGTTGATAGTGTAGAGGCTCAGTGGAATTAATGACCTCGATTGAACTGTTGTGACCAACAACCATCATCATCGTCCATATCAATGTCAGTGGCCTCCAACCCCTAAGGTGGGCCATTCCATTATTGTTTTTTATGAAATTATTGAAATAAAAATTTGCAATTTTTTTTTTGTTTTAGTAAAGAAAATTGTAGAATTTCTTTATATTTTGTTTTAAATATACATGTTTTTATTTTAATTAAATTGCGTTATTAATAAAATTTCAATTGTTAGATTAAATTTTTAATTTTCAAGTCACATTTTTGTTATGTAAATTGAAATAGGGTCAGGGTGAGGAGTATAGACCAAGAGGGGGAGGGAGTTATGAGGTGGGTTAGGGGTGCCATGGAATGTAGAAGTAAAAGATAGGATGTAAAATGGTAATGGTATCTAGAGTAGAGAAGTAATGTGGGGGATATTAATATCATAAAGAGGTATTTAGAGCAAAGGGGGAGGTGGGGAGTGGATATTTATCATAGATTAAAATGGTTGGTATTAAAGAAAAACATATCGGGGAGTGGAGATGTAGTACGTATGAGGAAGTGAAGGGAGTGGGAGGGTGGTGAGGAGAATAGAAAGGTAGGAAAGGGTGGAGATAGAGATGCTAGAAGGAATAATATTTCATGGATAAATAAGGTTGAGGGGTGAAGTAGACACAAATATTTAGTGTGGATGTAGTGGGTGGGAAAATAGGGTGGATAGGGGTTGAGGAGAGGGGAGGGAAGAACAATTTTTTTGTAATGTACAAATGGTATTTAAGGCATAAACATGGTCATCACTTTCTTGTTTGATTCTCTTCTTGGAAGGCTCATCATCTTCTGTAGCATAAGCATGATGTCTTTTCTTGTTTCCCTTCCTCTTGTGAGATCTATCTTTGTTTCTAGGACAATCTATTGCAAGGTGTCCTCTTTCATCACATGTAAAGCAAATGTACTTAGACAAATCTTTGTTAGACTTTCTAGTGTTTTTCTTTTGGCGAGAGTGCTTACCTTTGTGATGGTATGTTCTGCTTTTCTTGGATTGTATTGTGAGAGATTGATCTTCACTTCCCATCTTTTCTTCTCGAGTTGATATTTGAGCTTCTTCTTGTGAGAATTCCTCCCACTGTCCGCTAAACTTGACTAGTTTTTTTCTGGCACAGATCCCTCGAATAAAAGAGTCCCATGCCCTAGGGAGACCATTCAAGGTGGTCATCACAATTTCTGCATTCCCTACTTCTTCATCTACCACTTCCAGCTGTTGCTTGATCTGAGAGACCCTTGTAAAGTAATACTGGATGGTCTCTACATTCTGGATCTTTATATTCTTCAATTGTTTTCTTAGAGTCATCTTTCGATTTATGTTCTTCCCTTCAAATAACTTGGTTAGGGCATCAAACATCTCTTTAGGTGTCTTTAGAGAGGACACATGTGGTATGAGGTGATCCTTGATTAAATCAGTAATAATCCTCTTAGCCATGACCAATTTCTTCTTGTGTAAGGCCTTAGCCTCATCTCCCTTTGGAATTGGAACCTCTTCATTAATGTAAGAGTCCAACTCATTTTCTTCCAGGACTAGGGAGATCCTATACTTCGAAGCTCAGAAGTTATCAGCGCCCTCAAGCTTTTCATCAAGCTTGGTATGATGAGACATCTTAACAGAGAACCTCAAATGGAAATGCAAAAGATTTAGATCTTACCATGTTAAGATGTTAGAATTGGATCTGGAGCTAAATTTCTGCAACGCTAGTTTTCTGGTTCAAGAGCATATTAGGGTTTGAATTTCCCGAAGTTCTATCCAACCAAAAAAATTGATCTTGATCTCTAAAATTTGATTTTGGGGAGGAGATCAATCCAGGCTTGGGCTCACTCAAAAATTCCACTTCTGTGGAAAACCCTAATTTCCCGTAGTAGTGTCGGGTCAAAAACTGAAAATGCTCACAATCAGATTCTGCTTCGACAAAAAGATGTGCCCTGGAGAGGAGAGTCAACCTAGCATCCTTTTGCTGAAAATCTGTGGAGAGAGATCCAAAAAGTAGGAATCCCTAGCTTCAGCAGCTGCACAATGTCTTCTTCTCAGGTTAGCTCTGATACCATGTTAGATTTTTAACATTTACGCTATATGATCTTAGGATCTTATCTGAGAGAATAACAAGCACAACAATCAATCACAAGAGACAATGAACACAAAGATTTTCCTCGGGGAAACCATAAAGGAGAAAACCCCTCAACTTCCTCAGAGATAGAATCAGCACCAAAAGAAAAACCCAAAGACAGTAAGATGATCTCCCGACAGCAGTAGTCTCTCTCTCTCTCTCTCTCTCTCTCTCTCTCAGTTATGTGCTACAACTGAGTGTGAGTGAATGCGTATGAATTGTGTGTTAAATAGAGAGGCTCCCTCTCTATTTATACTAATTCCCAACTTGACAATAACTCACTAGGGCTGACTTCTCTAGGAGAGTCTAATAACCCTAGGGCCCCACAACTATGGGGACTTTAGCCCTTGATCAATAAGGAGGGTTATACTCTATGACTTTACATGACTTGTTTACATTATTGAATCTCCCGATCGGAACATCGGGGCATGACATGACTCGATTACATTACAGATACTTCCTAGAATAAACATCGGGGTATAATACATAAGATATACAAGTGAATACATTCTGAAGTTACAAATACATCAACAAGTGAATACACTTCGAAGTTATAATCTTAGAAATAAATTCCACCTAATATTAATTTATCCAGTAGGAAACACATCTTAGTGTGGTCACAGAGCAATTTAGATATTTCAAAGAATGTATATAATTCCTTTTGGACAACAAGAAATTGTATTCATGTGTTTTATAGTTAAAGAAAAAATGAAAACACATGTGAAGTAGCATTGTGACAGCACTTAGTGGTAATCAAGATGTTGTGCGAAATACTATGGCTACTAGAATTCACCAACCTTAGGAGATTCCACATTTGACATGATGATTGACCAACCATGACATTGAGTACCATGCACCACTACCCCCTATCACCTCCGACCCCTAACCCTTAAATCATATAAACCCATGAACCCCTTAAGCCACATATACTTGTTAATCCATTATCCATATAACACCCTGAATCCTAATTGACCTTAACCTTAAACCCTTATAAGCCCTCAAAATCCTAAACAGGAACCTTACTCAACCCTAATTAAGCTTAACCCCAAACTCTTATAAACCCACATACTCCCAGTCAACAACAAACACTATCTACAAAAATTTTACTAATATTTGAACCTTGACCCCTATCGTCGAATGCATGTCTCGTAAGAAACATATCGTCAATATTTAATGTCTAATGAACATCCATTAAGCGATGGTTCCATGTAAATAAATGTCGCTTAGTGAACATAACATTTACTTTTAACATATAATGAATGTCCATTAAGAAACATTTCTAATATTACATGTATACAAGAAACGTCGAATGTACGTATCTTTAAGAGACATATCGTTAACAATTAATGTCTAAAGAACACCCATTAAGCAATCTTCCCATGTCCAATCAATGTCACTTAATGGACATACAATTAAATTGTAACATCTAATGAATGTCCATTAAGGGATGATTTTCTACATCTCGAGCATAAGAAAAGCATCGAACGTGGTACTTATTAGAGCTGTACTTACTGGTCTGGGGGTCTATTGGTTTGCCTTGGCACGTTGTCCAAAATCTATCCTTAATACTTTGCGCAAACTTATTTATAACTTTCTCTGGGGATCATCTAGGGACCATAGTCTTTCACATTTGGTCAGCTGGGAATCTCTTGCTCTTCCTATTGAATTTGGTGGCTGGGACATCAAGAACCTGGAATGGTTTGGTATCTCTTTAAGACTCAAGAGTTTGTGGCTTCTACTTACTGGTACTGGGATCTGGAGCAAAATCATTGCCCTCAAGTATTTAAAGAATAGACCCCTGGATGATTGGATTCGTGGTCGGTCTTTTAATATTGTTGGTACCTCATATTTTTGGAATGGTTTCATCAGAATTATTGGGTGGATTACGTGTCAGCTGGGATGGAAGGTGGGAAATGGATTAAAAATCATAGTTGGTATTGATCCCATTGCCGGAAAAAGCTCACAGTATTTTTTATCAGAGGAACTTAGGGAATATCTCACTGATCTGGGTATAAGTCATCTAGCACATGCACAAAATCTGGATGGTTTTAGATTGGATGGGACTGATTGGTACTCTGCCTCGGACCTACTTTTGGGTGGGTGCTGGGATGAACAGTGGTCCTCATATGTTGCTGGTCTGACTCATGGGGGTATAAGGATTATTAATTCAGAAGACAGATTGCTTTGGATGTTTGATGAACAGAGGGGTATAGTGACAGCTAGGAAAGCCTATGATCTTATTGTCAAAAATTACAAATCTGTATTGGATACTGATATTATGATGAAGATTTGGCTCTTTAATCTTCCTCTCAAGATCAAATGTTTTGTGTGGCTCACTTGTAAAAAAAAAATTAATACTTGGGATACCTTAAGGAAAAAAGGATGGTATGGGCCCAATAGATGCTACCTCTGCAAGGAGGAGGCAGAATCGGTAGAACATCTTTTTGTCAGCTGTAATTTCCTGAAGGAGGTAATTGGTGGCCTAAGCAGTATTTTAAATGTGCATCTGGACTGGTGTGGTCATACCTTTCTGGAAATATTAAACTGCTGGATTGCTAGGAAGGGATATTTACTGTATTTACCATTCTTCTTAGTCTGGCATATCTGGAAGGCAAGGAACAGATTATGTTTTGAAGAATAGGAACCATACTTGAATAGATTGATATACATTATATATGATGATTTTTTGACCTATAAGCCACCTCTGTTACAAAAGCACAGGATCAGGAATATTGGGAATTTTCCTTCACTTAAGTACCCTTCGGTATTTTTTGATGGTGCGGCCGCTAAAGAAGAGGGGGGTGCTGGTTTTGTTATATGGCTGAATGAACTTCACCATCTTGCCTTCAAGCTCGGATGTGGCAGAAGTACCAATACTAGAGCTGAGCTCTTAGCCCTTTGGGCATCACTATGGGTCGCCAAGGATATTGGGTTACCTTACCTACATATCTTTGGCGACTCCTCTGTGATTATAAAGTGGGCAAAAATGGAATCTGCCCTGGATATGGTGAATCTAGAGGCCTGGTGCCACAACACTAGGATTCTCATATCCTCATTTATGTGGGTGGATCTCAGTCATGTTTATAGGGAACATAACAGGAGGGCAGATATCTTGTCTAAGGAGGGACTGCATTTGGCACCGGGACATCTCATACTTAAAGAATTTTATGGGAATGAGATTATTGGAGAAAGCTCAGCACAGATCTTTTAGTATATGCACTTTTTACTTCAGTTTCTCTCTCCAGTTTTGTGAGAAACATACAGGTTATATGTGGAACATATATTTACTGATTTACTTGAGTATCACTCCCTCCTTGGATCAGGTTTTTGGGTTCCTGTTATGTTCTTTAGGAACATTGATGACTGTACTTGATTGTCTTCCTATGAGAGGGTTTTCTTAGGTAGTGAACCCAAAGTGCTATGAGTTTATGTTTCTGTGGAGGGGTATTGAGACTCTATGTATTTACTTGTTATTTACTTATGACTGTTGGGCTGATCGGATTGTATTTGCTGATATACACAGGTAGGACTGATTATTATTTCTGCTGTACATGCACATACTGCTGTACATGAACAGTTTTTTGGCACTTCACTTGAAGATGTAAAAGGTTCCTTTGATTCAATGAATACCAAGGAATGTATTTTTTTCGACTGAAGAAAAAGAAAAGCATCGAACGTGCGTCTCTTAAGAGACATATCATTAATTCTTAACATATAATGAATGTCCATTAAACGATTTTATGTGTATGTTAAATGATAAATACATGTCCTTCAAGAGATTTGTCACGTGGACTACATGTCACTTAAGCGAAATTATCAATATCCAACTAATGTTTCCTAAGTGATGTATCATCAACGTTTCAACATCTAAAAAGTGACACTATCACAATGATGTGTTTTCCTTTCAATGTTTACTTGACACAAAAAGCGTCAAATTGGTGTCAAATTTTGGCCTAAATGTAGCAATGCACCCACCATTATCCTCCTTCTCTTCATGTCCCTTCACTACCTCGAGCCTTCATTGCCCTTCCTATCCATTAAACTTGTCATCATTGCAAACATGTAAAGTTCTCTCGATTATCTACCAACTCCTATACTCATAATATGTGCCTGGAGTTGGCTATGTAGGGTTAAGGATCTATCTTAGCTCCATACAAGATATGACACCCCCTTATTTATGAGACAAGGGATCCCCTTCAGGTTGTGATTTGACTAGAAAAGTCTAAATAGGTATACATACCCTACACCCCTCTGGAAACACTTTTTCTTTACCAATAGACCCACTCAAACTATTATTTTAAATTCATTCAAAAACATGTACTATTTTTTTCCAAAAAAAATAAAATATTCTAATACTAATTTTGAAAGTGACAGTGTGATTAGTTAAGAGTTGTTTTCCTTACCTCCAAACTACAAATGGAGTCTACCTCTTCATGGACAACATTTTAATGCATTAATGGTAGTAAATGATAATTACGTCGAAGGCGTTTTTTAGGGGGTTGTTTGTCTCCAAGTTTCGTCGGTTTGTCGAGAACTAATGAAAAAGTGCCATGTATAATCAAAACATTAATGTGCAAAACATTGATGTGTGATGGAAACGTTAATGAGAATATTTTTCCTAGTGGGTGAATATTCTACATGGTGGATGGAAATGCAAGGTTGAAAGGATATAGATCATGGACTTCCCGTGGCTATCGTCCCATGGATAGGAAGGCCTACTGGATGTAAATACAGAGAACGATCTCTTCATGAACAACGAATGATATTGTTCTCCCAACTCTGATAAGTGGAGACTCAACTCCCCTTCATACTCTTGTAAGACCTCAAACATGCATGCCTGCAATCCCCATAGAACTCTTGATATATGAAGCAAACTTGCAACCAACAACATGCAGTTTATTGACACACAGGAAATAATTGTTCTCCCAACTCTCCCATCTCTGATAAGTGGAGAATCAGGTTCCTCTTCTTACTCTTGTCAAACCTCAAACCTGCATGCATGTTATCCCCCATAGAACATCTTCTACACGAAGCAAACCAGCAACCAACAACAGGAAGTTTATTAACACATAGGCAAGAATTATGGTCACTGATAAGATTAAATTACGGTTGTTAATAGGATTGCAACACATGGGCAGCCAAGCACATAATTAAATAAGTTGATGCTACTCAACACATGGGCAGTAAAATGAATAAATAAAAAATATATTACCCTCACCATCAATATCAACACACGAAAAGGAAAACTTGGACTCATGGGAAAAAGGGTCAAAGAAAGATACAAGAGATTCAAAACCCGGACTCATGGAGTTACCAACTCATCCTAAACCCTGCGAGGAATGAAAACAAACTCTATTACCCTCACCATCAATATCAACACATGGAGAGGAAAAACGATAAAACAACATCTAGGTGTTTAAACCCTGTGCATCAATACGGAAATACCAATATAGTTAGCTCATTATAATTAGCCAGGAATTAGAGACCTCCCAATTGTAAATTCATGCGGGGAAACCAATTTGTTAAATGGAAAAAGAAAGATACAAAGAGATTCAAAACCTGGACTCATGGAGTTATTAGCTCGTCCTAAAACTTGCGAGGTGAAGGGACTTCCTTTCGATCATGTTTCCAGCAACTTAATTTGGAGAAAATCATATGGGATTGAACTATTTATGTAACGCGGAGTTCTGAAAGCTTGCTTTTTAATTATGGGTTTCAAAATATTCTATATTTGTATTTATTTGGGAGAACGACATCTGTCACTCTTAGACGGTTTAGCTATTGCAATAGAATTTGGTTTTCCATTGCAATAGAGGTACAATAGTATTTTCAAGGCATTGTAAGTGTTGTTTCACAACTCAACTTGGCTTGTATCCTGGGGTTCTTGGATAGAATAATGCTCCATGCTACTAGCTTGTTTCCTAAACCAATTCATGCTCCTTGAGAACGAATGAAACCGGATGTTTATGAGTGATAGATAGCGATCCGCCTAGAGAAACATAGGGTGGAGGATGGAAATAGAGCAGGTAAAACTATGAAAATGAGTACACCAGTCAGTTCGAGGTAGATGTTGGTGCTTGTTGGCGTTGGAACAACTCCATCTTAGAGAAACAATAGACAACCACCCTTATGTCATCATGTTTATGGAAGGTCATAGGTAAACAACTAAAGAAATCCATAGAAAATACCGTTAGTTGGGTGGAAGTGATATAAACAATATAAATATAGAAGCAGAGAGGGTAGGCAACCAATATAAAATATAGAGGCATAGTGCATATAAAGTAGACTCACCTTGTATGCCATAGTCTTTGTCTCATTTTTTATAGTCTTTGTATTTTTTGTTGGTACCATTTATTGGTTAATGCTTAATGCTTCTTACCAATGAAGATTTGGTTTTCTAAACATAATGGCGGATTAAACCAAAACATATCGTTTAAACGGTCTTAACATAAACTTGAAAGAAAATGACTAAGATATTATTGGTTTCGTTGGATTTTTGTTTGCATTTCACTAATCAATTTTGCAATTTTAATCTTAAGGACGTTGGTAAGTTTCCAGAGCACCAGTTCAGCAAGTATGTTCCCCTAGGCTCACAACCTGAACTAATAAAATAAGAAGTGGTCATTATGGGTCTTGATCTGTCGAAACTAGGCTACCTTATGGGTTATTGGCTGACCAACTGGAAGATGTGGGCCCTTTCAAATCAACGGAACTCTTTTTCTAGGTTAATCACCAATAAGAAATATATGAAGAACTGACTCTACCTTTAAGGAAAAAGACTATCCAAATAATAAAAAACTCTCAAACGTCATGTCTTCTTTTTTATGTGAGATGGCCATGAATTATAGAGTTATCTCTCTCATTCATAATCATGTATACAAGTGTTCGTAGATTCATAAGTATCGATACTCGGCACATCCTAATCATCCTACATAATTTTGTTTCAAGAAGAAGACGAGGGATTTATATTTTAATTTTTTTAGAACCTAATTGAAATTTTGTTCAAGAAAAAAACAAGGGATTTATATTTTAATTTTTCAAGGATAATAATAAATTAGAGTTAAAAGCTTAAAGTATAATCAATGGTATTTGGATCTCCTTTATTTTATAAATGTATTTTTATAACTGAAAAATATTGAACCGAATGAAGTTACATGATGCGGATACTAAGGCTACCAATCAGACTTCTTCTTTCCAAGTAGAACGAGAAAAGCACCCTTCATGCATGCAATCAAGTGTTATTGGGATCTAAGTGTATGTTTTGGCCATGTAATTATGTGTGAAGAGAAAAGGTAAACATAAATTCAATGGACTCTTATTACCTCTATTAAAACTTATGCCCCCTGAGCTACAATATGTGCACGGAAGGGGGTTGGCTTCTGCATCCATTACGTCATGAAAATTAAGCAACAAACTACTAATGGAAATCTTGACTATATACTATCGATATTCAATACGAAGATTGACTTGGGATATTAAAAACTTGAAACAAAATATTTTCTTTACCTATCAACCTTATTTGGCCATTGAATGATCTTCAATACATGAGATTATAAGAGGACCCACGTGAATGGTAGACAAGAAAAATGGTGTTTCCTGTGCAAATTATGATGTGCAAAAAATTTGATGTCTCACATAGTTCAAGTTTTAATTTCAAAGGTATAGACTCTCCATGTCTAGGCCAGGTCTTAGTTTTCGAAGGGATAGTTCCTCCACGTCCAGGGGTTTCGAGGTTCTCTAAAGATACCTAAAACTGAGAAAAATCCTTTTGGAGGAAACTTATTTTCACTTATGTGGTGATTTAGAAGTTTGATGTAACTTATTTTCACTTATTTCCCTAGACTTTCTTTCATCACATAAACTTATATTATCTACAGACAACTTTCTCTCATGTTTTGAAACATATTGAAGTTCTCTACGGTGTTTCATGTCCCCACTTTGATTGTGTAAATATTAGGGTTAACCAAGTTAATGGTTATGTTTAATCTAATTCCTTTAGATTGTTTGGATAATTTAAATGGTAAAGAAAACAAAATTGTTAATTATTTAAATATTGTAACCTATTTAAATATATATATATATATATATATATATAATTTAGTTTTAAAGTTCTATCTATAATCCTCATTCATTGGTTATTAGATTGGTGCAATGTGTTTTGTTATTTGGCTTAGTGTCTTGGGTGGTCGGTCAATAACTGCTGTGATTGGCCAATTGTTGTGTTTGTTATGTTCATTGGATCCTACCCCTGTCCTCAGTCTCGTTGGATAGGTTGTTCCAAGGTGTCTTTTTTTTCTTTGATCTAAATAGCTTTTAGGTAGGGTTTGAAGGTGTCTCGGCATACTACATGCCTTTTTCTTGTAAAGGTTTTGTATGCCTGCGAATGGTCTATTACGCAGTCTTATATTTAGGTTGTCTCTTGCTATGCCTCACTCAATAGTAATATCATGTAGTCCATAACTCTTATATTGAATATCTCATGAACCTACTTCGACGCCTTCTCTTATAAGTAGTTTACTCATTATCCTGACCTCATAAAGGTTTATTTAAAATAAAATAAAAATATCAAATTAGTTAATATGAGGCTGAAACTTTTACACAGGGTACATCAGGAATTTATCTTCGGCCTGTAATTTTTTTTTCTCTTGAGCCTTCTCCAATATCGTGATATAGCAAATGCACCAAAATGACTAGTTTTAGTCTTTTAGGGTTTTTTGGTCCGGGGTCAAATTAGGGTTCAACTTTCTTAGAGTTTAACCCAACCAAAAATTTCGATCTTGGTCTCTAAATTTCGATTTTTAGGAGGAGAGAAATCCTATGCTGGGAGCACTCAAAAAATCCTCTTCTATGAAAATCCCTAATTTCCCGCAGTAGTGACAGGTCAAAAACTGAAAAATCACCAGAATCAAATTCTGCTTCGACAGAAAGATGCGCCATTCAATGGAGAGTTATCCTAGCCTCATGTTGCTGATGATCTGTGGAGAGAGGCCCAAAAAGTAAGAATCCCTAGCTTTTGTAGCTGCATAGTGTCTTCTTCTCAGGTTAGCTCTGATACCATGTTAGATTTTTATCATTTAAGTAATATGATCTTAGGATCTTATCTGAGAAAATAACATGCACAACAATAATCACAAGAGACAAGAGACACAAAGATTTTTCCTTAGGGAAACCATAAAGGAGAAAACCCCACAACTTCCTCAGAGATAGAATGAGCACCAATGGAAAAAGTAAAACCCAAAGACATAAAGATGATCTCTGACAACTGTTCTCTCTCTCACTTGTGCGAGTTCTTCTTCTCTCACTCATGCGCTACAATTGAGTGAGCGTGTGTGTTTCAAATAGAGAGACTCACTCTATATTTATACTAGTTTTCCACTTGACAATTACTTACCAGGGTCGGCCGACTTCACTAGGAGAGTCTAATAACCTTAGTACCCCTCAACTACGGGGACTATTGCCCTGACTTACAATGGAGGGTTAACCTCTATGAATTAGATGAATTTATTATATTAATGATTCTCCCGATAGGAACATCGGGGTACAATGAAATATAATATAAGATATACAAGTGAATACATTTCGAAGTTACAATTACATCAACAAAAGAGCAGAGATATTTGTTGATTTATAAAAAATAGAAAGTATAATTACCTGATCATGTTGTCGATAACTTCTAGAACCTTCGTTAAGATTCCTTTGAACCTAAGACACTGATTCCTTGAACTTCACAACCTTAGATATCCTTGAATATGATGGAGAAATCAATTTTGAATAGAGACTTCATCACTCAGGAGATGATGGAATCTTAGAAACAAGGGTTTCTAAGGGGGGAGAGGCATAAAAACTTAGAATAATTGACCTATTCTTCTAGTGTAATGCACAGTATGAGTTTAATTTCCCCTATTGCTCCCATGAATGCTTTATTTAAACTTTGTTTGGCATGGTTGAGATAGTTAGAGGGTGGTTTCAAGAAGTTACAACCAAGAAACTTCTATAGAAATTATTCATATTTACGAATTTCATGATATTTTTATATTTTTAGCACAATTTTTAAGGCACATGCTTCAAGTTTCTTGAAGGAAAGGAGTGTTCACATGTTCCTTTCTCCAAGGAATGGCACATGTGCCCCTTAAAATATGGGGTTTTAGTGTATATTGGGTTGGATGAAGCTGCTAATGTATCTTGAGATAGGTCCATTAGCCATAAAGATAGGGATGTGTCAAAGAATATTATAACACTTTGCCACTATGGTGTATGTGTGCACTGTTACATTGGTTTCTCTCCCACTTCTGTTACAACTATAGCATAGTAAGCATCGATATATTTGCTTCAATAGTTCTTTCCCCTAATTGCAACATCCATTCAATACCAAATGATTGGCTGAACGGGAGAATCTCAACTTCAAAAATCGATTTTAGACAAATATGAACAAATAAAAATAGGTTTTTTTTTCTTTTAAAATTTGGACTCCACAATTTCTTAGATCATGGGGTCAACAATAAAATTTGAACTTAATTAGGCACCCATATCCATTTTATAACCTACACTTCTTAAAGCCCTGGTATATTAATTTCATCTACAATCACTCAACCATGTTATAAGTTCCATAAGATGAAGCACAATGGAGTTTTTGTCATGGAGTATGATTTATACAAGCTTTAGATTTAGCCTATCTATGTTGTCCATATGACAATTTCACCCATTGGCCAAGCCTTCTAGTCCCATGATTAAGTTTTAGAGAAGTGCGTGACCTTTTTGTGCCTCCTTGAAACATGTTTTTGGTTGAGAACTAGGGTAATTTTACCAGTGGTTTCCCTACATTAAATTAAAAAATAGGAATCCAACCTTAGATGGAATTCATTGTTAGAAAAACAAGATCGCAGAGCAATAACAATAAACAATAAACAAGATGCAAATATTAAAACACATTACAAGAGAGACACATATATAACATGGTTCACCCAAGATGGGCTACATCCACACCGAAATTTCCATCCCTTTATTATTATACCATCCAGCAAAATGAAGGTATACAACCTGCAACAACTCCGCTACACTTCCTCTTCACTATCTCACAGTCTCTCTCACACAATCACAGAGATTGTTTTACAATGCTACAATACAATACAATACACAAAATTATTACAATGTTTTTATTTTATAGGGAAATTACCATGGGAAAATACCACAGGTCACCCAATACCAAGGGTCACCTAATCCACGGGGGGACGATGTCCCCTTGCACCCCCCTGCTAGGACGCATGTACAGTAACAATGGGGTACAAACACAGCTGAAAATTAACATCTTTGAATCTGGAAGATCAAGCTCCACAACCAACATTCATTAAAGTAAAGGCCTATTTTGAGAGAGATGCCATTCACTTCAATCTAAGTCTTGATAGCCTCTCATAAATTCTAGTTACATTTTGCAACAATTTAATGTTTATTTCGCTTCTATATGAGTGGGTGTAATTAAAAGAGTATGGAGATTCAATATTTGTCATATAATTATAATATAATACTAGTATAACTTTAGACATTAGATACACAACCAATACTTATATATTATATTTACAACATTTATAAGCACATTTCCAAATATAACAAAAATAAATTGACAAATTTTCATACTACCTAAGTGAGTCAATCGAGGTAAGTATAACTTCAAAGCAAAAATCATCTTGTATACACACACCAAAGAATAATTTATGCATGATCAAATGCAACTTAGAATCTTATAAATCAATTCCATCTAATCTCAATTGATCCAGTAGGAAACACATCTTAGTGTGCTCATTGATCAATTTAGAGATGCAAAATAATGTATCATTAATGCCTTCCAACAAGAAATTTTCTTGATGTTTTTTATAGTCGGAGAAAAATAGAAAACACATATGAAGTAGCATCATGACAACACTTGAGAGGTAATCAAGATTTCATGCAAACGACTATGACTACTAGCATTCATAAACCTTAGGAGATTCCACGTTTGACATGAGGATTTACCTACCATGGCATTCACTTCCATGCACCACTACCCCCTATCACCTCCGACCCCTAACCCTTAAGCCATATAACCCCACAAACCCCTTAAGCCACATATTCCTATTAATTCATAATCCATATGACACCCTTACTCATAATCAGCCTTAACTCTAAACCCTTATAAACCCACAAAATCCTAACAACAACCCATACCCACTCTAACCCTATTAATTGATAAAAACTATATCCCTACTAACCCCCAATTATGCTTAACCCAAACTCTTGTAAACCCACATACTACCAATTAATTACAATCACTATCTACAATAATTTTAGTAATCTTTGAACCTTAACCCCTTATGCTCGAATGCACATCTCTTAAGATCTCTTAATAGACATATAATTAATATTTAATGTCTAATGAATGTCCATTAAGAAATGTTACCATGTCCAATCAACATCGCTTAATGGACATACAATTAAATTGTAACATCTAATAAGTGTTGATCAAGGGACATTTTTCAACATCCTGAGTATAAGAAAAGTGTCGAGCGTACGTCTCTTAAGAAACATATCATTAATTCTTAACATCTAATTAATGTGCATTAAACGATGTTTAGTGGATGTTAAAATGTCCAATACATGTCCTTTAAGATATGTTTGTCACATGGACTATATGTTGGTTAAATGATATTATTGCATCGATAGTAGCGAGGTGCTCTACAACCTAGTATGGTCATATATTGTCACATTCCTAATTAACATTATGCTACCAAAAATTAAAAATGGTTTCAAAAATGCATGTTAGTTCATAAAAAAAAAACCAAACAAAAATTAGGCTTATAAAATACAAATTTAAAATCAAATAATAAAAGTTATTAAAATAATCCATGGTGGTTGGTAAAATAAAAAATAAAAATAAAAAACATAGATCTATCAAGCACAGAGAGGGACCAAATTTCTTGAGGTGTAAATTTGTTTTTGGATGTATACAAAATTTAAGATTAAATAAAATTACACTTAAGAAATTGGATCGCTCTTGGTGCTTGATAAATACGAATTTAAAATGGATATATGTTGGTCAATGTCCAACTAGTTTCTTAAGTGAAGTGTCATCAAAGATTTAACATCGAAAATTGACACTATCTCAACAATGTCTAAGCAATGTTTAGCAGTTTTCCTTTCAATGTTTACTCGACACAAAAAATCATTGAATTGATGTCAAATTTTGGCCCAAATGTAGTAGTGCATCCGCCATTATTCTGCTTCTCTTCTCATCCCTTCACCACCTTGAGCCTTCATTTCCCTTCCTATCTATTAAACTTGTCATAATTGCCTGCATGTAAAGTTTTCTTTCCTAACTAGCCACTTGTCTGCTCATAATATGTGGTTGGAGTTGGCTACATAGGGTTTAGAATTTATCTTGCCTCATTTCCCTTCCTATCTATTAAACTTGTCATAATTGCCTGCATGTAAAGTTTTCTTTCCTAACTAGCCACTTGTCTGCTCATAATATGTGGTTGGAGTTGGCTACATAGGGTTTAGAATTTATCTTGCCTCTATACAAGCCCTATGATTCTTCTATATCATCCCATTCATGGGTATCATGATTTTAAATCAAGACAATATATGGATGTAAAAAACATGAGAAAACAATTTTTAAGAATCGAGATAAAACAAAATTCATAAAAATAATAATCTATTGTCAACATCATGGCCTAGCCATACACAAATTTGGAATATGGAACCCCCTTACTTGTGGGTCAAGGGACACACTTTGTGTTGGGATTTGACTTCCAAAGTCTATAAAAGTGTACATACCCTATCTTCCTTTGGATTTGAACCTATGATCTCCTAGGAAGAAGCACTTGTTCTTTACTATTAAGCCCATGCAACCTATTCTTCTAAAGGCATTGAAAAAAAACATGTAACAATTTGCTCTGAATTTAAAAATTAAAAAAAAACCTTCAAAATTTATTATTTTAATACTATATCTAAATGCGTTTGTGATTAGTTAAGAGTTGTTTTCCTTAAAAGTTATTGCAGGCCATGCTATAAACTATTAATGGAGTGTACCGCTTTATGAACCACTTTTCAATAACCATGCATTAATAATGAGAAATGATGTTTGTAATTAAGTTATAATCAACATGCATCCATTTTAAAATGGAACCTTCCAAATATAAAAAGTGATCAAATTAAATAGTTTTAGATTTTATAAATAGTTTTATTTAATTTTTTAGAAATAATTTTATTTAATTTTTATTTTTATTTTTAATAATGATTTAAATATTTTAAACTTGGTTCGAGGGATCCAATTTTTTGAGGTGTATATTTTTTATCATTTAGATCATTCTCGGTACTTAATAGATTTTGGTTTAAAATGGATATATGCTAGTTTAAATTTTTATTTATTTATTTAAGTCCATATGTAATTTATATTTTTCATTTTTTGATATTTTTTATATTTATGTGGGACAGCATAACGTGATTAAGGTGATAAGATCTCCCCCATTATAAATTAAAGAGCAACTAGGTTCTCTCGATGCAAAAGCTATATAAACAATAAATCACCTTACTACATTTTTTATTTTTTTTTCTATATATATAACCTTAGCATTAATTTGATTAAATGTCTCACCCTATAGTACAAAAATATTTGAAAGCGTATTTATCCTTTGATAAAGTTGGTAAGTGGTCTCCATAATGTCAACCAAGAGGCCCCATGGCTTCTAGCCTCATACCCTTGTTTTCTTCTTAGATATTATTTCAGCCTTGTACCTTTTTCTTTTCTTGTTAGATATTCTTCTTCTTCTAGGTATGATTTCAAAAGAAAGCATCGAGCATTGTCATAAGTCTTGTGTTAAGTCTTGTGTTGGAGAATTTATTTTCCGATCAAATTAAATAGTTTTAGATTTTATAAATAGTTTTATTTAATTTTTTATAAATAATTTTATTTAATTTTTATTTTTATTTTTAATAATGATTTAAATATATAAACTAGCATAGATCCATTTTAAACTTGGTTCGAGGGATCCAATTTTTTGAGGTGTATATTTTTTATCATTTAGATCCTTCTCGGTACTTAATAGATTTTGGTTTAAAATGGATATATGCTAGTTTAAATTTTTATTTATTTATTTAAGCCCATATGTAATTTATATTTTTCATTTTTTGATATTTTTTATATTTATGTGGGCTAGCATAACGTGACTAAGGTGATAAGATCTCCCCCATTATAAATTAAAGAGCAACTAGGTTCTCTCGATGCAAAAGCTATATAAACAATAAATCAACTTACTGCATTTTTTTTTCTTTTTTTCTTTTTCTATATATATAACCTTAGCATTAATTTGATTAAATGTCTCACCCTATAGTACACAAATATTTGAAAGCGTATTTAGCCTTTGATAAAGTTGGTAAGTGGTCTCCATAATGTCAACCAAGAGGCCCCATGGCTTCTAGCCTCATACCCTTGTTTTCTTCTTAGATATTATTTCAGCCTTGTACCTTTTTCTTTTCTTGTTAGATATTCTTCTTCTTCTAGGTATTATTTCAAAAGAAAGCATCGAGCATTGTCATAACTCTTGTGTTAAGTCTTGTGTTGGAGAATTTATTTTCTGATCAAATTAAATAGTTTTAGATTTTATAAATAATTTTATTTAATTTTTATTTTTATTTTTAATAATGATTTAAATATATAAACTAGCATAGATCCATTTTAAACTTGGTTCGAGGGATCCAATTTTTTGAGGTGTATATTTTTTATCATTTAGATCCTTCTCGGTACTTAATAAATTTTGGTTTAAAATGGATATATGCTAGTTTAAATTTTTATTTATTTATTTAAGTCCATATGTAATTTATATTTTTCATTTTTTGATATTTTTTATATTTATGTGGGCTAGCATAACGTGACTAAAGTGATAAGATCTCCCCCATTATAAATTAAAAAGCAACTAGGTTCTCTCGATGCAAAAGCTATATAAACAATAAATCAACTTACTACATTTTATTTTATTTTTTTCTTTTTCTATATATATAACCTTAGCATTAATTTGATTAAATGTCTCACCCTATAGTACAAAAATATTTGAAAGCGTATTTAGCCTTTGATAAAGTTGGTAAGTGGTCTCCATAATGTCAACCAAGAG
This sequence comes from Pseudotsuga menziesii, assembly GCA_001517045.1. Classification (NCBI taxonomy): domain Eukaryota; kingdom Viridiplantae; phylum Streptophyta; class Pinopsida; order Pinales; family Pinaceae; genus Pseudotsuga; species Pseudotsuga menziesii. The sequence continues at coordinate 110,721 of LPNX010238156.1, read as the reverse complement.
GCCCCATGGCTTCTAGCCTCATACCCTTGTTTTCTTCTTAGATATTATTTCAGCCTTGTACCTTTTTCTTTTCTTGTTAGATATTCTTCTTCTTCTAGGTATTATTTCAAAAGAAAGCATCGAGCATTGTCATAAGTCTTGTGTTAAGTTTTGTGTTGGAGAATTTATTTTTCGATCAAATTAAATAGTTTTAGATTTTATAAATAGTTTTATTTAATTTTTTATAAATAATTTTATTTAATTTTTATTTTTATTTTTAATAATGATTTAAATATATAAACTAGCATAGATCCATTTTAAACTTGGTTCGAGGGATCCAATTTTTTGAGGTGTATATTTTTTATCATTTAGATCCTTTTCGGTATTTAATAGATTTTGGTTTAAAATGGATATATGCTAGTTTAAATTTTTATTTATTTTTTTAAGTCCATATGTAATTTATATTTTTCATTTTTTGATATTTTTTATATTTATGTGGGCTAGCATAACGTGACTAAGGTGATAAGATCTCCCCCATTATAAATTAAAGAGCAACTAGGTTCTCTCGATGCAAAAGCTATATAAACAATAAATCAACTTACTACATTTTATTTTCTTTTTTTCTTTTTCTATATATATAACCTTAGCATTAATTTGATTAAATGTCTCACCCTATAGTACAAAAATATTTGAAAGCGTATTTAGCCTTTGATAAAGTTGGTAAGTGGTCTCCATAATGTCAACCAAGAGGCCCCATGGCTTCTAGCCTCATACCCTTGTTTTCTTCTTAGATATTATTTCAGCCTTGTACCTTTTTCTTTTCTTGTTAGATATTCTTCTTCTTCTAGGTATTATTTCAAAAGAAAGCATCGAGCATTGTCATAAGTCTTGTGTTAAGTCTTGTGTTGGAGAATTTATTTTCCATTATGGTGCAATCTACCCTGTTTCATATTGTTTTAAATATGGAGAGGCAGAAATATGCGCATTTTCATTTTAAAGAATATTTTTCTAGTTCATAGTCTAGTGGAAATTTTTGACGGGTTTTTTAAGGAGGATTTCAATTTTTGTGGGGCTGGTTCCATACATTAAATGAATGATAAAATTTTTTACAAGTTGTGGATGAATTGCAATTCGGGTCGAACACTAAGGGAGAGCTTCCCTCCCTGTTGATCTTGCTACACTTTGTGAAGGAGATGGGTTTAGATGGGATTCATATCTTCAGTTACTCCAAGATCATTATTGAATGGGCCAAGGGTAATATGAAAATAAACTCTCTTCATCTAGCCCTTTGGATGAACCGGATCAAGTCTCTGATCGCACAGTTTCAATACATTTCATTCTCTCACATCTTTCGGGAGTAAAACATTATGGCCAACAATTGATAAAAAATGGCTCTCCTGGTGGACGACGGGTTCATTTTTTAAGAACAATGGTTTTCTGCTTCCGTGCTTTTGAATGGGCAACGATGGTTGTCTTCCATTTCTAATATAAACTTTTACTTGGCTAAAATTTTTGGTCCTTATTGATTTTCTAGGTGCTATCCTAGTCACACTATTGGCTGGTTTCAAACTGTCGACTATATTTGGACTTTCCTCGTCTCTTGTTATTGATTTTTTTGGTTTCATTTTGTCTCTGCTCTCCTGTTTATGCCAAGACTAGTCTCTTTTATGTGACTATCTTTCCTTCCGGATGAACTATCTGTGTACTACCCTTTTCAAATAAAAAAAGTACTCAGAACTGCCTGAAATCATAAATGATTGTATTGAAATCATATATGATTCACACAAATGAATGCGGGCAGAGCATCCATGGTTCACTAGAAAATGGTGATGTCTGGTGCGGTTCTAGAAATGATGCTGCCTCACAATTTCCAGTGCATGATTATATGAAGGGAAGGGAAGGGATTGCCAATTGCTATAATAAACCTGTTGCTCACTACTGTGCCTACTCAACAATGTTGAAGTTTGAACTGGATTCTATGGGAAGCCCAAAGCCTCATGTTGTGATATTTCCCAGCCCAGGAATGGACCATCTCATCTCGGTTGCTGAGCTCACCATTCTCCTTTCAGAGGGAGTGGGATAATCTCTTGACCATTTGCACCAGGCCCCACCACGTGCCTTCAAGAGATGCCTAACTCTGTTTGCATCACCCCAACCCTCTGATCCATCTCAGGCTTCCCTCTTGGTCCCCTTCTAGATTGGTTGGAAGCATTGCAGGACCACACTTTTGTCACCCGCAACCCTTTAGCACAGATGAATCCCTCTGCAAGTCTATCTGTGAGAACCATGCCTACAGGATGTTGCACCCGACGTGCTTGAGGTAATCTCTATGCTGCACAACACATTATAAATCATAATCTTGGAGTATACAGTAAGATAAAATATAAAATTCATGGTTAATTCTGCAAACAAAAGCGTTCTTGATTTGGAACAAAAAAACATTAAGTACCTCCCATATTTTATAAAATCCCAAAAATTCTAGAACTCAAGTGCGATGACAAATTTCCCTTAGAAGTCTGTAACAACTATAAAATAAAATATTATTTAGATTAGTTAATTATCTTAGGAAAGGGTGTAACCCTTCTGTTTACATGCTCAAAGCCTATAAAGGCGAGCTTCCCTTGTAATTATTAAATCATCCAATATATTATTATTACTCATATTCATTACTAAAATGATAGTTGGATTCGACTAACGGACAACCGGATTCGGTTGCTCCATTTGGTATCAGAGCTCGGATTCGGCTCCTTCGACCTGAGCTTGGATTCAGCTCCTCCAACACTCAGCTCGAACTCGGCTCATCATTTCTTTTCCTCATTTTATTTCTGCTGCTTACTCCTCCCTCTCCATTCCTCCACGCTTCCCCACACCCTCGCGCACCTCCTCTTCTTTGTGCATACGCAATTCTCTTCATGCCCAATTCCTTCCTCTACGCTCCCATCTTTTCCTGCACCTTCCTCTCTGCTCAAAATATTCCTGGTCATTATCCCTCATTTCACACCCAATCGTAGCACGCTCTTTCCACTACTCCCCATCGTTGCACTCTCCTTGTGTTTGCTTCCCAGTTCCTTCTCCCTCCACATCGTGCTCGACATCCCTACCTCGCGCAACCACATATCACCATTTCCACTTGCACCTCCCTCTCCCACGCGCCCTAATCCATCCTTCCACTTACATTACCTCTCACTGCTAGCATACCCTCTCTCCTGCGCGAGCCCACTCGTTTCTATTCCTGCCGCTGCTCATACCCCCAAACACTCTTTCCCTTACATGCCCCTTACCCCACTCTTCGCAACTCTCCACTAGTTGTTGCTAAACCCATCGCCCACTTCTTTTCCCACCCTACACTCCATCGCATGACCATCTCTCCATCTGCACAACCTTACACCATCTCTATCTCCCTCCACCAGCAACAGTCTCCATTCCTTCCAGTCGCAGTCTCCACTCCATTTCCATTCTCTCCTCTCATCACCATTCTTTCCCACGCACCAACCCCGACGACCTCCCATTCCACATTCTCCCTTCTCTCTTGCGCGTTCTCCATCCTCTCATCCTCTGCGCGCGTTTCTCCTCCACGTGAACCCTAACCTGCAACCAAAAAAATGACCAAACAATATTAATAAAAATAGCATATTATATATAATAATAATAAATTATTATTATATTATAATATTTATTTAAAAAAACACTATATAACAAATATTATATATATAGTTAAAAATCAAATATTATATCTTTTATTATAATATTTAAAAAAAAAACTATATACAAAATATAATATAGTGTATAAAAAAATATAATAATAATAATATTAATTAATTAATTAATTAATATATTATTAGCCAATATAGCGTGGAAATACACACCTCTGCATACAAGGTCCAAGACCATGGAGGAACTAAAAGAGAAGATTGAAAAAATGGAGAAGGACATCAAGTCCCTTGTCGATAATCAAGAAGGCTTGAAGGAAAAGATGCAAAATAACAATACATTACTCAAAAACGATCTTGTTTTGGTACTAGAAGGAAGGCTCGGCGACAAACTTGACATCCTAAATGAAAAACAAAAAGACGTGGATGACAAAATGAGTACCATAACGTAAAACATAAACACCTTAACACAGAACATGAGCACCATGACATAGAACCATAATACATTAATCGAGATGTTACAAAGGCTCATACCCAGTCCGATCCAAGTCAGTGGTTCACACATGCTAGATGCCTCATTTCATGTTGCCACCTAGGAAATGCTTGCAAAGAATCAAGAAGAATTGCAAAAAGAAATAAAGATTAACAATGCGATGCTTGAGCAAGAGATAGAAACACAAGTACTACCAGATATGGAGGCATGATTAAACAACAAAATAGATGCTATAAGTAAAATAGTAGAGAAAAGAAAAAGAAAAAATCATCGCCAACAACGAAGCAATTCAGATATGTCACTTTCATCGTCCAGTAGTTCCGAGCCACCATCAAACCATAAGGCAAAAGGAAATCAACGTCGTCCTTACAAAGTGCACCCACCTAAGGCAAAAATAGACTCTGTCGAAATACAATGGTAGTGAAGACCAATGTGTTGCTTGGCTGAACAAAGCAGAAGAATACTTCGACATTTACAACATTCAATCTGACGAGGAGAAGGTGAAATATGCGTCAATGCATATGGAAGGGTACGCCTATAATTGGTACTTATGGTGGAAGAGAGATAATTTTACCTACACCTGGAACTTGTTCAAAAATGATTTTTTTAATAGGTTTCAAGGAATCAAAGAAGATGAAATTTTCAGTAAACTTACTAGACTACAACAAGTCAGAAACGTTGAGGAATTCACACATCAATGGGAATCCTTATCGAAACGAGTATTTGGGTTGTCTGACAAGCAAAGACTCGAAACCTATTTAGGAGGTATTAAACCACACCTCCAAAAAGAGTTAAAGTTACATGACATACCTAATGTAGAAGTAGCAACCCATAAAGCAAAATCCACAGAACTCAAATTGGAAGGAATAAAAACAAAAGGCGATAGCCATTATCGACAAGAAAAAGAGACACAATGTAGGTATTGTACAGATACTTGGTCTCTCGGCCATCAATGCCACAAACCTCAATCATACGCCTACGAAATGGAAAATAGATCAAAGTCATCTAACGGTTACTCTAATAATAAAAAGAAAAAGAAGAAAAACATATGTCGTCGATGCGGTGATGATTGGACCCCTAGTCATAAATGTAGGAACAATGAGACAATACAGTGCAAAATCATCAATGGAAAGGAAGTGCAAGTCTCTGCACAAGAGACCTCGTCTGATTCTAATACCAACACCGAGTCAGAATGAAGAATGACACTACGAAAATACTTAAGCTTTGAGGACAAAGATTCCTTAAAGAGAGTGGCAATGTAACAAATATAAAATAAAATATTATTTAGATTAGTTAATTATCTTAGGAAAGGGTGTAACCCTTCAGTTTACACACTCAAATCCTATAAAGGCGAGCTTCCCTTGTAATTATTAAATCATCCAATATATTATTATTACTCATATTCATTATTAAAATGATAGTCAGATTCAACTAACGGACAACCGGATTCGGTTGTTCCAAAGTCATGGATCAAGAGTGAATCACATTAATATTAAATTATGAATTTAGCAGGTAAGCATTAGTATTTTAACTGAAATTTAAATAAAGTATAAAATAAAAACATTAATGAACATATTTTCATGAATATGTGCCCATATGATTTTTTCTCTCTAAAACTCTATATATGACTATGGAAACCCTTCTCTCTATTAGCCAAAACCAAGCCGGTTAAACTTGAATTTACCGCTCAGTTAATATTAAGAAATTAAATATTTACTTTTTCACAACGACCTCTTTTTCTTTTTTTTCACTTGTCGAGTGAAACTTGTCTATCTCCCGACTAGACAAGTTTATCAACTTTGGTTGGACTTTCGACTCGACTGATTTACTTCGACTTACTTGTCGTTTCTACCAACTTGTTTTACCTCAACTTCAAGTCGGTTGATCACTTTGAACTCAAGTCGGCTGATCACTTTGACCTCTAGGTCGGCTGACCTCTTCGACCTCTAAGTTGGCTTACCTCTTCGAACTCTAAGTTAGTTCACTTACTTTGGTCGAAATCTATAGAGTAGGTTTCTTAGTCTAAAATACTTAAGAAATTACAAATGCTTTTCACCTGCGAGTAAGATGAAGTAAAAATGAACACATTAACAATTCCAAAGAACTTATAAAAACATATGCCCAAATATGTAGGAAGACTTGATTCGACCAATGTACCGTAAAACCTGGAACTTTCACAGAGTGAGAAATTTATGGGTTCTTGTTCTTTCACTCAATCGTAATTGTGAAAGACATTTACACAAGTAAATCTGGAAATAATGTGCGGCCAAATAAACATGCATTCAACCATAAACTATTTCATATATAACTATGCGGAAATAACAAAGATATTACAAACTTGTCTGTCCAGACTTGTTGGCTCATCGACTGATCCTTTTACAGAGCTTCAGATCTTTAACTGAATCACATACATAGAAGATTGAGCTTCAACTTCTCTTTTCTCGCCCTGGCGTTCTCTCGTGAGTTCTGATGTCTAGTGACTAGTGACTAACTTAATTTACAATCTTCTTCTTCTATTTATAGGCAACCTGAAAATTGCTTCTACATGAGTCAACTGACTCACCATTAAAGACTGTAATAACTATCTACCTAACAACTTACCTTCAAAAATAAATTCGATTGGTTTATATTTCCGAACCGTGGACTCTTCCCTCTTATCAGACTGACAGACAAGATCTTGACTGATACAGACTCTAACAGAGTCAGCTGAGAGTCAGGTACAGATCTGCGAGTGATTAATATTTCCAACACTCCCCCTTAATTATGAGCAGATGGGGATTTTTAAAACAAAATTTACAAAATGTTTCAGAGCTTAAACATGCTCTGTTTATGACAGAGTTCACTGTGGAGAACTTGTCATTCCAAGATAACTACACAGATACTGGAAATTATCCTTTTCTAATGGTTTTGTAAAGATGTCTGCAAGTTGATCTTCAGACCTGCAAAATTCCAAACAAATTTCTTTGTTGTTCACTAATTCTCTTATGAAATGAAACCTTGTGTCGATGTGCTTGGTTCTCTTATGAAACACATGATTCTTTGATAATTCTATGGCTAAATTGTTGTCGTAGAAGATGGTTGTCGGTTCTTGATGGTTTTGTGACAAATCTTTTAACACTCTCCTCATCCAGACAGCTTGACATGCAGCACTTGTCGCTGCAACATACTCTGCTTCAGCTAAAGATAGAGTTACTATGGGCTATTTCTTTGAATCCCATCAAACAACACCTATACCAAAATGAAATGTGTACCCAAATGTGCTCTTCCTATCATCGATGCTACCTCCATTGTCACTGTCAGTGTAACCAATGAGTTAAAAATTTTCTGAGGTTGAATACATAATACCAAGGTCTTTTGTGTTAGGATATTTAAACACTTAGGAGTTATTTAAGATCAACTTGTGTAATATATCCATTAAGTAAAAATGTGTTTCTTTAGTATGCATTTGTAAATATTCTAATCTGACGGTCACAATATGTTCTAGACATAGAGTGATCTGATGGTTCAACTTCTCTTAGATCATACCTACCATTGATCTGTGGTTTAACACCTGATTGGTCTATGATCTCTATTTAAAGAGCATAGAGGGTCCTTGGCTAGTTGATCGATTATGAGAAGCTCATATGTAACTTTCTTTCTTTTGCATAATAAATTGCTCCAAGTAGCTATTTGGCCAGGGCCGTGGACTGTTTCCCTCTCGAGGGTTTTAACCACGTGAAAAACATCGATGTGTTGATCTGTGATCTATCTATGTGAAGCGGTTGCTGAAGGTGTTTGGTCTTTTGGGAGTACCCTGTGTACCCGAACATGGAATCAGAGCTTTTATGAAGAGCCACTTTCTTTTTTTATCAAGATCTGGAACTGGTGTTGCTGAAAGTTTGAAAGGGTTTTTGTTTCTAGATTTTTTGTGCATTTTTGGCCTATGGGAGCTATTCTATTGCGTCCGGAGTGTCGTTTCCATTGGGAAATAGTTTTTATTTCACCGAAAACCGTTTCCGTTTGCTCCAGAAACACCCATTTCAGCAAATCTAAAGGTATAATGTTACAGTGACGGATTTGTTTTTTTTAAATCCCTCATATTTTATCAGTTTATTATTAGATCTTTTATGTTTTAGTCTCGGACTGTTGCCTTCCCTGACTGCATATGCTCTTTGCCGTGCACCTTGCGCGATCGCGGCAAATCAGAAACAGTAAGGGAAAGTTTTTTCTCTTGTCTTCTCAGCTATGTATGACTTTTGCCGTGCACCTTGTGCGATCACGGCAAATTATAAACAATGAGAAAACTTGAAAACGTAGACTTTCCGGGTAAGCTAACTAAGATCTAACCCTATTGTGTGAAAAAAAAAATTGTTTTTGTTTTTCATTTTTTTTGTGATTTGCAGGAAAAGAAAGCAAGCACGGAGAACGAGAGAGAAGAGTTCAAAAACAATTTAAAAAAAAAACCCCTTCATCTTTCCATTATTTTACATACCTTTTAAACTTAGCTCACTTGGTCCAAAGTTGCTTTATTACTTAATAGGTCTTGAGTTCAAGTCTTATTAAGCTACTTTTTAGTGCATGCAATTTCTATTTTCAAGTTATTTTAGTGTAAAAGTGCATCTCACATAAATAAAATTCTTTTAATTTATTGCTGCACTATTTAAAAGTCACATTATTGTAATAGTGAATATCACTTATTCTACAAAAGTGATTCACTTCAAAGCAACTTTATTGTAAAAGTGATTATCAAATGTTGATCTTGGGAAGAGGGGGCTTCTTTTTTTAGTTGGTCAAGTTAATATATGTCACGTCACTATTAGGGACATCTTTAACATTTTCTTTGATCAAGCATAACTTCATCATCCAGAATCAGTTTTAAGTGCCATTTTTTTAAAAATCGCATATTTTTTTGAGCTCTTTGCATCCAATCAGTTAGCTTCTATTTTTTTAGCCATTATTTTATAGTATTTCCGCCCCTTGTGATATTATACTTACAAGTTCTAACTATTTCTCATGAAAATCTCATATGGAGGATGTTCTGCGAAGTAGGGGACTTTTCAGGATAATCTCAGGGAAAGAAATAGAACCCACTGATGATGATAAGAAAATTAAATGGGAAAATAGATGTGATGAAGCTCGTGGATTGATTGGGATGTCAATCTCTACTGATTTGCGATTCCACATATCTGGAATTGATGAACCTAATCTCCCTTGGGAAAAGTTGGAATCTGTGTTTGGTAAACATAATGAAATTCGGGGTCATCAACTTGAGAATGAGTTGATTTCCTTGAATCCAAATGATTTTTCATGCATTCAAGACTATTTATCTAAGTATAAAACTCTTAGACTATTATGTGTAGAATGCAAGATTAAGAAAGAAGACAAACGATGTATTTATCATATTCTTTCAAAACTTGGACCTGCATATTCTATTTTTGTATCTACATTCTACTCCATGAAAGAATCCTTGACTACAGCTAGCTATCAAGAGCCTAGCCTTGAATCATTTTGTGATTCCTTAATTAGAGAGCAAGATAAGCTCATTCATCTTGGAATATTTAACAATGCAGATACATCTGGGAAAGCCTTATTGTCCCAACAGAAAGAAAATTCCAAGCCTCCCAAGAAACAAAATTTTCGCAATAATAAGCAAAACAACAAGGGTCCCAAACCCTCTCAGTTAGCTCCTTCTTTAAAAAATGACAAACGATCAAAG